>RYFJ01003340.1:0-223377 GCA_003991445.1 Oryza meyeriana var. granulata | reverse complement strand
GGAAGAGGAGATAAATTCCCTTGCCGGATCGGCTGGATTCTATCCCTACCCCGGCCCCCGAGTATATAAGAGCAGGCGCCCCATGACGAGATCATGATCGACAAACACTTCCAGAGAATAACACCACAACTGCGACGTAGGGTATTACCTCACACGAGGGCACGAACCAGTATAAAATCGCTTTGCGTTCCTCTGCCAATCCACCGAGTTCCCCTTGCGAGTAGCCCTATAGTTCTATTCCGGTGGTAAAACTCGACAGTTTGCGCGCTCAGGTAGGGGCTTCAGTGGATTTTACTCTACAGCCGTGGATCGCCAGAATTGTCGGTGCAGTTCGCTTCGGGAGACTAATTCTTTCGAATAGCCGAAAATTTTTTTTTTTATAAGATTTCAATTGCGGACCGATCGGAACCTTACTTTGGCAATAGCAGATCAATTACTGGCGAGGACCAGCCGACGTTGCGGAAGATGCCCATCAGGATGGCGGCACTCGCTTCTTTCAACGATTGTACTGCGCAGTCTGCACTTGCCGAGTCATTGGGACAAACCTCTCTTCGGTGTCCGCCCTTGGGCTATGGGTTTGAGGCTGTCTGGGTTGGGCAAGAACGGGGAGATGTCAATCCCCACATTTTTTTTGTGCTTACGGATGGTTTCGGTGGATGCTTTCTGTAGGGTATCGTGTATCTCCTTGCGCAGCCGTTCGGCGATTTTCTGTTGCGATTCAGTTTGGACGTAGGCGGAGCAACGTTTTCAGATGGATTAGAGTAGTTCGCGTAGGTCGTTCTTACTCTGATGAATACTGATTTTGCCGGTGAGTTGTCCGACTCAAGTCGATAACGGTTCGACACTAGTTCGACTCGCAGTCTGGGAGTTTCTCTCGCGTTGAGACGTTTTTATTTGGCTTAACACAGGCTCGAGGTGCTGCCGACTACAGAGGAGCTATATAGGTAGGAGGCTAGGGTCGTTACGACATACTGGATGGCAGTTGACGCCTTTGTTTTTTTGAGCTCGCAGATGACATTGGGCTCTAACGCAAGGTGGGCGAGCAGTTTAGTAGAGATTTTCTGTCAGCTAAAGTTAGCGACATGGGATGTTTCGTATTCAGACGGACACATACAGATATGTTCGTGGTGCTGCCTGCAACTCTTGCAGAACACGGCTCCAGGCTTGCGTTGTGATTTTTGCTTGTCGAGGCTACCCATTATTCGCAGTATCAATGGCGATTGATTACGGCTATACTGTCTGTGCGAACAACAACAAGTAGTGCGGTGTTTATTATGTACTCTGGAGTTATAGTCGGATCTCAGTGGCGGGTTACTATCATAACACGGCCGGGTGGCCGCTGATAGTCGCCATGCGAGCGTTGTTGTATTTGGAAACGTCACTCGGGACAATAAGCGATTATTCAATGACAATCCGGCGGCGTCATTCGGTATGAGCGCAGGCGTCAACGGATTCGGAATGCTACATACTGACCTCTTCGTTCCTTCTATCCATCAGCGGAGCGCGGGGTCGATCTGAAGATACGCGACGATGGGACGCGCGCCAAACTGGAGGATGAAAGACGAGTGTTGGGTCTTCGCAGTTCACGGCGAGTGGTTACGTCTGTGGGGTCGAAGGCTCGAGGCCTCATGTAATAGGTAAGGCATTCCAGCTTTCATTTCGGTCAGGAGCTACAGGAGTTTTGGATTTGGTTCGAGTGGCTTTAAGCCCATAGGGGAATGAATAAGTCATTACGGCAAACAAAATCTTGTTATCTTTTTGGCCTCTCACGTATATGACCTGTGGGCTCCCGTACTAGGTGGGATAGGTCACCGATTTTGTTGCCTAAGGCACCAAGGTTCCAGTGATTCAGTAGTCGGGTAGCTCACATAGCAATGATACTATACACATGAGCTACAATTTATAATAACTGAGTACTCGGGTATATGATGACTGTCAGAGGGATCCACGCAGGACAGAGTCCGCTGGGATTGTGGCAAAATAATCAACTTGGTAGATTCTCTCGCGAAAACATGCAGTAAAAGTTCGGCGGTGAAGCTGGAACCAAATAACGACTCTCCTATCATTGGCTCTCGGTTGGGAAGGTGAGGTCTTCGATTATACTTCAGAGGTCTTCTGTAGTCGGTTTTGTTTTCCTGGTCTTTGGAGGAATTGGTTTTCGGTGCCATGTTTGGCCGGCATCTCTCGGTCTTCCATCCTAAGGAACCTACTTATTTCATATTTGAACAAGGTGAGTATTCGTTATTTCAGGGCGAGCTCGGAATGATGCATGTGGTGGTTGAAAGAATGATGCGGAGGGTTTCTTTATTTTCGTTAAAGACTGGCCATTATTCTCTTTTTTTGCTAAACATTAGTTTTTTGGTTTCAATATTCTAGTTTGGTTCGGTAGCGGGAGGCTCACGCCTCATCCAAGTGCAAGTTGCTTTTCAACACATCTATCTACTTTAGTGAATCAAATTGAGTAAAACATAACATGTTCTTGATTGATCGGTGTGGTTCTTTGGCGTGTTGTTGGTCTTTAGCTGGTCCTTGAGGTACGCTCACTTATGTTTGAACTGCCTTTGAGAGCTTTCGTGCTGGACGAAGCACCAAGATTAGCTGTGTGTCAGCGTTGAGCCTTCGTTTACAGCTGGCTAGGCAACCAGCTAGGCTTACTTCGGCTTTTTTGTTTTTCGTCCTGTGCTAATAAATCCGGTTGGGTTTCTTTTATCATCGGCTGCTCTGTGTTGCTGAACATACCGGACCATGAATCATGGCACGTCCAATGCCCGCGAAGCCTGGCTCAACAGCTAGCTAAATGCGCTCGCCTGGCTGACACAGCACGTTCGGGGCTCTTATTTTGCTTGGTTTTGCGCTGTTTTTTTTTGGTTTTGGTCTGGTTTTCGTTTGAGTTTTTGTCTTTTTTGCTGTTTTTTTTCTTTGTTGTGCTACAACTGGCTGGGAGCATTGATCATTGGCGATTTCTGAATGCTGCTTAGGTTGCGGCTCTATCAGTTTGGCTAAACGGCTGCTGTTCTGGTCTACTACGCGGGAGCTCTGTGCCCTAGGGACGGGTTTCTTCTCGGCTCAACCGAGTACTGATATTGCTGCCGTTGCTGGCTGGTCAACCGGGGCTTCAATCTTTTGCGGCGGGTTCTGGTACACTCCTGGATATGATCTTCATCTTCTTTTTCTTTGTTCATACAGGCTTGTTTATGGTGCTTAAACCCGACCACCAGTTCGTGTTTCTTTGGTGCATTCAAGCTTCGTTTGGCTTTATTTTGGCACCTAGGTCACGGTTCCTTTCTCTCAAATCACTTTTCACAATCATATGACGAATTGGCGAGATCTACGCCATGGATTAGTTTGGTTCTTTTGATATACGTGCCAAGGCCACACAGGCACAGTGTTCTGTACATTCAGAGATTTTGAGATGGTGTGCCTTTATTTCTACTGAAGGCGCCGATCACACAGGTATCGGGTTTCAAACTGTGTAGTAAGGACCATATTTTTCCTATAGACAGAACACGTTTGCATTGGCTAGGTTGTGCTTTGTGGTGTGGTTTTTGTGTGTTTGAGCCATTGTTTAGTTTTCTCGGGATCATCGTACTCAGATAGATCTAGCCGGGTGTGCCAATTTGTGGGGCTTTCAAGGGAGAATTATACGGATCCTACGGAGATATTGGGTGATGTGCTTACTACTCTCGGTGTGTTTTGGTGCCGTTTGCGGCTTGGCTAAGTCGGAGGCCACTTAGTTTTAAAGGTGTAACTAAGCATTCATGATATTTTCATATAACTACTAGTTTTTTGCATTATATGGAACAATATGTATGAGAGAGGGCTTGCCTTGTTCCAAGTGAGGGTCTGTCTTGTCGTTTCGAGGTGGCTTCTGGGAGTCGTCCGTTCAGGTTCTTGAACAAGCAGAATAGAAATGATAGCAGGCAGTAATTTAAAGGAGCAAGAATAGAGGGATCAGATGAAGTAGTCGGCTTGAGAAAGGGGAGTGATTGTATCAGGCTTTTCTCTGTAACTTCATTGGACAGTATGTCCTGAGGATTAGATTGGGGAAGGATGAAGACTTAGCAGTATTGCGGTCTTGTGGGAGTGGGGTTTGTCAGGAATTACAAGGAGAAGGGAGGTTGTTGCCATTGGTTTATAGCGACGCTGCATGCGGTTGTGAGCAGGGGCTGGTGGAGTGGGCGCGGGTGGAGCTAATGGAAGTAGGAGGTGGAGACTGAATGGGATTATTGGTGAACGGTGACTTTGGAGTCCAATGGTCAGATGGAGTTTGGACGTTATAGTGTAAGCTGGTAGGGACGGTTAGCGGTCAAGGGCTAGGATATTGGTGGAATCTCACTGACCGGCTTCGGACTGACCGGGTCCACGGATGCTGCGGTTAGGTTGATAGATGATTTTCACTTGTTCGTTGCCGGTGCGTCGAGGGTTTGTGGGGGTTATTCGGGTGGGCTTTTGCATAGGTCGGGAACAAGAGCATCGGTTGAGAAGGTGTTTCGGTGGCCACATCATTCTTTGTGTCTCACTTCTGGAGGCAGGAGGTCGGATACAAAGGATAGAAGGGCAGATCGAGCGACTGAGTATGTCAATCTTTACTCGGACAGAGAGGAAGGTAGTTTCGGCTGTGCGGGATGAGGAAGCGAGGCAAGTTCTTTGGACGGATGATGTTGGAGAAAGATTAAGATCAAGAAGACCAGTTCAGGGAAAGGAACGGTTTCATGAGTCCCCATTATAGTTAGATTTATCGTCGAGATCGGTTTTACGTTCAAGAGTTTCTCGGGTTTATTTTGCGTTTGAGGGTCTTGTTCCTTGGATTGTTATGCTTGCTGTCGTTTTCGCAGAGAATGATTATTTTCTCATTTGAGGGCCTGTTGCAGAATTTTGTTTTGCTTTTTTTCGTTCTTGGTTATGTTGTCTTGTCTCCAAATCGATAGGCGTCTTGTATGTAAGGTTGCGTTTGTATTGGGCGCGTGTGATTTCCTTGTTTTAGGCTGCTCTTTCGCTGCGGATTGTGATTATTTTTCAACTGGGGCACATGGAAAGTGTGGAGTCAGAGAGTTGGTTCGGGTAATCAGTTTGGATTTTGGCACTACTTGTTTCGGTACTGTGGACATAGGGTAATGGTCGTGTAGGATGGGCGCTAGGTTTTCCTCATTGTCTATATCTCTTTTGTTTCCTGTAGGGGGTATGGCTCGGAGATACCATGGTTCCTATCTGAAACTCGAGGCTCTTGTGTCGGATTATTGCATAGTTTTCGTGTCCGTGGTGGTGTTGGCTGTCTTCAAGGTTCGGATTACTTACTCCTCTTCTGCTTTCTTTCAAATGTTGGGTCAAACCATCTTTCTCTAGGTCTGTCAACAGGAGGGTGGGGTTTACACTTGCGTAGTATTATGAGGCTTCATTGGGGCATCTGGATACTGGTTGATAGTGTATTGGTGTAGAGCGAAGCTCGGCATAGTTTTTGGATAGTTTAGTACAGAGAGTCCAGGTTCGCTTCAGAAATCATGGCACATGCCTTAGCATATCTCATTCGTCTGGTTGACTCTCTCGTTTTGGTGGTCATTCGCGCTGTTGTTCTGGGTGTTTTTCTTTTTGCGGGTTGTGTCGGGTAGGTACTTTTTTTTTTTTGTGGTGACCGGTTGCTCGTTGCTCCGTTCCGTTGGGGGGTGATATGTTGGTTATTGGGGGTAATGTTCAGGTTTTGTGCTCATTTCTGGGGCAATCTTTTTGTCAAAAGTGGAGGTGGGAACTTGAGCTCGTCGGGGCTATAGTCTGATGTTTTTTGGACTCTGTTGGAAGATAACGGTGTTTCTAGGTACAGGCTGGCTAGTCTGTCTTGGCCGGGCGTGGTTGTGTTTTGAACGGGTAAAGTGGTGCGACCTTGGTCAGTCGATCCTATTCACGCGTTTGCAGGATGGAATCTATGTCGTGCCTGTTGGGGGTCTTTAGGTTCCGCGATTGAGAAGATCTCTTTTCCTATTTTTCCTTTTCCACTGGCGTATCCCTTAAGGGTTTGAAGCTATTCTGTGGCTTTCTTTGAGCTCTGCTTTATACCTTTTTGGCTCAATGTAGGTTGCGACATTATCTTCGGCATATCTTTGTGCGCTTATGGTGCCAGGTCACAGTAAAATGATCTTATATCTGTATCATGTTGTATTTGTGGGTGGATGGAATATAGTTGGACTCCATGGGTTCTCTAAGATAAGTTGCTTGGGATTTCTTTGCTGGGCTGTGCCTGTTGCATGCGTTCCCAAACAAACATTCTTTGCTGTTTCGATTTGATGGAGACTCGGGGGCTTTTTTCTCTGTTGTCTGCTTTTCTTTGAGATACAAGGTCGTTTTGTTCATCCTACTTTTTGAGCTTCTCTGATCGGTGGTCTCCAGGTAGGCTGAATAGTCATAAGTCGCTTTTCAGCGTTTGGGGTTGACAATATTTATTCATTAGCTTTTGCCAGCTCTGACTTAGCTCGGGTTGAAGGGGCGGGGTCAAGATGGCATTCATATGGAGCTTTTCCGATTGAGGATTTTTTCGTTGGAAAATTTGGCTGCCGGGTGGTAATGGGTTATGTCAGGGATTAAGTGGCTTAATCAATCAAGCCATTTCTTTGTGTGGATGATTAAGGGTCTGTCTGGGTTGAAGTATGTTACTTAGCTCTTTTATGATCGGTTTGTAAGGGTTATTTTTTTTTACACCTGATGTTTTTTCAATCGCAGGTTGTGTCGTCATATTTTTTTTGCAGGCATGCACACTGTATTTACTTTTAAGTCATGCTGGTCGGGTGTTTCGCTTCATTTGGGGGTCTTATTATGTTCGTTGAGGGTCGCAACCATCGTTCTTTTCTGTGCATTTAAGACACAGCTATGCTAGTCGGTGATTTTATTCAAGTATATGGCGTTTTTTGGGCAGGTGCAGTGCTTTCTGTATCGCGAACGGAGTCAACCACAAGGTGGGGTATGTCAGCTTTTCCTTAGTCATGAAATTTCTCACAGGCGTCATATTCCATTTATACTTCTTTTCTTTTTAGCATTCTGTCAGGTTGCAATCTTGAAAATCCTATCATGAATCTCGATATAACGCCAACCTATGGAACTTTTGTTTTTGCCTCACTTCGGAGCGTTATGTCGGGATTTCTTAGAAGCACGTCTCTCACTTTCCCCGGGTCACTTCTATTCCTTGGTCGTGCAGTGACCACATGGCCGATGAAATGCAACTCGGTCGAGCCAAAATTGTTTCTCACACGGGTCGAGTACTTGGCAACAACTGGTGTTTCTCTCTTAACTTTCCTAGAACCCATTCAATCTGTCAATGTCCAATGTTCTTTCGTCCTTTTGGAGGAAAGATTGGATATCATCATAAGTACCACGAACAAACTTGTTCGACAAGTATATTCCATGAATACCTTATTCATAAGGCTCATGAAGAAAGCTGGAGCATTAGTGAGTTCCTGTAAGGGGACAGTTAGCACCGTAACTATATAATCTCATATCGTTGGTCCGGAAGAAGCTGTTTTTGGGTATTATGTTTCAGATCTGATCTTCATGGTGGTATCACCATGATCTCAAGTACCTTAGAGAAACTTTAGCTCCTTGGCAGCTGGTCGAACAGATCATCTTGGTAGAGGATACTTATTTCTTGATGGTTACTCATTCAGGCGCGATACAACGCACATCTCTGGTCTTATCCTTCTTTTCCACTAGGAGCACTGAGCTCCCAAGGTGAGTGCTGGTCGCACAAACCTAGGCTTCAAGTTCTTCTTCTGCATCTTTCACTCGGCTAACTCATTAGCCGCCATTCTCTAGGGTCTTGGATATGGGTGCTGTGCGGGTAGACTCTATAGAGAATTCAATCTCTCTATCAGGGGGCTTCGGGTAAACTGTCTGGGGCATCGGGTACTCATTGATACGGGCACTTCTTCCAAGGGACTATTTTGCATGGAGCTCAGGAGGGGGTCGGTTCTTTGGTCTCCAAGGGAGGCAACTTCACTTCTGTCCAAAAGGCACTGCAGGGTTATGGTGCTAGTTGCACAGTCATCGGCCCTTATGCTTAGCTAACCAGTCCATGCAGAATCAATCCGAAGTCCCCCCTCCCCTTGTGATTCCAGGACATGGGGTGGCTGAGAAACTAACTCCTTTAATTACCAAGGTAATCCAGGGCAAGATTGGTCTGACTATAACTCTTGCAGGGGAGTGTATGACCATAGGTATACTAAGACCTCGAACATCCAACCATACTTATCCACAAAAGATTGAGAAATAAAGGAATGCGATGCTCCAGAATCAAACAGAACAACTGCAGGTACGGAGTTGACAAGAAACGTACCCATTACCACATCTGAAGCTTCTCGGCTGTCTCTGAACTGGATATGATTGACTCGCCACGTCCAAAGTCGGAGGGCACGGGAGGCAAGATCCATTAGTATGTATAGTCGGCTGTCCTCGACTGAACACAGGAGGCTCTTGAAGCGCTGGGTAGGGCGTAGGACTGCAGGGTCTTGCTTCTGGGACAGTGTCGGGCGAAGTGACCCCCAACTCGTTTGCCAGTTGTAGCATCGGCTTCCGGGGGCACTCGGAATCTCTTTTCCTCTTTCCGCTGAAGGCCGACTGAGGTAGGGCGACTTGCCACCGGTATTTGCACTGAGGGTCGGGACTGAAACAGAAGAAGTCGGGGCGAGAAATAGACGAGCGAAAACACCCGCTCTTGAAACTGGGATGGGGCAAACTGAGGGAAGGACTGGGGAGATAGGGCCTAGAACTCGGACCACTACGAGACTGCATCTGGGAGGCCTTGCGCTTGCGAAAACGTCGATCTCCTTCCTCGCATCTTCACCACTAAAGGTCTGTTAACCATGTGCTGGAAGGTAGGGAAGTCATGGGCAAGAAGCTGGACCTTCATTGCCACATTCATCCCTTTCAGAAACCTTCTGATCTTCTTCTTGTCCGTGTTCACGTCCTCTGGTGCATAGCGAGCTAGATGGTTGAACCTGCTCAGGTACTCGCTGATGCTGGAATGTCCCTGCTTGAGGTTGTTGAACTCTTTCTCTTGATGTCTATTACTCCTTCTGGGACATGTGCATCTCTGAAGGCTTCCGCAAACTCGGGCCAGGCGATGTTGGCGCATCTTGATGGGCAGCCACAGTAGTTTTCCCACCAGTCAGCTGCGGAACACGAAGTTGATGTGCAGCAAACTGGGTCTTTTCCGTGGGTGTGCACTGCACTAGGTTCAGCTTTCTATCCATATCCTTCAGCCAGTCGTCAGCCTCCATTGGCTCAGCGGTCTGCGAGAACTCGGCTGGACGGGACCTCATGAAGTCGGCAAGCTTGGAGCGGCTACTGACTTGTTCTGGTCGAGCTTGATGGAGAAGAGGCTGCATTGCGGCCAGATTCTGAGCAATGCCTTGCAAGATCTGGGTCTGGATGGCCATAAGCTGCTGGGGTCTGCTGGAGGTGAGGAGGTTGAGGCAATCCTCCAGGGTTTGCTGTTGCAGCGTCGAAGGGTACCAAGGCCGGCTGCACGGCCACTTCCTGACATCCGATCGTGGGTCTGCTCCACTTCTTGTTCCTCCGCGGCAGTAAGCAGGTTGTTGCGGACTGGACCTTGGT
The DNA here is from genome assembly GCA_003991445.1 of Oryza meyeriana var. granulata. Taxonomy (NCBI): domain Eukaryota; kingdom Viridiplantae; phylum Streptophyta; class Magnoliopsida; order Poales; family Poaceae; genus Oryza; species Oryza meyeriana. The sequence continues at coordinate 213,783 of RYFJ01003340.1, read as the reverse complement.
CTTCAAAACCCAAGCGGGCCGGGTATGGACGGCACGGCGCTGACGTTCTCCATCTGGTCTAGAAAAGGGCAACCAAACGGAAGAGGGGCTCAGCAAGGATATCGCAACCACGATGGAACAGATGAAGGAGCAAAAGATTAGCAAGATGGATTCAAGCAGCAGAACAAGGAATATACTCGGGAACCCAGCCTCAACGAAAAGATGACAGATGGGGCACTGGAACCTAAGAGCTTACGCAGGAACCCAGGTAGGGAAATAGCCAAGAGTTTAGAACATTTCCAAATTCTACAAAGCAGAGAGAGGTTACCAGACAAGTCCTAGTCTTTTGCAAATAGTATAGTTTTCAAAATAAGATCCTCAAAGACATCTACACGGGTGGGGTTTCGTTCCTAGGGCCAACCTTTTGCTCTGATACCACCGCTGTGGCGCCTCCCGACTAGGTGGAAGGCCACCATGTGCATAAGGCACCCGATCCCAGGATCAGTAGTCGGGTACGCACAACAATGATACAACACAGAGCTACAATAATACATAACAGAGTACTTACATATACGTACAAGGAGATCCATCCAGGACAGACCCGGGATGGGCAAAATAATTCAACTGGTAAACTAGCGAACAGCAGAACAGGCGGAAGCTGGACAAAAACTACTCCACAGGCTCGGTTGGGAACTAGGCTCGAAACCTTCAGAGGTCTTCGTAGTCGGCCTGGTCTTGGAGGAACTCGGCAGCAGTCGGATCTTCGTCTTCCACTCCAAAACCTACTATACATATATATGAACAAGGTGAGTACTTTCGTACTCAGCAAGCCGGGAATGATGCCATGTTGGTTAGACAAGAAGAGCTAAGGGTTTCATTTGCGAAAGACTGCCTTATTAAACTCTTTTCTTTGCAAACACTAGTGAGTTCCAAATTTCAGTTGGCGGACAGAGGCTCACGCCTCCATCCAATCCGCAAGTTGCTTTTCAACAACTCACCACTTAAGGAATCAAGAGTAAACATACATGTTCTTATTATCTTTTACTTTGCATTTGTTGGTCCTTTATCTCCCGAGTAGCTTCAACTACTCGTTGACCCTGAGACTCGGCTACAACCAAATCTCAGCTGTGGCACTTGATGCCCGCTACACTGGCTACAACCAGCTAGCTAGTCGGCCGCCCTGGCTACAACCCGGGGGCTCATCATCGCTGCCCTGGCTACAACCCGGGAGCATGATCATGGCACTAAATGCCCGCTAGGCTGGCTACAACCAGCTAGCTAATCGGCCACCCTGGCTACAACCCGGGGGCTCATCATCGCTGCCCTGGCTACAACCCGGGAGCATGATCATGGCACTGAATGCCCGCTAGGCTGGCTACAACCAGCTAGCTAAAACACTGCTGCCCTGGCTACAACCCGGGAGCGTGCTCATCACCGTCTTCTGGCTACAACCCGAAGACTGAATTGCCGCCCTGGCTACAACCCGGGGGCTTAAACTTTGCTGCCCTGGCTACAACCCGGGAGCATGATCTTCATCCTGTTTACTTTTCATACACTTATTTATGGTGCTTAACACCCCGGACCACACAGATCCGTTTCTGGCCACACAGGCCTTCCGTTTGCTTACTCGGCAAACTCAGGTCACGGTTCCCTTTCCATCAACACTTTTCACAAATCACTGACAAACAAATCTACGCCATGGGAATCGATCCTTAATGATAATACATAGCCAAGCCACACAGGCACTGTCTCTGTACATCAAGATTTTCACAAATCTTTCCTTTATTTCACAAAACGCGCCGATACACAAGGTATCGGGTTTTCCAAACTGTTTAGTAAAACCCATCATTTTTTCCCAACGACAAACAACGTTGCAGGGCTAAGCCCATTTTACTCGGCATCGTATCCTCAGATAGGATGCTAGCGTGCCATTTGTGGGGCTCTTCAAGGGAGAAATATAACAACATCCTACCAAATAAGTGCTACTACTGGGCGGGTCCATCGGTTGCGCTTGCATAACCGAGGCCAACAGTTTAAAAGGTGTAACTAAGCATGCATATATTTTCCAAACAACATAGTTTTGCATATATGGGAAACAATATGATCAAAGAGGCTTGCCTTGTTCCAAGGAGGGGTCTTCTTCGGCGAAGGTGGCTTCGGGATCGTCCACCGGTTCAGGTTCTGAACAAGCAGAAAGAACACTGATAAGCAGGAGAAGTAAAACACCAAGAAAAAGGATCAAGAAGTAGTCGGCTGCAGAAAAGGGGGCAGTCGGCTGAACCAGGCTTGCGAACCAGGCGACAGAGCTCCAAAGCTTGAGAGGATGAAGACTTAGCAGAGCGGGAGCTGGCCGGTTTGCAAAACAAAGGAAGAAGGGGGCACGGTTGGCCATATATATATATATAGCCGACGTGCAAGGTTGAGGCACGGTGGAGCTGGGCAACGGGTGGAGCAAGGAAGTCAAGATGAACTGACAGGGATATGACAGGAAGTGACTTTGGAGTCCAACTGGTCAGAGGAGTTGGCAGGCACTGTAGCTGCGATGAGACATTAAGGTCAAGGCTAGGACAGGTTGGAGAAATCTCACTGACCGGGCTTCGGACTGACCACTGGTCCAAGCGATGCTGCGGTTAGGTGAAGATTGATTCTTCACTACTTCGGTAGTCGGCGTCCAACGGGTGGGTGCAACTCGGGGAACAAAGAAGCAACAGGTCTCAACAAGGTAGTCGGCCACATCACCGTGCTCACTTGGCAGCAAGGAGGTCCGAGTAAGACAAGGATAAGGGCAGGATACAAGGACTGAGTAGCAACTCTACTCGGCACAAGAGAGAAGGTAGTCGGCTGGCCGGGGAGAGGGAAAACGGAGGCACAGCTGACGGGATAGGAAAAGATTAAGATCAGAAAACCAGTTACAACAGGGAAAAGGAAAGCGGGTCGTTACAATACCCTGGCAGTTCAAGCTGCTGGGGGCGACCACAAAGCCATGGCTAACTACCTCCTAGTCGCGCTAGCCGACTCGGCGAGGACATGGCTGACAGGACTCCTGAGGTGGTCGATCGGTTCCTGGGGAGAACTTAGGGAGCGGTTCATCGTCAATTTTCAGGGAACCTACGAGAGGGGCTCTTCTGAGCACGATTTGTATCAACTACACCAGAAAAAGAATGAGTCTCTACACGATTTTATCAAGAGATTCTCTGAGAAGCGCAACAAGATTCCAATGATCAGAGACGAGGCCGTCATCGCCGCCTTCCACAAGGGAGTAAAGGATGCCCCATTCATCGCGAAATTCACTCGGAAGCCACCAACATCTGTCCGGGCTCTTTTTAACATGGCAAACAAGTACGCCGACTCGGCTGAAGCGGTCGCAGAGGCCCTCGACGAGAAGAAAGAGTCCTGACAGAAAGAACAAAAGGCGAAAGCTGACGAGCCATCTCAAAACAAGACCGGCGGCCACAAGCGGAAGTCGAACAATGAGGTGGGCAACATGGAGCGTACTCGGTCGTGGCCCCAGTGGAATAACAACTACCAGAAAGTCATTAGTAGGCCATGCCCCTTCCACCCCAAGGGCAAGCACGCGGCCAAAGAGTGCTACATGCTTAAGAAGTTTGCCTCCGAGCAGGCTTCATCGTCTGGCGCTGACAAGGACAAGGACAAGCCAAACTTAGGCCCGGCCGACAATTTTCAAGATCCTTAAGCCGAGCTCAATCACATCTTCGAAGGGCCGCTCGCGTAAGAGTCCAAGCGAAAACAGAAGCTATCTGCACGTGATGTCAACACGGTCTCTACAATGGACACCCCCCAGTACCTGCGCTAGTCAGAGATGGCCATTACATTCAATCGCGCAGATCACCTAGATCGGGTCTCGCACCCAGGACGCTATCTACTCGTCCTGGACCCGGTTGTTAAGAATATCAAGTTGAAGAAGGTGCTCATAGACGGAGGCAGCGCACTCAACATCCTATTCACCAAGACCCTGGACGAGATGAAGATTCCTTGTTCAGATCTGCGGCCGAGTACGACGCCCTTCCACGGGATAATTTCCGGCCTCTCTTCAACACCACTCGGGCAGATTACCTTGTCGGTAACCTTCGGCACGCGGGATAACTTCCACACAGAAAACATCTGCTTTGAGGTCACCGACTTCGAGACTGTGTACCACGCCATACTCAAACGACCAGCGCTCGCCAGATTCATGGCGGTACCGCACTATACATATATGGTGCTCAAGATGCCAGGGCCAGCAGGAGTCCTCTCCCTACACAGTGATGTCAAGTAAGCCTTCACCTGCGACAAGGAGAGTTGCGAATTGGCTCAATCACAAGAGGCTGCAGTCGGGCGTGACAACATCCGGCAAGCTGTCACAGCAGAAGTCAAGCAAGATCCAGTTCCAGCCAAGAAAGCAGCGAAGTCAGGAATTTCAGTGGACTCAGACAGAAAGAAGATCCCCTGGACCCTTCCGACCCCTCCAAGACTACCCTAGTCGGGACCGGACTTGACCCCAAATAGGAAGACGCACTCGTCACCTTCCTCCAAGCCAACAAGGATATCTTCGCCTGGAAACCGTCCGACATGCCGAGCGTACCAAGAGAGGTGATCGAGCATGCCCTAAACGTGAAGATAGACGCCAAGCCAGTCAAACAACGGCTGTGTCGCTTCGCTCAATACCGAAAGGATGCTATCCGGGAGGAGATTACAAAGCTTCTTGCAGCCGGGTTCATCAAAGAGGTCTACCACCCGGATTGGCTGGCAAACCCAGTTCTGGTCCGAAAGAAAAATGGTAAATGGCGCATGTGCCTCGACTACACCAATCTCAACAAGGCGTGCCCCAAGGACCCGTTGGTTTACCAAGAATAGACTAGGTGGTGGACTCAACTGCAGGGTGCGACCTTCTCAGCTTTCTCGCTGTTACTTGGGATACCACCAAATCAGCTTGAAAGAGGAGGACTGTCTCAAGACATCTTTTATCACGCTGTTTGGAGTGTACTGCTACATCACCATGCCGTTCGGTTTGGAAAACGCTGGAGCAACGTATCAACAGACAATTCAGCGGTGTCTACACACTCAGATCGGGTGCAACGTGGAAGCCTACATCGACGACATGGTAATCAAGACTAAGTCCAAAGAAGACCTCATCGCTGACCTGGAAGAAACCTTCCTCAATCTTCGAAGATTCAAGATGAAGTTGAACCCGGAAAAATGCGCCTTTGGTGTGCCATCCGGCAAGCTACTCAGCTTCATCATCTCACATCGCGGCATCGAGGCCAACCCTGAGAAAGTCAACGCAATAATGAACATGGCTCCCCGACTAACTAGAAGGACGTCCGAAGCTGACAGGCTGCATGGCAGCACTCAGCCAGTTTATTTCCCGACTGGGTGAACGACGTATGCCCTTTTTCAAATTGTTGAAGAAAGCCGACAACTTCCAGTGGACTCCCGAATCCCAGCAAGCCTTCGAAGACTTCAAGAAATTTCTCACATCACCCCCTGTGTTGGCGTCACCCATGCCCCAAGAACCCCTAATGCTATATCTGGCGGCAACTACTCAGGTAGTCAGCACGGTGCTGCTGGTTGAGCGACCTGAACCGGGTCACATCCAAAAAATACAACGGCCAATTTACTTTGTCAGCGAGGTCCTTGCCGACTCAAAAACGAGATATCCGCAGGTCCAAAAGCTACTTTACGGCCTACTCATCACTGTCTGGAAGCTGGTGCATTATTTTCAAGCACATCAAGTCACGATGGTCACATCGTTTCCACTCAGGGACGTCCTACACAACCGCGAGGCCACCGGCCGAATCGCTAAATGGGCGCTCGAGTTGATGGCGTTCGACATCACCTTTCAGCCACGGATAGCAATCAAATCACAAGCTCTAGCCGACTTCGTGGCCGAGTGGACAGAAGTTCACCTACCCACATCAATAGAAAAGCTAGAGTACTGGACAATGTACTTCGATGGTTCCCTACGAATCAGCGGCGTTGGGGCAGGCGTCGTACTGACGTCACCCACCGGTGAAAAACTCAAGTACGTTTTATAGATCCACTTCCCGGCTTCCCACAACGTCGCCGAGTACGAGGCACTTATCCACGGGCTCCACATCGCTATATCACTCGGCATACATCGACTGGTTGTGCGCGGGGACTCCCAGCTTGTGGTAAACCAAGTAATGAAGGACTGGACATGTCTCGACGACACCATGGCGGCATACTGTCAGGAGGTCCGCAAGCTAGAAAACAAGTTCGACGGGCTGGAGATAACACATATCCTACGACTTTACAATGATGCTGCAGACGAACTAGCAAACATGGGATCCAAGCAAGAAGCAGTCCCGACTGGAATCTTTGTCGAGCAACTCATGGAGCCATCAGTCAAGAAGAAACCGACGCCGGAGCAGTCGGGAGGCGAACCTACCCTGGCTACAGATGAGGTGCTGCACATATGTCAAGACTGGCGGACTCCTGTTCTCAAATTCCTCCTAGACGATGAACTCCCAGACGACCGCAGTCAGGCCGAACAAATCAAACGTCGAAGCAAGAGCTTCCTACTAGTCGGAGAACACCTATACCGAAGAAGTGCATCCGGTGTCCTCATGCGCTGTGTCACCACCAAGGAGGGCAAGCAGATCCTGCAGTCAATTCACTCGGGCATATGTGGCAACCATGCCGCATCTAGGACATTAGTCGGAAAGGCTTACTGACAGGGATTTTTTGGCCAACAGCAGTAACAGACGCCAAGGACATTGTTCACACATGCGAAGGCTGCCAGTTCTACGCACGACAAACCAATCTCCTAGCCCAAGAACTCCAAACAATCCCTATCTCCTAGCCATTCGCAGTATGGGGGCTTGACATGGTCGGGCCTTTCAAGAAAGCACCAGGAGGGTTCACACATCTATTCGTTGTAGTTGACAAGTTCACCAAGTGGATTGAGGCTAAACCCGTTGCAACAATAATAGCAGCACGAGCAAAGGACTTCATCATGAGTATATTATATCGATTCGAGGTCCCTTACCGCATCATTACCGACAACAGTACTCAGTTCACAGGCGGCGTATTCCAAGACTTCTGTGAAGATTTCGGCATCAAGATCTGCTACGCATCTGTGGCACACCCACGGAGCAACAGATAGGTTGAACAAGCCAACGGTATGGTCTTACAAGGTATCAAGGCCAGGATATTCGACCGACTACAACCATATGCGGGCCGATGGGTACAAGAACTCCCATCTGTTCTTTGGTCTCTCAGAACCACGGTTAGTCGGGCAACAGGGCAATCCCCTTTCTTCCTGGTCTACGGTGTTGAGGCTATGCTACCTACCGAGTTAAAGTTCGGCTCTCCGCGAGTTCGGGCTTACTCAGAAGACATCTCCAATAACACCCGACTGGTCGAATTAGATCAGCTGGAAGAAGCGAGGGACATCGCAACAATCCAGTCAGCAAGGTATCTATAAAGTCTGCGTCACTACCATAATCGCAATGTCCACGGCCGCGCCTTTTTGGTTGGGGATCTCGTCTTAAGGAAAATACAAACCACCAAAGACAAGCACAAATTATCCCCAATTTGGGAAGGGCCGTTCATTATGGCCGAGGTCATGTGGCCAGGCGCCTACCGACTGAAGACCGAAGACGGTGTCCCCATCAGCAACTCATGGAATATAGAACAGCTACATCCTTTCTATACCTAAGTTTTACATTTTTTCCATGTGTACAGTTCTTTCTTGACTCACTACGTCGCTTGTTCCAACCGAGTAGTGAGTCGGGGGCTGCATGTATCATATGTGCTTTGTCAATAATAAACGAGCCTGTGTTACTTAAGTTATGAAGTTTTGCTACGACTTTATTACGTTTGCCCAAGTACAGCTTTCTGGTGAACGATTTTTGTTAAGTTCCTATAGACTAACTCGGCGTAGGCCATATAGTCGGGTAAAACTAATGACAACTGAGTAACAACTTAGGGCTTGGCGGCATTGCACATATATTTACACATGTACTTACAAAAGTTTCTGCATACCAACTACATGATATATTGCTCTTACAGACCCAGGTCTCGGGTGATTATCTCCGCAGTCGGCCTTGCCCCGGCTATCAGCTCCAGAGCCTCCTCAGGCGTCGTCTCCTCGGCAAACCCCTCCCCGATGGCTTCAATGTCTGCCCTTGGGTAGATGGATTTGGTCATCGCCAGGGTCTGGGCCACGCCGGCAATAACACGCTCATCCGAGTACCTCTTCAGGGCACTCGGTGCATCTTCAAGGCGCGCCTCTACCTGGGGGATCCTGGTGCAGCTGGTTCCCACGGGCAAGGATCTATAAGGTCAAGGAGCCCTTTCACCAAGTCGATGAGGGCCTCCCGTGACCACTGGACAAGTCTTATCTCCTCTCTGTAAGCCTCAAATTGGGCCTGGGAATTGACTCTTGCAGCTGCCCAGGTTCATCGATGAGTAAACTCGTTAGGCAAAACGACAGACGGAGCAATAAATGGATTGGTTAAAGTCACTGTCAGGGTGGAGGCTTACTTTTATAGTCGGCCTCCCACTTGGCTGCGGCCTTCTCCAGTTCGTCTTTTTCGTCCTCGAGCTTGGTGGCGGCCTTCTTCAGATTGGCCTTCTCTTGCTCGAGCTCGGCATTGGCCTTTGTCAGACTGGCCTCGCTTCTTTCAAGCTCGGCCCTGGCTCTCTCAGCCTCCTCCAGCCGGACTTTTTCCTCTGCTCGGGCCTCCAACTCGGCTTCGAGGGCTGCACATCAAAACAGTCAAGTACTCGACATGGCAGTTAGGACGTAACTGGGCAGTTGGGAGACAGCATAGCTGGAGGAATCACAACAAGGGCTTGGTCAGGAAGGTTTATGCGGGGAACTTACCTCTGATCTTCTTGGCTTGGTCCCACTTTTCGGTCCTGAGCTAAGCGACGGCATCCCTCAGCCAAGTCTTCTGCCCCTCCAACATGGTCTTCAGCTCCCGAAGCTGGTCCAATTCCTGGAGGTGAGGGGCGACCTCGGTCAGGACCTCGTTCATCTTCTTGGCACGGTCGACGAGTTTCTGAGAAAAGCAAGTCGGAGCAAAGTCAGTTGTCAGGGCGTTACACAAGGAAGACTATCAACACCCCAGCACGACGAAGACGACACCTGAATCCCCTGGGAGGCAGTGATCGTGGCCTGGAGCAAGCTTTCAAGCTCCTTTCTCACCGTGGTCTCATCGTGTTTGCACCTTTTCGCGGTTCCGTCGGGCGCTGTCCAGCGGAATGTCCTGGCAAACTTACGCGGTGGCGCCTCAATCCTAGGGAGGTTCGGCAATTCCGGCGGTGGCGACGATTGTCATAGCCCTAGATTTAATCTCAGGTAATTGGTGTATGCCCAACTGTCATTAGAGTGCACAATTTAGTTTTTGCTTTGTCACTTCATGTAAATTAAAGTTGCTTTAATTAAACCCTAATCGGCAAAAAAACCAAACATTACCAAAATGTGCATCAAATTGAACAGAAGTGTATATGGGAAATAATTTTTTCAAATACTAGTTTATTTATCATGAATTAACATGTTTTTTTTCCAGAATTTAATTCATTAGTTTGGACCCATTGAATATTCCAACAAATTTCAGCCAATGTCCTTTTCTTTGACACATGCATTTGTACAGTATAAGGAATTTTCTAAAGATGTTTGGTTGCATATAAAATCATGGAAAAATTCCTGTGAACACTATTCCACATAATCAATCCACTGTAAATTTTACATGATTTTATCACTTCATTTGGTACTTCAATAAAATCCCTCAAAACAGCAAAACTAGGAGCCTAGCTGAAATGAATAGATATACTTCTAAAATTCACCAAATAAAAATAAAGACTAATTAGATAGAGACCTTTTTCTAAACTGTGTGCCAACATAAACCCTACCACCAGTAATTTTGGCTCAATTTAATTCCCAAAGAAATCACATAAAATAATAAGAGCAAAGCCCTAGGGACATAAATTACACTGCAGAAAAACTGGACCATTATGCCTACTTTGCATTTTCACCAAAGACAAGCCAGACCACTTCTATCCCTGAAAATTGGTCAGCAGGTTAAACACATCTTTCTCTACCTCCAATAATTTTCCCATAATTTATATCCCTTATTAACCTACTGAAATCACAGAGGCAAGACAGCTGTCCATACAGCTCACAACACTTAGTCTCTAGAGATTTCTCCTCTCTATTTCACTTCCAGGTGGACCCCACAACCCCCTGTCCCACCTGTAAGCCATAGCACAGCATGGGACAGTGTGATTCACCAACATTCCTACCCATACTCCTCTCTCTTTCCTAGGTTTCCACTACTTGGACCCACAAATCATAGACTAAACCTAGCCAAGAGTGTGTGAAAAAGGTTGTCTTACATGTGGGACCCACCTTGGACCACTGTGGAACTAGAGCAGCTCAGCAGTTGCATGTCCAGCATCATGTTCTTCTCCCTCATAGCTCACAGAGGCACAGAGAAGACAACACTACGGAGCATTGACCATTTCGCCTCAAACCTCACCAGCAGAACCCATTCTCCATCCTCTCCATGTTCCCACCGGAGAAACCCACGGAGACCCCAAGGATCCCCGGCGGCAACCCCATCTTATCCTCTAGTGAAGGTGTTCGGTTGAGCCCGAGTTAGATCTGGTGAGCTCCACCCTTTCTTAACCACGGGAACGTAATCTGCAAGTTTTAATCGTTCCATTTTTGCACTTGGCCGCCCAAGGTTTGCTGGTCGGAGCCGCCGTGCCGCCGCCGTCCCTGCTCTCTGCGCTGTCGAACTACCGCCGCTCGGTTTGTCCCTGTTCCGGCGAGCTCTGGTGATCTCAGCCCGAGCCATTGCGCCAACATCGTCGCCTTGCCTCCAGAAGACCGCCAACCGAAGGAATCGAGCTGCGGTACCCCGAAGCTCGATATCCACCGTCATCTTCCCCGGCGCCGATCTGAGCCACCGCCGTCGATTCCTCGCTCCCCGGTGAGCCTCTTTCCGATTCCTCACTCTGGAAGCACCCCTAGGGTCCCAGAAACCTCATTCTTTCCTTGGGTTGCTAGCTCCTGGACCGAGTCGAGCCAACGCCGTCGTCCAGAAGATTTCCACCGCCGCCGAGCCATTTTCTCTGTCACCGCCGACGTCCAAGCACGGTCAGCCTCAGCAAGACCTTTGGTGAGCCGCCTGGTATCAAGTGGACGCCTATGCATGTGTTAGTTTGCTTTGAATCGAGCCGTAGCTCTATCGGCCTCGCCAACCCGAATATAGTCGCCGCTTATCCTCGTCGCTGGCAAGCTACAGTTCACCGCCAGCCACCGCACTTGCACCGATGTGTTTGCCTAGTCTTCCTCTTCCTTTCTTCTTTTGGCCACACTGTCATCCGAGCCGCCGTTCGCCGCCAGCGCCGGCGAACAGAGCCGGCGGCAAGCCAGTTCTCGGCCTCCTCTGTTCTGTGCCGCAGACAGGTGGGCCCGGGCTGGAAGGGAAATAAGAAAAGAAGAAGAATTAGAAAAGTGATTAAGGGAAATATTTTTCCAACAGAAAAATTGTTAAAATTTGTAAATCCATAACTTTGCCATTTTAACTACTTTTTGAGTGAAACCAATTTTGTTAGTTCTGTAATTTTGTGAACTTTAATACTGTCAAATAAAATATGAACACTTCTGTACAGAAAATATCTATAAAATAATATGAAGCAAAGTAACTTATTTTGTGCCTAGAAAATTGGAATATTTCTATAAAATCCATTATAACTCCTTTTTGAGGTGAACCAAATTTCCTTGGATTCATAAAAATGTTCTCTTTAATGTTATAAAATAAAAAGTGAGGACTTATGTGTAGGATTTTTCTCTAAAAATGAAAATACCTTTTATATACCTTTTTATAACCTAGAAGTTTATAAATTTCTAGAAAATTCATCCTAACTGCTAAAAATGTGAAACCACTTTTGTTTAACTCAGAAAATTGTAGCCTTTACTGTGGATAATTTTTATTTGACCAAAACTACCTCTCAAAATAGGCCTAAGTATTTTGTAACCTTTCTTTTTGATAAACTTGTAAAATTCACAACTAAATCATTTTTAATCAAATTTCAATGAACCAAATTTTGTTGGAACCAGTGGGTTATGCTCTTTTTATATAAAAATGCATGCCTTCTTGAAATCTTAATAGAAAATATCAGACAAATATAATAACTTAAGGTTACAATATAAATAATTACAAAACTGCCACTTTCAGCCCTTCTACCTTGTTATTTCTGTATATCCCAATCTATTTCTGTATATCCCAATCTAGAGACGCAAATGACTTGGTTCTTTCTCCTAAAATCTTGTTAGGACATGGCCTACCTACTGTATTTATCTCAGCATTTATTGATCATTTTTGCATAAGCATATTTAATTGATTCTTATTTGCATATCCGCTTTTTATCGGTAGATTCAGACAATTCGGAGTACGTGGAGAAAGAACCAGAAGTTGAGTGTGAACCCTCGCTGCAGCAAGGCAAGCATCTAGAGCAAGCATCTAAGTATATTGAACCTATATTTTCAATAAATTATTTTGTTTGCGAAAGCAATATCTATATGCATGTTTCGGTCTTTTTTAAATGGGAAAAATAGGTAGAGTCAATATTACCCAATTGTATGTATTTTCATTCCTTGATTGTTGATGCCATACTTTTACCTTGTCACCCCTGGTTAAGGACTTTGGGATACTTTTATTTTACCAAATGCTTATCCATGCTTATTTCTAGACCTAGAAAAATCCGATAGATGGAGCTATCGGTTCAAAACTAGTTTAATGCGATTGGATGGGTTAAAATTTGAAAAGAATAACTTCTAATTCATAATTAATAATATGTTTGACTTGGACGGATGATAGGCGATGACGGGATGGTGTTTCCCTGATGCACGTAGCTCCATCTAGGTCGTTAAGGACCGAACAGGTTGACATCTATTCAAGCACCCTATGTACTTCCACACACCGGGAATGGGACGGCTTAACTAAGTAGCACGGGAGGCTGTGGCCATCTACGCCCATCCGTCAGTCGTGAGGACGGAGAGTCCTTGGAGGGCCTCGTGCGTGCCTGGTTTTGGCCGGAGGTGCCTCCCACGACGGTGAGCCCGCCTTAGTTACCACGCATGCACGTGACTAAGTTGTCGGGGGCCCAGACGTGGTTTAGGTGGTTGGGGCTAAGCGTGCAAAAGGTTCTCTTGTGACCTCTAGTCCGCACTCAATGTGTAGAGTGTGGATACCGACGGGTACGGATCAAACTAGAGTGTAGTCGTTTGGCTTCTATCACATCGTGTGGGTAAAGATGTACACCTCTGATCAGAGTAAGAACTATTCGAATAGCCGTGTCCACGGTTACGGATGACCGCTTGATGTGTTCCTCAACTATGTTAGCATCAAACTTGGGATATGTGGTGATGGGATTATGTTGTTATATCATGACTTGGGATAGTCATGGATGGATGGATGGATTTATATACAAGGCCTTGATGTAAAATATGGCTTGGTTTTAGCCATGAAAGATGGTATGCTTGTGTAGCATAATAATTTTAGGCAATGGTGGCCCATTGTTGATGTTAGAGCATGGGATTGTGCTCATTTTTACTTCCATTTCAGAACTATAAGCTTGCTGTCCTAAATTTTTAGATTGAGCTATTTCACAATTGCTTATGTTTTAAATGTATTACTTGCTCAATAAAATCAGCTTTATGCAAAATCAGATTGACATAGCCATACTCCTTGATGTAGAGACTAGCATTACTCCTTTGTTCTATTATTATTGTATAAGTCTAGCTGAGTACTTGTGTACTCACGCTGCATCTTTCAGGTGAGGACAACGATGACATTGATATGGTCTACTGTTATCCCACCGAGGGTGGCGAGGATAATGTGTAGTTGAAGTTAAGTTCTGCCCTAGTCGGTTGTCTTGTGGGATGGGTATGGCACCACTGGATATATCCTTGATGTTTATATTTTCCGCTGCTATCTTTGGTGTCACTTTGTGATGAATTAGGGTGTGAGCCCTCTATGTAATATACGTAACCCTGCTGCTCGTTTATCCATATTTAGAGTACTTGTGATGTTTATCAATTGCTTGCGATGAAAGTGTGAGGCTAGTCACTTTCCTGGGGACTAGCTGAACATGAGTATGAGTTTAGAAATGATGAGATACATGGATGTTGATTCAACCGTAGACCATGTCCCCAGAAGTGTGTATCGTGTTTGGTCGCCACCTTCGTGTGGTTTGACGGGCACACTTCGCCGTTCGGGACTGGTGAATCAACTCTGCAAATACCTCTTTATTTCTGAATTCGGCACGTTGGATTTGTATTGTGAGTAGGTAAAGATTATGGCAAGGCTACGATGAGGATGGATGGTTACTGTACTTATTTGGTTTTCATTTGAGACCCCATCCATCTAGATATTTCGCGTTGTCATAATAATTACTCTCCATAATGCACTTTCGGGGTGTCCACAACGATGATGATGACGAGAACGACCATGGCGGCGACGGAGTCCTGGCCCCCACCTCGGCGGCCCCTGCGGCCTCAAGGGCTGACTCGAAAGCTCCGGCGAGGGCTTCAACGGCAGGCGTTTGCTCGGGGGTTGACTCGGGAGCTCCGGCAAGGGCTTCGACGACAGGCGCTGGCTTAGGGGCTGCGTCGGCAGCTTCGGCAACCGCCCCTTGGTCGGACGGCGCCGACGGCCCTGCAGTCGGGGCCATCTCAGTCTCTGCAACTAGGACGGCCTCCGGCTCAGCAGGTATGCTCGCGGGCGCCGGCTTGGCTGGGGCAGGTTCAACGATCGGAGCGGCCGGTGCGGTCTCCTTAAGATCAATATCGACGCGTTTCCTACATAACAAGTTGAACATTAAAACATTGCTACAGCGGACAAGAATTCCAGAAGATCCAACACAGCTCACCTCTTGGAGAACTTAAGTTTCCCACCGGGTGATCCGGGCCCCGACGGCGTGTAACAGCCCACTTTTGTTCATTGGTGCATAAAACCGTTTTTCATCTGCATGCACTGCATGTCATCTTTTGTGCATGAAAAATTCCAGCCAACGGGTTAAAGATCGTGCGATCTATATAAACTTTTCCCACCGTCCTCTTTGACCCTCAATTTTCAATCTTCACCAAAAATTCTGGAAAAATTCCTAAAATTTCCATAACTTACTACAAGCCTTGCCTCCAAGTTTCATTCGGTTTGAAGCAAGTTGCCCCATATCGGACCGTCCGCCTAGGGATCGGACCATCCGAATCCCTCCAATCGGACCGTTGCCGCCTCCCGATCGGACCTTTGCCGCGCCCTCGCCCGTGCCCGTGCCCTCGCCCGCGCCCCCATGCCCACGCCCTCTCCCGTGCCCGCACCCTCGCCCACGCCCACACCCGCGCCCTCACCCGCACCCTCGCCCGCGCCCCCATGCCTGCGCCCTCGCCCGTGCCCACGCCCTCGCCCGTGCCCCCGTGCCCGTGCCCTCGCCCGTGCCCCCGTGCCCGTGCCGTCGCCCGTGCCCGTGCCCTCGCCCACGCCCGCGCCCACGCCCTCGCCCGCGCATTCATCCAATGGGTCTCGTGTTTGGATCGTATTGTTGTTGGAGATAGTCCTCAAGTGTGAATCTTTGATACGTGGTACTATTATTTGTGCCCCTGTCTCCATCGTCCAAACGAGATCACGCGAGGATCTCTCTCCGCCTGTGCGGCTCGACCAGGTGGCTTCCCCTGCACACCCCAGACCACGTGGGAGGGAGAGGCAGAGCCACCTTGGGACCTCGCGAGATGCCCCCGATAGCCTCAGCAGTGCCCTGCCCTGTCCCATCTGTCTGCTGCACACTTGCCCGCGCACACACCATCGCGAGACCGATGGAGAAGACCAGCGCCCCTCCCCTCTCCTCTCCCTTCCCTGCCTTCCTTTTTAACCAAGTCCATGTCCTCCTGCCTCCCCAGCTCGCCCTCTTTCTCATGCACCCAAGGACCCAGGGGATTGCCCCTTGGTTCGCCGGGAACGTGAGGTGCCGCCCACGGCGCCGGCGAGCACACGCCTTCCGTCTGGGAGCTCCGGTGAGTTTCACCTTGTCTCAGCTGTGTCACCACGTGTTCCTGCCCGACCTAACTCCGTTTTTGCCCTCGGAATGCAGCAGGCATCACCGCAGCCCCATCGTGTTTTGTGACACCGACCGGGTGCCGCCGTGACCTTGCGGCCGCTAAACTGCACCCTGGTGAGTTAGCGCTGTCCTGGCTGTATCACCATCTTCCCTTCACTCATTGAACTCATCACAGCGCTTGTCTGCAGCCTCCATCACGAGCAACCCTGCCGCCGAGCCGACCATCGCCTCAACGTTGCACCTCACCGCCCGTACTCTTCGGTGAGCTCCTATTTCTGCATGTGCTTTCTTTTTATTCCTGGGAGGCCACTAGTTCTCCCCACGTCCTTGGCTTGGCCTGTCATGCCATTGTTTTGCCATCCACCCAAGCGTCACCACCGTGGCCACATGTGTGGATGAGGCTCAATCGGAGCATGGCCGCGTGTATTAGAGCCCTACGACCTTGCATGCAGGACCCCTAGAGCTTCCACATGCCCTGCATTCACTAGCCTTGCACTAGAGCATGAGAGGGCAGAGGTTGACAAGCCATACTTTAGCTTGGCTTTTCACCGAACACCTTAGGTGCGCTTGTGTTTGAGTGAGCGGCAGCCACCCCATCAGCCCCAAGCAAGCCAGGTTGGCCCCACTAGCATTAGAACGGGATAAAACCACGAGTAGAGCAGCTGCTGTTGGATTCCTGATTTTGCCGGTTGTCGTTAACGTGCGAAGACGTGTAGCTTGCGCGTATGAAGACATCGTTTTTGGACCGAGGCGTTCGCTGCTACCGAAGCCTTCCCATAGGTTCCACTTGTACATCCAGTGACCCCTAGGCCCTAGAAACCCTCCACGCCCCCAAATGCCTTAGATTAAAACTTCACGCCCGGTGGATTTCACGTGTTAGGCCGCTTTAGTGACGTGTGAGCGTGTGCGATTATTATCCTAGCGAGTTGGAGTATATCCACTTTTGGGAGTTGTCCTTAGGTTCACAGCAGCACACATGTAGGTTTCGTACCATAAAAATGCCCCTAGAACCGAAAACGTCCCAAATAGACCAACTGTTAAGTTGGTAGAATGTTTTCAGCCGTTTCAGCAGTTCGGTCGAGCGAAAACGCTGTTTCTCAATTATTTTCGATTTTAGGACAGAGCAGACTTCGTTTATCCGTATCTCCCTCATACGAACTCGGATTCAAGCGATTCTTTTTCCTAAATTCATCTAAAATCATGCACTTCCATATTCTGCAAAAATATTTGTACTTCCTGTACTGTTAAATTTTGCTGTTGTTTTCATTGTATTCGTTTGGTATTCTCATAGAACACGACGTTGCTAACCCAGTTGAGGAGGAATCAGAGGAGTACCAGGAAGTCCAGGAGCAAGGCAAGCACCTCCTTGATCAATTGCTCCTATATTTCAAACTTACAAACTATATTGATTGCAAACTATTATGCATGCGATGTTTTACTTAGAAATGTGTGGGATTCTTGGGTAGTTAACCTCTTGTTGCATATGCCTTGTCCTTGTTACTTGAGTATCATGAATTCCTTGTCACTTATGTTGCCACTGAAAATTTGGGTTCATGTGGTTGGGAGGATGTCAATAGGTATGCTTAGTTTGCTAATTAATCAATTCGGCTTGTTACTTGATTTTGGGATGTTGGGGAAATGAAGCATTTGCGAAATTATGGAAATGAACAGTGGGTAATTCCCCTGTGCTCTTGGTGGAAAACAAAAACTGAAAACATGCTTTTGACTTGGGCGAGTGGATGTAGTGTTTGGTGCCTTGTTTGTGGTACCGATTAGGTGGTTGTCTCGCCAGGGTCGCTAAGGACCGATTCTATGGTGTAGCTAGAACCAAGAAACATAGTACAAACCACATGTGGCTCTTATGGGGAGTCCTTGGCTTAGTATAATGTTGATACCTAGCAATAGATCCGCCGGTGGTAGTTGTAGGTCATTATTGTTGACATTGGGTTAGTGCGGGTTATGGTTTTTGTCCATAGCCCGAAGGTACCTTGATTATTGTTCAAGGGTGACCAGCACATCGTGTGAGCTTTGGGGTTTTGGGAGGCCTACCAACTCCCTAGGGATAGATCGTAAGCGCGGGATATTGCTAGGTCAACGATAGAAAGGCTTTATCATTGATGGTGTGAGCCTCCTGTGTGGTAGCTCATATTGTCCTTGTCATATGGGTACAGTTGTACACACTCTCGAAAGTTAAAACTATTCAAATAGCCGTGTCTTCAGTTATGGATGACTTGGGAAATTCTCCACCGTAGTAGATTTAAATTTTTGGGAACTGTTTTGGGGGAAAATAATGGTGCGAATGGGGAGTTCGCTGGGCTGGTTGTGGCAGCGTGTTGCCACGGTTGGCTGGCATGTGCCAGGAGCCTAGATGGTTGGAAACACTTGGGGTCGATGCTTATATACTTGATTTTATGTGCTAGCTTGATTTATGAAAATTTCATTGCAAAACCGCAATGTTTTCGCTATGTATATTATGATTTATGCAAAGTGCAGGACCTGAACCATTCCTTGTTTATCTTCGCATATTATGGAATACCATTGCAAACACTAAAAGTCTTGCAGAGTATGTATTGTACTCACACACGCTTGTGTGACTTTTTTTTTTGAGATGATTGAGGGGGACCCGACAATCGGGTACTTCTATGCAGCGGGTTTTGGAGACGACGACGACGGTGCTTACTAGGGCTTACCGGTTGGTTGCCTATGGGCGGGCAGAGGCACACATGCTGGTTTTTGGTGCCTATATTATCTTGTTTCCGCTGTTGAACTCTTTGTTATTTTGTTGTTCTATTTGGTCGGTCGGCCTCTATGTAATCGCTAAGTCTAGACTCTTGTATGACTTATGCTTGGATTGCTGTGAGCTGAACCTATGATGTATGGATTATGATGTCAATGTTGAATGTGTGTGCTAGCAATTGATCGTGGGACTAGTACGGTACACACATAGGGTTCGGGGTCAAACCCGGGTCCGACACGGCGTGCTGCGACCGGCTGTCAAGCCAGTCGGCGCGGCAGTCGGTGGTGGCGTTCTCTCCCAAGTCATTCTCATTTGCGGTATGGCCAGCTCGGGTGCTTGGGTACTCGGCGGCACTTGCCCTGGCCGCGTACTCGGTGGCACTTTCGACGGGCTCGACCGTGTTGAGCTCAGCTGCGCTGGTCCTGGCCTAGGACTTGATGGCCTGGGTGCCGTGCCGGCTGTGTCCCTTATCCTCAGGCTTCCTGCTGCGGCACTCGGCATCACGGCCTTCTTTCCCCGATACGTGACTGGTCTTTTCCCCGCTCTCTTTGAGTCGGGTTGGGAAGCAGAAGGACTCCTCGGCCTCTTCTTTGACTTGGAGGCTGACAACGGGTGGGAGTCATCATCAAACTCCTCACACCACTACAGATGATTCAACAAAGTACATCACACGATGCTGGGCAATCATATATACAAGTTCACTGGCATTCATTACAGAAGAAAGACGAAGGTTACCTAGGGATGGGGCCGATTGTGGCTATAAGACGCGATGCGGCGTTTCTCGTCCTCGGTCTCGACCACCCCGCTGGAGAAATAACCAAATAGGGTTTCGGTCACTTTCTACTCGTTGGCCGATTCGTGGCTGACTCGGTCAGGGTCATATTTTCCCAGGTAATCCCAACCAAACACGCCTCTCAACATCAGTGGCTGGATGCGCCGAGTCAAAAAACGCCTGGCCACCCAAGGTCTGGTCAGGCCGGCTTTCTTGAAGCTGTCCAATTTCGCCAACAATTGATGCACTTGGCCCATCTCCTCAAAGGTTGGATCTGCTGACCAATTTGGTGAAACCACTGGTGGCAAGCCAATAAATGGACGCAAGGAGGGTGTCAGATCTGAACAATAGAACCACTCCTTGTGCCAACCTTTCAAGGAAGATTTCAAAGAAAGATCGATGTATGTTTTCTTCCTCTTGCTCCTCAATTGAAGACCAGCCCCCCCGATCACTTGGATGTTACTCTTGGAGGGCTGGGGTTTAATGTGGAACAAATGCCTAAAGAAGTTGAAGTGGGGTTCCACACCCAAGAAACATTCGCAGAGAGTCACAAATATGGAGATTTGAAGGATCGAGTTGGGATTCAAATTCACCAACTCCAATCTGTAGAACTCAAGGATGTGGCGGAAGAATGCAGAAGAGGGAAGGAACAAGCCCCAGTCGAAAAAAGAGGCAAATACTACGGTCTCGCTGGATCGAGGATTTGGAACCGACTCACCCTTAGCCGGGCCGCCAATGAATCACCTCCTGGCTTTGCAGCTTCAGTTAATTCTCCAGCAGCTTCAGCTTCACCATGCCACAATCCGAAGTAGGCCAGGCGTTCTCTGACGTACCCGTAGAATCTGAAGCCTTCGACATGCTTGGGAGTGGAGAAGTTTGGGGGAAATGCGATTAGTGGCTTGGAATAGACGAAGAAGATCGGAATCGCCCAAGTTCTAGTGGGGAACAGCGAGCAGCAGCGAACCCTAGCAAAGCAAAGGGCGAAATTTGGGCACAGAGGCGGAAGACGAAACGATTGGTTGCTTTAGGGAAGATGAAGGAATCTTTTTCTCTCTCCCCGTCTTTTATAGCCCGTGCCGACTAAACAGGCTTGGGCCTACGCAACCGGCACTGGGCCACCAAGATATGAGTTTCTACAGTAGCACGCTCATAATGGGCCGCTCGTGGGCTGTGTTAAAATCGCAGTGCTGGTGCTACTAACAGAACCGATGAGGTAAACAGATATGCTTTATGAGAGCCTTATTGCTAAGCATATATGTTTGGGTATCTGTTTTATCCACAGGTCTCGAGGATATATCCTTACAAGGATCACAAGCTGGTCTTCATTAAAATTGGGAATGCAAGTATCTTTCTCGAGTACACCTGACCACGCAATGGATTTATTTTCATACAGTGGTACTCAGCCTACATGCTTGGCCACCAGTTGCCATGAGCTACATTATTCCGGCTGATATGATGCTGAAGAGTCTAACTTCTGAGTAGTGCACTACTCGGGAGAGACTATAAATATCTTTTCCAGCTGACATGACGCTGAGGAGTCTAACTTCCGAGTGGGATGCCACTCGGGAAAGACTATAAACGCCCTATTCCAGCTGACATGAAGCTGAAGAGTCCCATATACGAGTGGCATGCTACTCGGCAAGACTATAAATCATATTCTGGTTGACATGATACCGAAGAGTCTCATATACCAGTAGTAATCTACTCAGGAAAGACTACAAGGTTAAAGATCTTTGACTTTATGTTTAATTGTCTTCACAATTAAGCACAAAGTCGGGGGCTACACCTAATAGGTGCGCCTATTCGACGCACACTATTCATTCATCAATATGAAGCCCTTCATAGCCTCGTTGCCAGCTGACATGAAGCAGGACTCGGGAAAAAGAAGCACTCGGACACAGAGTACTCGGGAGTAATGCACTCAGACAATCTTCACCATGGAGGACGAGCGCTCGGCATCAGCTGTGACTCAACTATGAAGGTCTCAGAGGCTACTGTGGAGGCCATGGACCCCGGGTACCTCATCACAAGCATATGGGCCACTCGGATAGAGGATGGGCCGAGTCTTGTAGTTAGAGATATAGTAGCACTTGGTAGGTTTTGCCTTGTATAATAAGGAATGTACAGTCTTAGCTGGGTAATATCTATCTCTAAGAAGGAAATCCCTTGGTTGGATCCAGCTAGGATTCCTATCCTGTACCCCGGCCCCCAGTATATAAGGGGAGGCAGGGCGCCCCATGAGGGCACGAGATCATTGATCGACAAACACTTCAGAGGAATAACACCACAACTGGACGTAGGGTATTACCTCATATCGAGGGCCTAAACCAGTATAAAATCTCTTTGCGTTCCTCTGCAATCCACCGAGTTTCCCCTTGCCGAGTAGCCCTACAGTTCTATTGCCGGTGTAAAACATCGATAGGCCTGTCTCCAACAAAAGTGTTTGAGGAAACATTGGATGATAGCATGGCTTTCAGGATTGACATGGATGGTTACGATGGGACAAGATGGGTGGTTTCACACACTAAGCATTTTGAGAAGCAAATTAGGTGCCAACGACAATTCAAGGTGTTGGCAAATGTGGACAGCGGGCGATATGAGTGCGAGTGCAAGCAGTGGGAGCATACAGGTTAGTTGCTACACCTGTAGTCATGAAAAAAAATAAGAATTGAATGAATTAATCAGAATACCGCTGTGATTGGCTTGTAGGACTGTTCTGCTCACATTTGTTATGTGCGTTCGTGTGGAGGCCATGGGCCCCGGGTACCTCATTACCAGTACATGGGCCACTCGGATAGAGGATGGGCCGGACCATGTAATTAGAGATAAGATAGCAACCGGCGGGCTGTACCTTGTATAATAAGGAAACATAGTCTTAGTCGGATAGGATTCTATCTCTAAGAAGGAAATCCCTTGGTCGTATCCGACTGGGATCCTTGTCATGTACATCTGTCCCCTAGTATATAAAGGGAGGCAGGGCGCCCCTCAGGGAGTAGCCCCATATTCATATTGCCGGTGTAAAACATCGACAGTTGGCGCGCCAGGTAGGGGCTTCGGCGCGATCTACATCCACAAGCTTGATGGATCCAGCAACTGGAGTCGACGGCGGCAAACTTTCCCCCCGAGATATAATCTCATTTGGAAGCCTCGACTTCGTCGCCGACCAGATCGGCAATTTCACCTTGGCCGACTCGGACTCGATCCGATCTGTCAGGGAACCAACCGGCTTCGCGCCAGTCGGCCCACACGACGCTGCAGCAACCCTCGTCGACTTGCTGCGGCAATCTTCATCTTGTCCGGGTCCCGGGACAACTCTTTCCTCCGGTGTTCGACTTGGACTCGGCCTTGAGCCAGCCAAGATCGAGCTAAGAAGGGAAGAGATTGTCAATCTCCCGAACAGACTCGGCGACGCTGCGGATATCTTCAAACAACATCTGACGCGGCAAACACGATCCTCTGGTGTTCGACTCAGATACGGCCCAGAGCCGCTCGAGATCGGATCTAGGGAGGTCGGGGTTATAATCACCCCCATCAACTATTCCGACTACGACTCACAGTCGGACTACGACTCTCAGTCGGATTCCGACTCTAAGTCGGACAGCAGTTCAGCAGGCTTCTCCCCGCCACGAGAAATCTTCATGGCATCCAAAGGCTATTCTCCTACTCAGGAATCACGCCGACTACATGAGCAACAAGAGGAGGAGGCCTGCCGACTGCGAGAACAACAGGAGGAAGAAGCAAGACGCCTGCACACCCGCAACGACGGCCTACGCAGGGCTGGGCGAATCGCTCAGCAACAAGCCCTCCAAACAAAAGTCGGCGACCATGACGTCTTCGTCACGCCACAGCAGAACGTCGTGGCCGCCGCAACCCTACTGGACACGGTCCAGCTTGGGCCTGATCACCAGGCCACCCCGACGATCGCAAGGATAAAAGCCATGCTTACCGCTGCTGCATGTCAGCAGCACCAACAGTCGGGCAACACACTCGTACTGACCAGTCGGTCAACTTCCCTACCGGCAGTCTCATCCACCTCTAAGCGACGTCGAGCGGCCGGCTCTAGTCAGCAGCACGCGGAGTCACGCCAGACGTCACTCGGCAACCACAACAACCGGCAACGTCAAAGCGACCGTCGGGACAACCAGGACCTCCGAGACCGACTATGGCGTGATCTTCGGCAGGACACCAATGCTCGGTGCCGCGAACGAGAAGAAGACGAGCAACACCAACTGGAAGACGAGAACGAGCATTTCGGCCTCCACCACGAGTGGTTTCACCGCCGTAGTCGGGGTCGGAGTCCTCAGGAAGACGAAGGCATACCGGCCTTCACCCAGGAGCTACAACAGGTCGACTGGCCGTCGGGTTTCAAGCCTACAGGCATCAACAAATACGACGACAAGACCAATCTTGAGTCCTGGCTCACGGTCTACACTCCGGCGATTCGAGCAGCTGGAGGAAATCACAAAGTCATGGCTAACTACCTCCCAGTCGCTTTAGTCGACTCAGCGAGGACATGGCTAACAGGACTTCCCAAGCACTCAATTGACTCCTGGGGAGAACTCCGGGAACGCTTCATCACCAACTTCCAGGGAACATACGAGAGGCCATCTTCCGAGTACGACTTATATCAGTTGCATCAAAGGAAGAACGAGTCTCTTCGTGACTTTATCAAGAGGTTCTCTGAGAAGAAAAGTTCAATCCCAAACATCAAGGACGAGGTCATCATCACCGCCTTTCGAAAAGGAGTCAAAGACACCTCGTTCATCGACAAATTCACTCGGAAGCCTCCCAACTCTGTCAAGGCTCTATTCGACATGGCGAACAAATACGCCGACTTAGCCCACGCTGTTGCTGAGGCCCTTGAAGATAAAAAGGCATCTTGATAGAAGAAGTGGGAGGGCACCAACGACACGGTCCCGACTAAAGCCGGGAATCGCAAACGCAAGTCAGACGGCTTCATTGTGGCAGTCGGACACAATCGTCTTCAACTTTCAACAACTGAAGATTATCAGAACAACAAGTGACATGCTCGGGGGCTCACAAGCTCAAATGCAAGGATGGCATCCCCACTCCGAAATAACGAACAGCTAAGTCGCTTCCTGATAATTATTTCTTCACTCGGCCTTGCCAATGCCGCTTACACCTAATAGGTGCACAAGCTGCACTCTTCTCTGTTTTTGCTCTTAAATGATTGCAAAAGTACTGGAGTAGCATAAATCCTGATCCGTGAAACTTTGCTCCATGAAAGACGAACTCAAGTCACCCAAAACGCGTGTCTGGGAAAGAGCCATGAGCCAACTCCCGACGCTAGGGGGCTATGACTAGTCGGGCAGAGTGCTTAAACGTAAGGGGTCAACTACTCGGGGAAATTAATATCAATAAGAGGAAGAACATGTATTTACATATATTGTAAAATACATTTTATTTGGATGATCGTTTTCATCATCAGATGCTACTCATCCAATATCATTATATTGCAGGCCCAGCTCCGGATACGCGTGACAGGAACTCAGAGCTGCGAGCCTATCTCCTACGCTCGGGGGCTGGACAAGTCTGCCAAAATACACTCGGGATGCTCCATGAGGGCTACTTACCGAGTACTTGCGCCAGTCGGGACGTCGTCTTCCCCGGCTACGCTCCATGTGAGCTGACAACCGACTTCCGGCACTAGTCGGGGGTCGTATATCACTCTGCTGGGTGAGGTACGCCCCATGAGGGTCGCTAGCCGAATCCTATGCTAATGCTAGGTTCAGGTACCTTATTTGGTCACAACTCTGTCAGGTTGGGTACGCCCCATGAGGGTCGCTAGCCGAACCCTATGCTAATGCAAGGTTCGGGTACCTCGCTTGGCTATAACTCTGTTGGGTAGGGTATGCCCCATGAGGGTCGCTAGCCGAATCCTATGCTAATGCAAGGTTCGGGTACCCTGCTCGGCTCTCCTGAAGTCAGAGAAGACTTACATCGTCAAAGCGCATCCGGAGTTCTTATGCACTGCGTCATACCTGAGGAGGGCAAGCAGATCCTACAACATACCTGCTCGGGCACCTGTGGCAACCAGACTGCATCTAGAACATAAGTCGGAAAGGCTTGCGAATAAGGATTTCTCTGGCTGATTGCGATTACCGACACCAAAAAACTCGTCCTGACATGCGATGGATGATACTTCTATAGAGCTATGCCGGATAGGTCGGCTCAAGCCGGCCTATTTGGTAGTAGCCACCAAGATATGAGTTCCTATAGTAGCATGCTCCATGTGGGCCGCCCGTAGGCTGAGTTGAAATTATAGCGCTGGTGCTACCAACAGGAGCCGATGAGGTAAACAGATATGCTCCATGAGAGCCTTATTGCTAAACATATATGTTTGGGTATCTGTTTTATCCACCAGGTCTCGAGGATATATCCTTACAAGGATCACAAGCTGGTCTTCATTAAAATTGGGGATGCAGGTATCTTTCTCGGGTACACCTGACCACGCCGTGGATTTATTTTCATAAAGTGGTACTCGGCCTACATGCGTGGCCATCAGTTGTCATGAGCAACATTTTACCCGCTGACATGATGCGGAAGAGTCTAACTTTCGAGTAGTGCACTACTCGGGAGAGACTATAAATATCTTTTCCCGCTGACATGATGCGGAGGAGTCTAACTTTTGAGTGGGACGCCACTCGGAACAGACTATAAACCCCTTTTTCCAGCTGACATGACGCTGAAGAGTCCCATATCTGAGTAGCATCCTACTCGGCAAGACTATAAACTCATATTCCGACTGACATGAAGTCGAAGAGTCCTGCATACGAGTAGTCTCCTACTCGGTAAGACTATAAATTTTACTCCGGTTGACATGATACCGAAGAGTCACAAAAACCCGTAGTAATCTACTCGGGAAAGACTTCCAGGTTAAAGATCTTTGACTTTATGTTTAATTGTCTTCACAATTAAGCACAAAGTTGGGGGCTACACCTAATAGGTGCGCCTATTCGGCGCACACTATTCATATATTTACATGAAGCCCTTCATAGCCTCGCTGCCAGCTAACATGAAGCGGGACTCGGGAGAAGACTTACTCGGACAAAGAGTACTCGGGCGCACCGTACTCGGGCAACCTTCACCGTGGAGGACGAGCACTCAGCATCAGCTGTGACTCAACTATGAAGGTCTCAGGGGCTACTGTGGAGGCCATGGGCCCCGGGTACCTCATTACCAGTACATGGGCCACTCGGATAGAGGATGGGCCGGACAATGTAATTAGAGATAAGATAGCAACCGGCGGGCTATACCTTGTATAATAAGGAAACATAGTCTTAGTCGGATAGGATTCTATCTCTAAGAAGGAAATCTCTTGGTCGTATCCGACTAGGATCCTTGTCATGTACCCCTGTCCCCTAGTATATAAAGGGAGGCAGGGCGCCCCTCAGGGCAGGCAGAACAAGAGCACTCATAAGCTCAAACAGCCATATGGTTCATCAGAATCACCACCATAATTCCTCAAAGGAATACATATAAACTGGACGTAGGGTATTACCTCACATCGAGGGCCTGAACCAGTATAAAATCTCCCTGTGTTCCTTTGCAATCCACCGAGTTTCCATCCGCCGAGTAGCCCCATATTCATATTGCCGGTGTAAAACATCGACAGTTCGTCCATGTGCAGGTCGAGAAAATACCACACATATATGTAAAGGTGAAATGGACTTCAATCGTCAAGACAGGCCAACGTCTGGTCCGGACGGAGTTCAGGAGTGTTACTGAACTAAAATTCTTTCCATTGAACCCATAGCGGTCGTGCAGATCAATGGTTGCATACGATAGGGCATTGTCGGTGCTTAAAGGTCTTAGGAGGTATGTCACAGCCCTAAATCTAATTTTAGGTAATTAGTGTTATGCCCTACTGTCATTAGAGTGCACAAATTAAATTCTTGCATTGTCACTTCATGTGAAATTAATGTTTGCAAATATTTTCAAACTCTCAATAATAAAACCCTAATCGGCAAAAACCAAACATCACCACAAAGTGCATCAAGTTGAACAGAAGCATATATGGAAAATAATTTATTCAAATACTAGTTTATTTATCATGAACCAATATAATTTTTCCAGAATGTATTTCATTAGTTTAGACCTCTAAAAAATTCAAATGAATTTCAGCCTGGATCCTTTTCCTTGACCTATGCATTTGTATAGTCTAAGGATTTTCTAAAGATGTTTGGTTGCACATAAAATCATGGAAAACTTCCTGCAAACACTATCCCACATAATTGACCCACTGTACTTTTTACATGCTTTTATCACTTCAGTAAGTACCCCAATAAAATCCCTCAAATCAGCTAGACTAGGGAGTTAGCTAAAAATGAATAGGTATGCTTCTAAAATTCACCAAATAAAAATGAAGATTAATTAGACAGAGCCCTTTTGCCAAAGTGTGTACCAACATGAACCCTACGACCAGTAATTTTTGGCTCAATTTAATTCCCAAAGAGACCACATAAAATAATAAGAGCAAAGCCCTAGGGACATATATTGCACTGCAGAAAAACTGGACCAGTATGCCTACTTTGCAATTTCACTAAAGATTAACCAGACCTCTTATAACCACGAAATTTGGCCAGAAGGTTAAACACATCTTTCTCTACCTCCAATAATTTTCCCATAATTTATATCCCTTTTTAACCTACTGAAATCATAGATGCAAGACAGCTGTCCATACAGCTCACAACACTTAGTCTCTAGAGATTTCTCCTCTCTCAAGTCACTGACCAGTGGGACCCACAAGACCTGGCCCACTTGTAAGCCATAGCACAGCATGGGACAGTGTGTTTCACCAACATTCCTACCCATACTCCTCTCTTCTCCATAGGTTTTCACTACTTGGGCCCACAAGACATAGACTAAACCTAGCCAAACATGTGTGAAAAATATTCTCTTACATGTGGAACCCACCTTGGACCACTGTAGCAGTGAAGCAACTCAGTAGTGCATGAGCCAACGTGTCAGCACCCTGTCCTTTCTCTCCCTCACACAACACACAAAGACATAGATGTGAGCACAGCACTAGGGAGCATCGACCTTTTTGACTCAAACTTCGCCAGGAGCACCTCTCACCCTTTCTCTCCACGTTCCCACCGAGAAAACCGACGGAGACCCCAAGGATCCCCGGTGGCAACTCCCTTTTTCTCCTCTGCCGAGGGTGTTCGACCGAGCTCGAGCTAGCTCCGGTGAGCTCCATCCTCCCTCAACCCCAAGAACGTGATCTACAAGTATTAACCATTCCATTTTTGCACTTCTTAGCCCTAGGATCGCCGGTTGAAGCCGCCGTGCTTCGCTCTCTGCTCTGCCGCGCCACCGCCTTGACGTTGTCGCTGTTCCGGCCGATCTAGGACGCCGCCGGCCGAGCCACTGTCACCTCAACCCCAGAACCCCAGAGCCCGAAGGAATTAGACTGCGAAGCCCCAAGTCCCGAGATCGGCCGTCGTCTTCCTCGTCTCCGGCTGAGCTCCGCCACCGCCGATTCGTCCTCTTTGGTGAGCATCCATCCGATTCCTTGCACTGAGCCCATCTCCATGAGGTCTCTAACCTTTTCGGCAACTCGGCTTCGTCGCAGAACCCCAAGAGAAGGCCGGCGACGTAGTCCCGAAGCACGCCACCGCCGCCGGACCTCTCCTGGAGCAACTGCCGCCGTTCTATCACCGCCGAGTAACCCAGGACCTTTGGTGAGCCTCTCCGGTCCCTCAAACATCACGTGCCTGCTTTGTTTCAGTCTGTAACGTGACATCCATATGCAACCCGAGCCGGCTTACCGCCTCCGCCGTCATCGCCATCGATTCCGGCCACCGCTGGCGATGAGAAGACCACCAATGTGTTTGCCGTGAACTCCTCTTCCTTTTCTCTTTTGGCCCCGACTGCAGCCGACACCGCCATCGCCGTCGCTGCCACCGAGAAGCTCGCCGCCTCCGCTCTGACTACGCCTGCCCTGTTCTGTGCCGCTGACATGCGGGCCTGAGCTGGAAGAGAAAAGAGAAAAGAAGAAAGAAAAAGGGAAAATAATTAAAGGATTTAATTTGCAACAGAAAAATAGTCCAACTTTGTAAATCCATAACTTTTTCATTTTAACTCCTTTTTGAGTGAAACAAATTTTGTTAGCTTTGTAAATTTGTGAACTTTAATACTGTCAAATAAAATATGAGCACTTCTGTACAAAAAATATCCAGAAAATAATATAAAGCAAAAGTAACTTATTTTGTGCCTAGGAACTTGGAATATTTCTATAAAATCCATTACAACTCCTTTTGAGGTGAACCAAATTTCTATGGATTCATAAAAATGTTCTCTTTAATTTTATGAAATAAAAAGTGAGAACTTCTGTGTAGGTTTCTTCTCTAAAAATGGAAATATCTTTTATATACATTTTTATAACATAGAAGTTTATAAATTTCTAGAAAATTCATCCTAACTGCTAAAAATATGAAACCACTTTTGTTTAACTCAGAAAGTTGTAACCTTTACTGTGGATAATTTGTATTTGACCAAAACTACCTCTCAAAATAGGCCTAAGTATTTTCTAACCTTTCTTTTTGATAAACTTGTAAAATTCACAACTAAATCATCTTATATCAAATTTCAGTGAACAAAATTTTGTTTGGACCAGTAGGTTATACACTTTCATCTAAAAATGATCACACAAATAAAACCTTAATGGGAAATGCAAGTTATCCCTAATGCACTAGGGTGATACGCAAATAATTCCAAATCTGCCATTTTCAGCGTATATGGCTTATTATTTTTGTATCTCCCAAACCAGAGATGCAAATGACTTGGTTCTTTTTCCTAAAATCTTGTTAGGACATGCCCTACCTTCTGTTTTTATCGCATAATTTTTAGAGCACGTTGCATATGCATGTCTATTTCGATCTCTTATTTGCATATTGCTTCTTATCGATAGATTCTGAGGATACGGAGTACGTGGAGGCTAACCCAGAGCTTGAGAGTGACCCATCACTACAGCAAGGCAAGCATCTAGAGCAAGCATCTAAGTATATTGAATCTATATTTTCAATAAATTGTTTTGTTTGCAAAAGCAATATCTATATGCATGTTTCGGTCTTTTTAAAATGGGAAAACAGGTAGAGTCAATATTACCTAATTGTATGCATTTCTGTTCCTTGATTGTTGATTCCATATTTATACCTTGTCACCCTGGTTAAGGACTTTGGGATACTTTTATTTTATCGAATGCTTAGCCATGCTTAATTCTAGACTTAGAAAAATCCGATAGATGGAGCTATCGGTTCAAAACTAGTTAATGCGAATGGATGGGTTAAAATCTAAAAAGAATAACTTCTGATTTATAATTAAGAATATGTTTGACTTGGACGGATGATAGGGCGATGAAGGGATGGTGTTTCCCCGATGCACGTAGCTCCGTCTGGGTCGTTAAGGACCGAACATGTTGACGTCTATTCAAGCACCCTACGTACTTCCACACGCCGGTATGGGACGGCTTAACTCAGTAGCATGGGAGGCTGTGGCCATCTACGCCCGTCCGTCAGTCGTGAGGAGGGATTTCCTTTGGAGGGCCTCGAGCGTGCCTGGCTTTGGCCGGAGGTGCCTCCCGTGATGGTGAGCCTGCCTTAGTCATCACACACGCACGACTAAGTCGTCGGGGGCCCAGACGTGGTTTAGGTGGTTGGGGCTAAGCGTGCAAAAGGTTGTGTTGTGACCTCTAATCCGCACTCAATGTGTAGAGTGTGGGTACTGGCAGGTACGGATCAAACTAGAGTGTAGCCATTTGGCTTCTATCACATCGTGTGGGTAAAGATGTACACCTCTGATCAGAGTAAGAACTATTCGAATAGCCGTGTCCACGGTTATGGACGACCGCTTGATGTGTTCCTCAATGATGCTAGCATCCAACTTGGGATATATGGTTATGGGATTATGTGGTTATATCATGACTTAGGATAGTCATGGATGGATGGGTTTATATAAAAATCTTTGATGTTAAATATGACTTGGTTTAGTCATAAAAGATGATATGATTGTGTAGCATAATGGTTTGGGCAATGGTGGCCCATGGATGATGATTAGAGCATGGTTTGTGCTCATTCTTACTTACATTTCAGAACTATAAGCTTGCTGTCCTAAATTTTCAGATTGAGCTATTTCGCAAATGCTTATGTTTTAAATGTATTACTTGCTCAATGAAATCAGCTTTATGCAAAATCGATCAACCTAGCCATACTCCTTGATGTAGAGACTAGCATTACTCCTTTGTTCTATTATTATTGTATAAGTCTAGCTGAGTACTTGTATACTCACGCTGCATCTTTCAGGTGAGGACAACGACGACATTGATGTGGTCTACTGTTATCCCACCGTGGGTGGCGAGGATAATGCATAGTTGAAGTTAAGTTCTATCCCCAGTCAGTTGCCCTGTGGTTTGGTAATGGCACCATTGGTTTTATCTTTTATGTTTATATTTTCCGCTGCTATCTTTCATGTCACTTTGTGATGAATTAGGGTATGAACCCTCTATGTAATATATATATAACTCTGCTGCTCGTTTATCCATATTTAGAGTACTTGTAATGTTTATCAATTGCTTGTGATGAAAGTGTAAAGTTAGTCGCTTTCCTGGGGACTAGCTGAACATGAGTATGAATTTAGAAATGATGAGATGCATGGATGTTGGTTCAACCTAGACCATGTCCCCAGAAATGTGTATCGTGTTTGGTCGCCACCTTCGCGTGGTTTGACGGGCACACTTCGCCGTTTGGGACTGGTGAATCAACTCTCCAAATATCTCTTTATTTCTGAATTTGGCGCGTTGGATTTGTATTGTGAGTGGGTAAAGATTATGGCAAAGCTGCGATGAGGATGGATGGTTACTGTACTTAATTTGTTTTTATTCGAGACCCCATCCATCTAGATATTTCGTGTTGTCATTATAATTACTCTCCATAATGCACTTCCGGGGTGCCCACAAGGTAGCTCGAAGGGATCCCTGCAGACATCGGTATTGCCCCTGTTGGAGCTACGAGTAGCGGAGATGGGAATTTGACAGATGAACATGCAGTCAAACCGGACGTGTCAGCCGTTGCTGATGTTGATGCTAATGCTGCCGTTAGCCATTGTCCGCCTCCAAAATCAAAGACCAAAGGCGAACAAGCGACGCTAATGAGTCAATCGTGCTGGGCGCAAAGGGTGAGAAGAAGCGAACTATGGAATGTGGATAGTGTCATTTGAAAGATAGTCACTATGTGTCAATGTGTCCTCAAAATCCAGCTAACTTCAAATGTTTTGCAGCTGCTGCAAACATGGGGAAGGGGAGATGGGGGCGACCATGTGGCACCAGAAGGGGGCGTGGGAGAGGTCGATCAACTGTGCACATGAATCTCGATGCCGAATGGGAGGAACATTGTATGGATAAAGATACATCCATGGACAGCGAGGGTCAATGGGACAATGAATGTCCAAGTGACGGTTTTGTGTGTATCCGAAATGGTATGGGCAAAATGTTTGTTTCACTTTGCAGTTTCCATCAATGAATGCAATGTAATATGTAACGTGGAATATATTCAAACTCTTATTTTTTTTATGATATGTGGTATTCATCTTTGCCCATGCCCCTTCAGTGAATACTACCGTGTGCGATGTGTTGATGCGAAAAAATGTGGTTGGGTACACGGTGTTGTAAAATCATCCCTAGTACGATGAAGCCATGTTTATCTCCATTGTATTGGGAATAAAATTGAATATAGTAGTGATGTAGTCACTGACCGATATAGATTTAATCGATGTAAGTAATCCATTTACTGACGGAAGAATAAACAGTCTGTGAATGCCTGGTCAAATGCCGAAATTACGCCTGAATGATCGAGCTACACAACGGTGATCTGATAATGTTACCAACCAACTATTGCAATAATTCAGTTTTAAAAAGCTGCGCAATCGGTTGCCACCGTGATCCACAGCAGTGCGTTGCAGCCCAATCATATTGTTACGTCGTCAAACACAGAAACGAGTGCTGATGGGGTGACGATGGGTTCGCCGTCATGTTTTGCAAGTGATTCAAAAAATCCTTCCCCGAAGGACAAAGGTGTCGCCAGTGATGAAGCGCCGATTATTGATCCGGCTGCGACGAAGAAGATGGCGGAGGAGTTGCCTGATATGTTGTGTGTAACCGGTCCGCCAACTCCCAGGTCGGATTGTCCATCTCCTCTATCGCCGTCACTAGAGCAAAGGATCTGAGATTTCGATGATAGTTATTATCAATCATCCCCTTGTCCCCCTCCACCGTCTGATCTATCGGACTACACATGGACAGTTGATGAAGCAATCACATGCGGGTTCTGCGACGACAATGGCAATGTTATCCCAGACGGTGAGAAAGATGATGGTGACCCAGTTAGGCCAGACCATGCTGAGGACGACAAACCCAGGTATGACCATGGGGAGAATAAGACTAGACCATCTTCAAATAGAATCAATGATAAGTGATCTGGGAGTTGCATTTTACTACCTTGATGGTGTAATAATGAATGCTATATGAGCATTGTTCGATGTTGCTAGGGGTCGTGGATTGTAATAAATGATTTACTTATTGTTGTTTCCGATTGCTACAGTGTTATTGTAATAAATGATTTACTAACAGTTGAATCGAATCACTTCGGGAATGTAGTTAAACAAGTACTGATATCAAGATTGAACATTCAATAAACATTGACTATCAGTAAACATTTTACTGCACATTAAACAGTCAACCTAGGAGGCATGTAGGCTCTGAAACTTCATTTATGATAGTAAAAAATTACTAAGCGGTTAATAAAGTTGTGATCGTGGTGCTATTAAGGGCAAAGTCACTGGTAATGAGCCATTCTAATGAGCCAAGGTCAAATACCAAAAGTTGATTCCATACACTGGAGAATGTAAATAAACATTGTTGAGCCCATAATCTTACAATTGGTGAAACATGAAACGTCTCGCGTGGAGTAAAAAGCTAGCACCGAATTAGAGCAATACAGATAGTGATTGCCAATATTTGTGTACTAGTTAAACATGAATGGCCGAATCAATGCAAAACAACATGACCATAGTAGCAATAAATATTGTACTAGTAGAACTAAGCATCACAATTTACACAAAAAAAAACGATTGACGCACATAACAACAAATCTTTAATATAGATACAACACTGAGTCTGATAATTAATGGGAGTGCTTGAACGCCATCATTGGTCACATCCAAAAAAAAGGCCAAAAAGGATGGCACGTGATTGTCACGGGTGCTATTGGGACCCAATCGAATACTACACTCTAGTCCAGGGGCGCCTGACCCACGGATCTTGCCTACGTCATCGGAGGAGTCCCTATCCGCGCTGCCCTTAGACCCAACATTCATAGAGAATGCCGTACCTACGTTGGAGCTATCGCTGTTGTAGCCGCCATCCTTGTTATCCAAATTGTAGTTGATTCCCACGCCGCTCTAAAAATCCTCGTCTATCGGGTGGCCTCCCTCCTTTGTCCTCTCTTTCACGCCCTTCGCGTCCTTGTCGTCATCGTCGTCATCCTGGTAATCATCGTCCTGCCCATCTTCGTCCTCCACTTGGTCGAAGATCTCGGAGCACCGGAAACCCTCGAGCTCCAAGTTAGACCAGTCGTAGTCGCTCAGCGACCTGTCGAAGAAGCGATCTTCCTTGCTGTCATCGTCTTCGATGAGCACGGCATTCCCCGACTCCGGCGAAGATGGCTACGATGGTGCACGGTAGTCCGGGTGTTCGGGTACTGGTGACCCCAACCTCGGCAGCGACCAGTCATCGGATAGGGGCGGCGACATGGTCCGTGCCAACAATCCACCGTCGGAGTCGTGACCTACAAAACCAGACATTGGGGAATTTTTGTTTGGGTGTGGGCAAGTGTAACTATGCAAAGTGGTTGTGGGGTGAAAACAATGGGTTTTGGACAACATCCGGGCGTGTGTATGTAATGTGGCAATGGTGGTTTGTCTTCCTGTGTAGCCGCATCTCTATGATTCCCAGCGCAACCGTACATACCGACCGGAAGCCAAATGGTCACGGCAAATGAACAGTTATGCATGGCACAATACTGATTGCAAACTATTACCTAATAGCAAGTCTGCGTTGCTCCACCTGTGACTAGTAATTATTTAACTACAAGTTAAAAACTGCTCGTGATGAATTGTTGTGTTGCGCATGTCTGCTTTGCCTATCAGTAAACATTTTACTACGCACTAAGTAGAACAAACTGAGCTCTGAAACTACATCGATAAGAGTAAAAAACTTACTGAGCAACTAGACATGTCATGGACTGGGAGCTATCTAAGATGAGTAATTGGTTTACTACAAACTTAAACTTGACCAAGCTTGAGGACCAAGCCTGTGAGTAACTTGTTTGTTATGAAATGCACCTTCTTTCAGTGGCTGACTAACACAAACATTATGTGACAAGGGGTAAATAGATTACTAGAAGGTTATACATGTCATATCCGATCTGGTTGATAGAATAACCATGTATAATATACAGAAGCATCCAGAAAAGAGTTTCCATTGTATCCAACGCAATGACTAGTGGCCAAAACACATACAGGTGTTAATCAATACACAAAGTATGTTATCTAGTGGCAGGACAGACCATTTCAGGCATACAACACATAGATGTACTGTTTTTTGTTAGACTCCATGATTGTCTGGGGTTGAGAGTAGAACAATTAGAGACATTCATGGCATGGTTGCTTGACGGGTAACACCAGCAGGGCAAAGTTGCACGATCTCTGGAGGGAACTATCCAGCAGTGTTGAACTGGTTGAATACGAGATGGGACAGGATCTGTGACAGAGGCACACTTGTTTCGACCTATCAAGGAATCAGTGTTTAGATCTATGAGATTGTATTCAAGAGCATATGTGGGAAACCCAAAAGAAATACTGGTACTTAGTTGTGATCAATGTTGAGATACCGGTTTGAACGCGGTCTTCAGCTTGTCGCAGTCCCCATTGTACAGCTCCATGAACTTCATGACATAGAACGCACAATCATTTGATGCCACTGCCATCTTCAGGCATAGGATAAATGATCGACGAAAGTTCCCAAACCTGCCAAACTCTCCCGGGAAGGCACACTGTAAACCATCGCTGAGACGCTTTGTCACCGTCCTGAAAAGCTCTCCATGATGCTTAGCCACTTCCATGCTGATGGCATTGTAGTCAATATGTCGACGCATTTGTGCATGAAATTGATGATGTACAGAGACCAGTGATCATTGTTCAACACCGGGATGATGATCTGAAACATAAGGATTTCCAGTTGGCAACCGGTGTGTTACAGGAGATAAAAAAAGAAAATCTTCGCAAAGAAAAGACTACACGCGTTCTCACCAGCTTGGTGCCTTTGATCGGAACATGTCGCAAAACATCACGCAAATGTTCAGCGAGAACTGACAACATGAATTTTTCGTCCCCCCCATTGCGAGTGATACTCTCAATATTGATGAGATTCTGCAAGCCAGCAAATAAGTTTGATGTGCATTGAGTCGCATGGTAAACGTTAAAAAAATGACGTTATGGGATGTGGAACACGAAATAAGAAATGGATATACAGGATGTGGATTACTGCGACAGTGGTAGGGATGAATATACGTTTCCCATATGATTGGGGCCTATCTCTCATCTCCTCCTTTAGAAAGTAAGATGCAAATGCATCAATGAATACGCCCTCCGTCATGCACCTATTAGCAAAAGACTCCGCAATGTCGGTACCGGTAACCATGCATCTATCAGCTTCTATAAAAACAACTCTAAACACAAAGAGAGGACATTACAAGTCATATGAACAAACAGATGCAAGCAAAGCAAAATGTATATTATGCAATGTGATGTATGTGGTTTGAGGACTGGTTTGTCAAACCTTCGGTACCGTTCATGATATGACAGCACCAGGGACCTCAGGGCAATTGCATCGTCATACGATGGTGGTCGTAGTTCCCCGACTTCAACAGGAGAAACAAACCAAGCAGGCATCCTAGTGATCCTCTTGGGGATAGACCAGGGCGTCGAGTTGTCGCCCTGATCTACGTGTGCGCTTCCCACAACCTGTGATATTCACAAAACAAAACATGACCAAAATGTTCCAAGTTTGTAACGGTACCTTTGAGGAGGATATGTGTTGAAAGGATGAACCATCTGGTTAAGCGATGGTGCCCCCTCCAGCTCACAAATCTCGTTGATCTTCTTGTGAACCTTAGGTTTGTAACACCCCAAAAATTCACGACCAGAAGTTCTAAATATTCCTTTGTATTAAATCCCTATCCAGGAAAGCCAGGGTACACAATACGAAGTTACCATACAGAGTACATCCTACAAACAGAATAAAATAGTCTTACATAAATGCAGCAGAAAAAGATAAAGAAAGCCTATAAACAACTAGCCATGCGGAGGCTTCCAATCCACAGGCAGCTTGATGGCGGACCCAGCCTTGTCCTCCTGATGAACCTTGTCGAAAAGGTACTCCATCACTAAGAGGGGGAAAGGGAGCAAGACTGAGTACCACCCACAGTACTCAACAAGTTACACCCGCAATTATGCACATTGCACGGGAGACAAAGATAGGCTCAGGGTTCATTTGCGTAAAAGCAGTTGCAAACAGTAGTAGTTCGCAAACAGGTAAAAGGTTGTTTAATTTAGTAGTATTAATCCACCACCGATCAACGCTACACCATGTTGACCGGACCCAACCAACCATCCTATCCTTACAACAGATTTTAAGTCAAATTATTATGGTGAGACTAATCACGGTGAGTCTTGACCAAATGCCCATAAGCATAGGCGCGGCTATTTGAATAGATTTTAACTCTGATTAGAGGTGTACAACTGTACTGACAAGACATAGCCCCACACATGTTCCCGTGTATCGATGTGTCACCACGACACTGCGAGAGGCTATGACAGGACCATTCACGCAACTCCTCCCTAACCATCCACACCACGCTGAGGTTGCATCTGCCGATAGGGCACACCGTATCGGCCAGCCTACCCCCCTTGCGCCACAATGGATCTGGAAGCCGATCAACCCGACCTCGAGCTGACCCAACTCCATCATGCCCATTCTCATCAACAGTGCCTAGGAGAGGGAGAAGCTACGCTACAAGCCCAGCCCTTGCCCACGCTGGCTTGTGGTATGTACGAATAATTGCCCATGGGGTTCCCATGAACTGGTCCTTAATTGCCATGGGTGTGACCAGCAAAACCATGCACCCACAGCCCACCATCAACTTCAAATTATAACTGTTTAAGTGACCATGTCCAAAGTTCCATCTTCCGACATAAAGTTGAACATCAAGTATATAATAATGAGTATTTACTCCCAAAATGAACTAATTGATTCTAAGCATGGCTAAGCATCCTAACATTATTTATAATCAGATTATTACCCACGCTACAAAAGCATACAGGGTGATCAAGTCATAGCCATCAGGTTGTATATACATAGGTTACCCGTCCCACATGAAATAATGAAATCATGCACATTTATTGGTTTAAAACAAATATTTTGCAGTAAATAGGTGCAATATGGTCAAGAAAATGATGTAACTTGCCTTTCTCCGGCTCAGCGAACTCTGCAATGACCTCGTGAACACGTTGGTTTCTAAAGCAATCAAAGCACAAACAATTAAAACAGTAGATGTGACCACTGAAACATGAGCTAAAAGTATTTTTAATGGATTCTTGGCATTTTTCTGGATTTAATGAAATTTGAATGGAATTAATGGAGCTCGTATGAATT
This sequence comes from Oryza meyeriana var. granulata, assembly GCA_003991445.1. Lineage (NCBI taxonomy): Eukaryota > Viridiplantae > Streptophyta > Magnoliopsida > Poales > Poaceae > Oryza > Oryza meyeriana. The sequence continues at coordinate 174,414 of RYFJ01003340.1, read as the reverse complement.
AGTTATGAATTTTTAAAGGTTTTCTATGTTTTCCTATGCAAAAATAATTTATAAATGATTTATTGTGTATTATAAAGGATTTATGGCGTCAGTAGACCACGGGGCCGACGCGGATAGGTGGGGCCCGTGGGTCAGTGGCGCGCGAGACAACGACTGTTGACACCAAAAATCACCGGCAGCGTTCGGAACGAGCCGATGATCTGGTTCGATGCACTAGACACGCGAAGGCCTGGGAGATTTGCTTAACTCCAGTGCAGGTCCTAAAATTCAAGGTTCATAGGCGTGCCAGTCAATTTGACCCTCCAATTGACAAGGAGATAGAAAATATTAGATCAATGAGCCAATCGGCTGAAAGCCGAATTGGACTCGTCTCATCGGCCGATTGCCGATATGGACTAGAGCACTTATACATCAAATTGAAGCTGATGATGGCATAGATGGACAAAATAAATAAACCATATGGCTAGGGAACCAATAACAATATAAATAAATAAACTAGCCGATTACTGATATAGCGTGTATCGGCTGGAAAGCCGATGACGGTGTAACATGCCAAAAACGTGTTGAACAATGCAATCGGCTTTAAAAAGATAACCTATCGGCTAGGCACTCTGATAGAACATTGCATGGACACCCATCGGCTTAACAAGGATAAATCTATCATTATCAATCTAGTAGTTCAAACTTAATTGATGCAGCACAGATTAATAACGATAAAAGAACCTCGATGAGCGGATAGATCTGATGCAATCGTGATGTAAAAAAGGATAACTTATCGGCTATACATCCCGATTAGACGCTTGCATAAAATCTATCAACCTAGCAGGAATAATTTATCGCTAGCAGTTTAGTAGGTTGGACTTAACCGATGCAGCACAAACTGATGATAAATTACACCTAGTAAGCCGATAAATCTATGCACGCGTGATGTGATATATCTATTCGGACTATGAGATCAAACCTAACTGATGCAGCCGTAGACAGAACAAATATATCGTGGTCAGCCAACTACCGTGAATCGACTAGAATATCGGACCTAACTGAGGAAGTCCTAGCCGATACGGTAGCCGGGGTAACGAGACTTACCCTCTCGCAGGAGGTCGAACTTAACAGATGTAGCCCGGCTTGAGAAGCAAGAACCCGTTGAAAGAGGGTGGCGATGCGCCGAAGTTGTATTGATCTTTTTTTGATATCCTACATGGTCCCCGAGCATACGTATTTATACCCCGAGTTGATACAGTCCTGATCAGATACGAAACAGGAGTTTCCTATCTATAAAAGGAAAATTAACAAGCCCTGATCGGACACGAGATCAGGTTTCCTAAAAATCATTAAAGCTACCTAATTTACAGATAAGATTTTAACTGCCTCCCCATGGTCTTCACGATCCTTTCCCAAACTCGGCTTCTTCTAGATTAATCCCCGCTAATTGACTGTGATATCTCCTTAACCGAATTTAATAAAGAACCGTACCAAATTTTGGCGTTAACACATGCCCCCCAATTTCGGAGTTTGTTATCGAACTTCGAAATTCTTCTGTTTGGGCTTCAGATTCCTTTCACACCGAGGTGGCCCAAGGTAGCCCTTTCCTTAAATGTTTGAAACAGTGCCAACGGCCTCGATTTCCACCCGGTCATCATACCTATATAAACCGCTTCGCCTTCCTAGCCTCCTTTCTTTACGCTTTCACATCACTAGAGCCCTCTCGCTTCTTCCGAGACCTCGACGAACTCCGGTGATCCAGGCGAACCGCTATAACCTTCTTCCTCAACCATCGGTCTTCGCTCATCTTCTTCTTCCGCAATGGCTTCAGCGATCTCTGTCCCAGAGGTAACCTCCTTGTTTGATCGCCTTTTCTGCCTTGTAACTTAGATAGATTGAATCTACCACAATCTTCATCCGTTCTTCTTCGTGTTCTTGTTTACTGTAGAACCTTAAAAACCAGATTTTGATTCTGGCCGCCGATTATCCAAACTTCTTCTATCATGGCCCTATGGGTAGCGAAGACCCTGTAGACTTCATCAACGCCGAAACCCAACGCCTCCCTTTCAAAAACTCTGCTATGCTAGCTAGCGACTGGACCAACAGTTTCAGGTCATGGCCTAGCAAGCTTCCCGGATGGAGGAACTGGTATATCAGAGTATCAGCCGCAAAGAAAACTCTCTGGGAAGAATCAGATATCGGCCACTGCATCAACCTTTCCCTGGCCGAAATAGATAGGAACGAACCTCTGCTTGCATCAGCTTCATACTTTTGGTCAGACGCCCTCAATGCTTACCTATTTGGATATGGTCCAATGACTCCAACTTTGATGGATGTAACCATGCTCACCTGCCTCAACACCACAAGTTACATCAACTCCCTCAAGCTCCAATTCAAGCCTACTCATCGGCTTCAGACGAAGAATATCGGCAGTTGGTCCAAGTATATATCAATCCACAACAAAGGAACTGGGCCAGTCGATGATCGGGAACATGTTGCCTTCTTGAACTTGTGGTTAGAACGATTCATTTTTGGTGGTGCAACCCTCGGCCCAACAACCAACATGCAGTGCCTGGCAGAATGCTTGGCCGATCGGAAACAAGTCCCCTTGGGGCAATACCTTCTTGGCGCCACTTATCAATTGCTGCATCAAGTGGCAGTCAAGCTATCGGCTGGCCAGCCGGTTGGCCATATTGGGGGTCCTTGGTGGTTTGTGCAACTATGGCTCAACGTCTATACATCCAAGGCAATCTCCGAGACTTCCTTTCTCAATTTAAACTTCCCAGCCGATCATACAAAGGAACAAGCACCCATCTATCGCCGATGTATCTCTGTGGGCGAAGCTGCATCGGCCCTTCCTGGTGGCAAAATGACCTCCGTCGGACTTAGCCAATGGTTCAAAGGTTATTATTATGGCTTCGCCAGGGATGCCACACTTTGGTTCGCATATGATGATGTAGCATCATTTGAGATGCCCTTCAAATTCAATCCTCTTGACGCGCTGGCCGATGAAGAATCCAAGATCATATTTCTATCAGCCATTACCCCCTGCCTACTGCCGACTGGCTTTTCTCAGGGCCGATTGCAACAACCATCCTATGAATTCTATCATCCATCGGTCGGTTCCCGCCAACTTGGCCTCGGTCAACTTCCCATGGCCTATTCTTTATTGACAAACTTCAGGCCCGGGGTAATGTCAATAGTGATTTAGAGTATGATCGGATGCGGACTCTAACAGAATCCCTACCTCTGGGCACCGCCACCAGCGTGGAGATCTGCACTACCAACACAAAGCTCTTTGCCCGATGGTGGTCAGAATGGAAGAAACACCTGTTCAACTCATCGGCCATCCATTACTGCTCTCGCCTCAACGCCAATTACGTCGAATCCGATGAAGAGGTAACATCCCACGAGCCTTAATCATCATCTCTGATCATCTCTTATAATCTAATCTTGCAGGTTGTCGACGAGGAGCCACCGACAACAAGCACCAGTGGTCGGCCGATCATATACCAACCACCATCGGCCAATCCGCACTTAGGGCATGGTGCTTCACCTCGATCGGCTCTTCTCCAGGCGCCACGGCTGACAGGACCAAAACGCAAGAAGCTGGCGTCTCGCCCTCCTCAAAAGAAGCAGAAAACTAGTGCCGATGTGGTCACGGCGCCACCTGCTATTCAAACAACACCGGCCCCTTCATCTCCGCGGGTATGCGCTATCTTAATATTATTATCTGTTTCCCATCTTTACATTATCGATCTTATTTTCAGCTCAAGTCATCGGCTCCCGAACCTCAACCTTCTGTTGACATCCTTACAAGCATCGAGCCGATGACTTCTGCAGCCATTCCAACTCCAGCATCCAGCCCCCAAACCGTTGTTTAGGCCGTTCTTATTACTTCATCGCCAGGCATCGGCCATCCTGAAGAACAACCCACTCATCCACTTGATGCCGATGTTGCTCAAGCTGCCAATGCCCTTCCTCAGGTAATCTCTTTACATCCATATTTCATTTTAACTCTTTACTGATCCTTTTACCGATGTCAATCTGCAGTCCTTAGCCGACCTATTCTCCTTTGACATCGGCAAGTACTTGGAGGCAGATGAAGAAACAGCCACCAGTGCAATAACCAAACCATCTTTTCTAGCCGACGTGCATTAATACTTGTTGAATATCATTTGTCTGCTGGAAAACCCTATCGATGCCCTGGTGGAAGAATGCGGGCCGATCCGGGCAAGATTTGTGGAAATTGAGCATCATTTGCCCGAAGAGCTCATCGACGCACTGACCCCTGCAGCATATCTGGAATCCCACAAATTCCAACTCATCAAGCTCAGGCAGCGAATAGCCGATCATGTTAATCAACAGAAGATGGTCCAAGATATCCAAAACGATCGACTGTCAGCTCAAACAGAAAAGAAAAAGCTTGACGATATAGTAGCTGCCCCTCAAGAACTCCAATCCAAACTGGACCAACTGAAGAAAAGGGAAGCCGATTTGCTGGCAGAACTTGAAAAAATCCACAAGGACATCGAAACAACAGAATCCTAGCTCATCAGCCTGCCAAAAGCTATACAAGATCAAGAAGCCAGAGTTGCAGCAGCAGTGCGTGAGGTCGTCCATCAGCGCAAGAACTTAAAGACTATCTCGGGTCCGACGAAGCAGACATTCACGCCATTGGTGAGATTGACCAGATTCGCCTGCGCGCGATCGAAACAATCCAAAAATTCTTGTAAATCTTAACATTGATGACTTTGATGGTTCTCTGAAACATGCCGATTAACTTTTTGCTGTAATATAACTTAATCAGCTGTTATTCATTCATCATACTCCACCTTCGCTTGATAATATTTTATTTATTTGATCTAAAGGCGATATCAATTGATATCAGCTATCTTTAGGCGATGTAAAATCATCGGCTCTTGTTCTGAACTATTTAGAAATCGGCTGCATCTAACCGATTCGAGAGTTAATCCAAACTCTAGGATAGTATTTCTTGAGATACTTCCCATTAAGTGCCTTAGCAAACTCTGTTCCCTCAAAATCTTCCAATATATAAGCATTGCCAGGCACACAACGATTAATCCGATAGGGCCCTTCCCAATTAGGCGACCACTTCCCAAATTTACTATCTCTGGACCCGATCGGCAAAATTAATTTCCATACAAGATCTCCCTCAGCAAACGACTTATTCATCACCTTTTTGTTATAATGCCTAGCCGCCTTAGCTTTATTTTCCTTGATCCTCTCTAGCGCCCTTAACCGATTCTGAGCCAAATCCTCGAGTTCATCCGTCATCAAGTTATAATAATCATCAACCGTCAATTGATTTTGCAAAGAAATTCTCCTAGAGCCGATGTTAGTCTCCCAAGGCAAAACTGCTTCATGTCCATATACCAACTGATATGGTGGCACTCGAGTAGATCCATGACATGCCATCCGATAGGCCCACAATGAATCGACTAATGTAGTATGCCATCTCCGCGGCTGTTCATCAATCTTCTGCTTGATTAATTTGATCAGACTCTTATTCGAAGCTTCTGCCTGTCCATTAGCTTGAGCATAATAAGGTGATGAATTTAGTAACTTAATTCCCATGCTGGCAGCAAATTGTTGAAACTCATCGGACACAAAAATAGATCCCTAATCGGTAGTTATAGTCTGAGAAATTCCAAACCGATAAATTATATGCTCTTTTACAAATTCGATCGCATCTTTGGACGTGAATTTCTTCAAAGGAATCACTTCCACCCACTTTGTAAAATAATCTGTTGCTGCCAATATGAATTTATGTCCTTTACTTGATGGAGGATAAACCTGGCCGATCATATCAATTCCCCATCCTCTGAACGGCCACGGTTTGATGATAGGATTCATAGCCGATGCTAGTGCTCGCTGTATATTTCCAAACTTCTGGCAATCCTGACATCCTTTATAGTACTTGAAGCAATCTTCCAGCATTGTCGGCCAAAAGTATCCTACTCTTCTCAATATCCACTTCATCTTATGAGCCGATTGATGAGTTCCACAAATACCATCATGCACTTCGCACATAACCACTTTGGCTTCTTCCAAATTTAGGCATCTTAGCAGAACCCCTTCAAAAGTTCGATAATATAACTCCTCATCAAGTAGCACATACTTAGTTGCCTTATACCGAAGTTTCCTAGAAACCGATTGCGATGGATTTTGTAAATAACCAATTATTTCCTGTCTCCAATCATCGGCTTTATCCTAAATATCACTATCAGCTACTTCAACCTCAATCTGTCTATTCAGCCGATAACCCGAAACAATCTGCGCAAGATCATTAGCCTCTAAATTCTGTTCTTTAGGGATATGATCCAACGATACCATCCTAAAACCCTTCAATAAATCTCTGCATTCTTCATGATACGATCTCAAAATATCATCTTTGCATTCATACTCCCCAGACAACTGCTTGATCACTAATAAGGAATCCCCAACAATCTCTATGATATCGGCCCCGATTTCCTTTAAAAGTTGAAGTCCTTTTAGCACCGCCTCGTATTCTGCCTGATTATTGGTCCGATAGGGTTTAATTGTAAAGGCAAACTCAAAACTTGCCCCCCGATGTGATACAATGACCAATCCGATACCAGATCCACGCTTGCAAACCGATCCATCAAAAAACAAAGTCCACGGGATCGGTTCCACATAAATTTCATGAACTCCTCTGTGTTGCACAATGAAATTGGCCACTGCTTGTCCCTTGATCGCTTTAGCCGATTCATATCTCAAGTCGAACTCCGTTAGGGAAAAAATCCATTTACCAACTCGCCCTTTTAAGACTGGAGCCGACAACATGTATTTCACCACATCGGCCTTGCAAACCACCGTGCACTCAGCCGATAGGATATAATGCCTTAACTTCGTACACGAGAAATATAAACAAAGGCATAATTTTTCCACTGCAGGATATCTCGTTTCAGCATCCAAAAGCCTTTTGCTTAAATAGAACACGATTCGCTCCTTGCCTTCAAACTCTTGTATTAAAATAGACCCGATGGATTTTTCATCAGCCAATAAGTATAACTTGAACGGCACTCCTTTCTGCGGCGGAATCAGAACAGGTGGGGAACTTAAATAATTCTTAATCCCATCAAATGCTTTCTGCTGTTCTGTCCCCCACACAAATTCTTGATCAGCTTTCAACTTCAACAATGGAGTAAAAGACTCAATTCTTCCTAACAAATTTGATATGAATCTCCTTACAAAATTAATCTTGCCGATCAACGACTGTAGCTCTGTCTTGTTGCTTGGTGGTTCTGTATTCTTGATGGCTCTGATGCTCCGTTGACTAACTTCAATTCCCCGCTCATGAACCATAAAACCCAAGAACTGCCCAGCCGACACACCAAAAGCGCATTTATTGGGATTCATCCTTAATCCGTATTTCTTTGCCCTTTCCAGCACTTTTCGCAAATCGGCTATATGGCTTTCATCACTCTTGGATTTAACTACCACATCATCGATGTAAATTTCCACTAATAAGCCGATGAGATCGTGAAATATATAATTCATCGCCCTCTGATATGTCGCACCGGCACTTTTTAATCCAAACGTCATTACCACCCACTCATATAAGCCGATAGCTCCAGGACATCGAAACGCAGTCTTATGTATATCTTCCTCTGCCATAAAAATCTGATTATACCCTGCATTGCCATCCATGAAGCTAATAATCTTGTGGCCCGATGCTGCATCCACCAACAAATCTGCTATCGGCATTGGGTACTCATCCTTGGGGGTAGCTTTATTCAAATCCCGAAAATCGATACATATTCTCAATTTTCCATTTTTCTTTTCAACCAGGACGATATTAGAAACCCACTCAGCATATCGGCATGGCCTTATAAACTTTGCATCATATAACCTTGTGATTTCTGCTTTGATTGGCTCATACAACTCGCTTTAAACCTCCTTGGACCCTGTTTAAACGGCCGATATCCTGGTTTAATAGGAAGCCGATGTTCAACAATTGACCGGCTTAACACTGGCATTCCATGATATTCCCAAGCAAAACAATCCCAATACTCTTTTAACAATTTTATCAATTCTTCTCAGAATTCAGGACATAACTTTTTACTTATGTACGTCGGCCTTGGCCTATCTCCTGGTCCTATATCAAGTTGTTCCAAATCATCGGCCGACGTAAACCCTTGACCTAGCTTTCCCTCGAAATCTTCAATAGTGCCCATTAGAGTAATAATTCCAAGACGACTTGCCGAATCGGCTGTATATCCTGACTGGTGATCTTAAGATAATCCCCATCCCACACTTTTCCGGACAAACAATCGACACCATCGGCCTCCCAGACCGGCAAATCGGTCATCGCAATGTTGGTCGATTGATCTGCTAGGATTACCTCAACTTGGTCTCCTTGCCACTGTATTAAACTCTGACGCATCGTCGAGGACACGCAACAGTTTGTGTGAATCCAATCCCTGCCAAGGAGTAGACTATATGATCCTTTTCCATCGATAACAAAAAACGTGGTAGGCAATGTCTTGTTTCCCACTGTCAATTCCACGTTTAACACAACTTTCGTCTCCGATGGATTCCCGCCAAAATCTTTTAACACCATATTTGTCTTGATCAGATCTTCGGCGGTTTTCCCCAGCTTCCGATACGTAGCATACGGCATTAGATTAGCAGCTATCCCCCCCATCAACTAGCATCTTCATCATCGGCTTCCCATTCACATAACCCTTGATATATAATGGCTTCAAATGCCGATGCTTCGATTCCTCAGGCTTATCAAATTGTTAACACCAAAATTTGGTACAGTTCGTTATCATGTTCGGTTAAGGAAAGAGGCTATATCAGCCGATGGAAGCTAATCCAGAAGAAGCCGAATTCAGGAAGGAATCGTGAAGACCACAGCATGGCAGTTAATTAGTTTATCTATAAATTAGGTAGCTTTAATGATTTTTAGGAAAACCTGATCTCGTGTCCGATCAAGGCTTGTTGTTTTTCCTTTTATAGTTAGGAAACTCCTGTTTCGTATCCGATCAGGACTGTATCAACTCGGGGTATAAATACGTATGCCCGGGGACCATGTAAATCATCTCTCAGATCAATACAAATTCAGCGCATCGCCACCCTTTTCGACAGGTTCTTGCTTCTTGAGCCGGGCTACATCGATTAGGTCCAAACTCCTACGAGAGGGTAAGTCTCGTTACCCCGACTACCTTATCGGCTAGGACTTCCTCCGTTAGGTCCGATATTCTAGCTGATCTACGGTAGTCGGCTTACCACGGTGTATCTATTCTGTCTACGGCTGCATCAGTTAAGTTTGATCTCTTAGGCCGAGTGGATATATCACATCATGATTGCATAAGATTTATCGGCTTGTTGAGTTTCTTTTATCATCATCAGTTTGTGTTGCATCGGTTAGGTCCAACCTACTAGACTGGTGATAATAAATTTATCCTTGTTGAGTCGATAGGTTTTATGCGATATTTTATCGGAGTACTTAGCCGATAAGTTATCTTTTACTAGACAAAGCCGACTGCATTGTCTTGATTATTATTTTGATTATCTACACTATCATCGGCTTTTCAGCCGATGCACATGTTCTATTGGTAGTCGGCTGATTTATTTATTTATATCGTTATTGGCTTCCAGCCGATGTACAAGTACTATCGGCAATCAGCTAGAGGAACTCTATATCGGCTGGTTGGCCGATTGGACCACGGACCTAATATTTTCTATCTCCTTGTCAATTGTGGGGTCAAATTGACTGGCACGCCCACGAACCTCAAATTTAGGACCTGCACTGGAGCTAAGCAAATCTCCCAGGCCTCCGCGTGTCTAGTGCATCGAACTAGATCATCAGCTCGTCTTCAGCGTTGCTGGTGATTTTCGGTGTCAATACGTTTTTGGCACGCCTAGTGGGACCAGAACTTCGACATGGCTGGAAAGGAAGTCAGCACAGACAATGTAATCCCAGTCACAATGGAAGACTTGACCGAAGAACAAAGACAACAAGTGGAGCAGAACATTGCTGAATTTCAGAAGTTTTGTCTAGAATCCTTCGGTATGACAGATCAAGGGCCGATTCAGAAGTCACAACTACCAAAACTTGTTCTGGTTGGTGAATCGAGCCATACATCGTCTGCAGGTTCACAGAAGCCACTTCAAGAGATGATTAATGAAGCAGTTCATCGTGCATTGATCAATCAATCTGGGATATTGGTGAACACATTACAGAGCTTGATCATGAAGGCAGTGGAGCCGATTCAACTGGCTGGGGGGCAACAAGATGGAATTCCTCAAGGATATCATCAAACTGCATACTATGGGGGGCATCGACAGAGTCATCCAGGAGCAGTCCTTGAGTACAATTATCAGAGAGAATATCAGAAGTAGAATCGGCTACCAACTCCACCTCTGCATTATCACGTCGAAGATCCAAGGGAAGAAGATTGGACAGCAAGAGTCATAGAGGTGGTGAGAGAACAGTTCGGTCTAAAACCGAAGGAAACATTTATGTATCGGCATCCATATCTAGACTGGTTTGATAGAGTTTCATTGCCGCGCCGATACAGAGTACCAGACTTCTCGAAATTCTCAGGGCAAGATGATGTATCTACAGTGGAGCATGTCAGCCGATTTTTGGCTCAGTGTGGGGAGGCATTGGCTGAAGAAGCTTTGAGAGTTAGATTTTTCCTGCTATCATTGTCCGGATCGGCCTTCACATGGTTTTCTTCATTACCACCAAATTCAGTTTGGGGTTGGGCCGATTTCGAAAAGCAATTCCACAAATATTTCTTTACTGGGATTCAGGAGATGAGTTTAACAGATTTAACATCGGTAATACAGAAGCCAGATGAATCAGTCGCAGAATATATCCAGCGGTTTTGTGATGTTAGAAGCCGATGTTATAGTTTAAGTCTAGATGATGCACAGCTGGCCGAGTTAGCATTCCAAGGTTTGTTGGCTCCGATCAAGGAAAGATTTTCATCACAAGACTTTGAGAGCCTAGCACACCTAGTACAGAAGGTATTGGCTCATGAAAGCCGATTTCAAGAGGCCATGGAAGAATTGTTGAAGCCCAAACAGAAGAATTTCGAAGTTCGATAACAAACTCCGAAATTGAGGGGCATGTGTTAACACCAAAATTTGGTACAGTTCGTTATCATGTTCGGTTAAGGAAAGAGGCTATATCAGCCGATGGAAGCTAATCCAGAAGAAGCCGAATTCAGGAAGGAATCGTGAAGGCCACGGCATGGCAGTTAATTAGTTTATCTATAAATTAGGTAGCTTTAATGATTTTTAGGAAAACCTGATCTCGTGTCCGATCAGGGCTTGTTGTTTTTCCTTTTATAGTTAGGAAACTCCTGTTTCGTATCCAATCAGGACTGTATCAACTCAGGGTATAAATACGTATGCCTAGGGACCATGTAAATCATCTCTCAGATCAATACAAATTCGGCGCATCGCCACCCTTTTCGACGGGTTCTTGCTTCTCGAGCCGGGCTGCATCAGTTAGGTCCGAACTCCTGCGAGAGGGTAAGTCTCGTTACCCCGACTACCTTATCGGCTAGGACTTCCTCTGTTAGGTCCGATATTCTAGCTGATCTACGGTAGTCAGATTACCACGGTGTATCTATTCTGTCTATGGCTGCATCAGTTAAGTTTGATCTCTTAGGCCGAGTGGATATATCACATCACGATTGCATAAGATTTATTGGCTTGTCGAGTTTCTTTTATCATCATCAGTTTGCGCTGCATCGGTTAGGTCCGACCTACTAGACTGGTGATAATAAATTTATCGTTGTTGAGTCAATAGGTTTTATGCGATGTTTTATCGGAGTGCTTAGCCGATAAGTTATCATTTACTAGACAAAGCCGACTGCATTGTCTTGATTATTATTTTGATTATCTACACTATCATCAGCTTTCCAGCCAATGCACATGTTCTATTGGTAGTCGGCTGATTTATTTATTTATATCATTATTGGCTTCCAGCCGATGTACAAGTACTATTGGCAATCGGCTGGAGGAAGTCTGTATCGGCTGGTTGGCCGATTGGATCACGGATCTAATATTTTCTATCTCCTTGTCAATTGCGGGGTCAAAATGACTGGCACGCCCACAAACCTCAAATTTAGGACCTGCACTGGAGCTAAACAGATCTCCTAGGCCTTCGCGTGTCTAGTGCATCGAACTAGTTCATTAGCTCGTCTTCAGCGCTGCTGGTGATTTTCGGTGTCAACACAAATATAGCCCGATCGGGTTGCAGTGTTAACTGAGCAAAAACTTCTTCAATGTCTTCCTCATCAGATGAAAGTGCTTTATATTCCCGAGGCAAAAAGAAAACCATGTTTACTGGAGCCGATGGATCAACCTCATCGTCACTCTTCTTCACACACCATACCCATTTAGTCCTCTTGTAACGATGATCAGCTTCCTTGTAATCTCGCCGTTGTTCTTCCTGCTGCTCTTGGTGCCGCAACCGCTGTGCCCTTCTTTTCTGATGTTTCGTAAATATTCCACTAGGACACCACTGAGGATTCTGGATTTGCTGTTCTTCATGTAATCCCTCTCCATTGTTTTCTTCAAAAAACTCTTCATGGATCGGCCCTATTCGGCTATGTACCGATGCTCTTCTTTCAAGCGGCCGATCTCGCGAAAATCCTTCATGCTAAAAAATCCGAGATCTTGTAACATCGCATTCAGGACAATCTCTGATCAACGGCAATCTTATCCCTCGTTCCCAGCAAAAATTAAAGAACGGGCAATCCCAATGTGGATTATATCTCTCCTCGTATGACGAAGCCCGCTGTTCCTCTTCGCGCCTTGAATATTTATCTACTAGCTGCGATGAAGTAATTCTAGATCTTCTAAATTCCCGATATCTTCCTTCATCAGCTTGATTCATCGATGATCCTGCATAAACCATATTCACGGGGAACGGATGTCCATCGATCTTCATCGGCTTTTTGTCCTCAAACTTGATCCTCCCCTGTTCGACAGCCGATTGAATTTGTTGCCGAAAAACTTTGCACTCATTGGTGTGGTGCGATATCGTGTTATGCCACTTGCAATATCTCTTCTTCTTCAGTTCTTTGGCTGATGGAATTACATGATTTGGCGGAAGTTGTATCTGTTTCTCCTGTAGTAATAGATCAAAGATTTTATCAGCTTTATTGATGTCAAAATCGTATCGTTCCTCCTTGATATCCTTCACCCACGGGCATGATACCGATTTCTTATTTCTAGCCCATTCCGCCAATCCAACTTCAACATCGGATCCGTCATCATTTGAGTCCGATGAATAAGCTTGCACCTGAGCAACCCTCCTCTGAAACTTCTCCTTTTTCGCTTCTTGAAACCGGCTTTCATGAGCCGACACCTTCTGTACCAGGTGTGCTAGACTTTCGAACTCCTGTGATGAAAACCTCTCTTTAATTGGAGCCAAGAGGCCCTGGAAAGCTAACTCGGCTAGATGTCCATCGCTTAGATTCAAACTGTAACATCGGTTTCTAACGTCCCGAAACCGCTGGACGTATTCTGGTACTGTTTTGTCTGGCCTTTGTCTAACCGATGTTAAGTCTATCAGCCTCATCTCGTGGATCCCAGCAAAAAAATATTTGTGAAATTGTTTTTCCAGATCGGCCCATCCTCGGACTGAATTTGGTGGTAAAGAAGAGAACCATGTAAAGGCCGATCCGGACAATGACAAGGGGGAAAATCTAACCCTTAGAGCCTCCTCAGCCGATGCCTCTCCACACTGTGCCAAGAATCGGCTAATATGCTCAACTGTAGATATGCTGTCTTGTCCTAAGAACTTAGAAAAATCTGGGACTCTGTATCGGTGTGGCAATGGAACTCTGTCAAACCACTCGGGATATAGATGCCGATACATAAATGTTTGCTCTTTTGGTTTTATCCCAAACTGTTCCCTTACTATCTCTGCAACCCTTGTCGATAAATCCTCCTCCCTTGTGATTTCCTGTTGATATTGTATGGGTGGAGTTGGTATCCGATTCTGCCTAGGATATTCTCTCTGATAATTACCTGAATCGGCAATACCTCCTAGATAATTTTGTTGATATCCCCCATAATAGGCCGTTTGATGGTATCCAGCAGGAATATCTTGTTGCCCCCCAGCCTGGTTCTGCGAAAACAAGTTTTCCGATATGTCTTTTCTAGCGCCATAAGTGACTTGATTTGATTCTATCTTTGGTGGGAGGTAAACAGGACCTCGATTGGGCTCTTGAGCAATTGATCCATCCACCGCCTTCTTGATAAGGTTATGTAGTGTGTTCACCAATATTCCTGATTGATTGAAAAGCGCGTGATGCACCGCTTCGTTTACCATCTCTTGTAAGGGTTTCGGCGGACTTTCAGGTGGTGTACGGCTCGATTCACCAACTAGAACGGGTTTCAGAAATTGAGATTTTTGAATCGGCCCTTGTCGCATCATGCCAAAAGATTCCAAACAGAGCTTTTGAAAATTGGCCATATTCTGCTCAACTTGCTGTCTCTACTCGTCTGTTAGATCTTCCATGTTGACTGGAATCACGTTGTCTGTTTTGATCTCTTTTTCGGCCACGTTGAAACTCCGTGTCCCACTGGGCGTGCCAAAAACGTGTTGACACCGAAAATCACCGGCAGCGTTGGGAACGAGCCGATGATCTGGTTCGATGCACTAGACACGCGAAGGCCTGGGAGATTTGCTTAACTCCAGTGCAGGTCCTAAAATTCGAGGTTCATAGGCGTGCCAGTCAATTTGACCCTGCAATTGACAAGGAGATAGAAAATATTAGATCAATGAGCCAATCGGCTGAAAGCCAAATTGGACTCGTCTCATCGGCCGATTGCCGATATGGACTAGAGCACTTATACATCAACTTGAAGCCAATGATGGCATAGATGGACAAAATAAATAAACCATGTGGCTAGGGAACCAATAACAATATAAATAAATAAACTAGCCGATTACTGATATAGCGTGTATCGGCTGGAAAGCCGATGACGGTGTAGCGTGCCAAAAACGTGTTGAACAATGCAATCGGCTTTAAAAAGATAACCTATCGGCTAGGCACTCCAATAGAACATTGCATGGACACCCATCGGCTTAACAAGGATAAATCTATCATTATCAATCTAGTAGTTCAAACTTAATTGATGCAGCACAGATTAATAACGATAAAAGAACCTCGATGAGCCGATAGATCTGATGCAATCGTGATGTAAAATAGGATAACTTATCGGCTATACATCCCGATAAGACGCTTGCATAAAATCTATCAACCTAGCAGGAATAATTTATCGCTAGCAGTTTAGTAGGTCGGACCTAACCGATGCAGCACAAACTAATGATAAATTACACCTAGTAAGCCGATAAATCTATGCACGCGCGATGTGATATATCTATTCGGACTATGAGATCAAACCTAACTGATGCAGCCGTAGACAGAACAAATATATCGTGGTAAGCCGACTACCATGAATCGACTAGAATATCGGACCTAACAAAGGAAGTCCTAGCTGATATGGTAGCCGGGGTAACAAGACTTACCCTCTCGCAGGAGGTCAAACTTAACCGATGTAGCCCGGCTCAAGAAGCAAGAACCCGTTGAAAGAGGGTGGCGATGCGCCGAAGTTGTATTGATCTTTTTTTGATATCCTACATGGTCCTCGGGCATACGTACTTATACCCCGAGTTGATACAGTCCTGATCGGATACGAAACAGGAGTTTCCTATCTATAAAAGGAAAATTAACATGCCCTGATCGGACACGAGATCAGGTTTCCTAAAAATCATTAAAGGTACCTAATTTACAGATAAGATTTTAACTGCCTCCCCGTGGTCTTCACGATCCTTTCCCAAACTCGGCTTCCTCTGGATTAATCCCCGCTAATTGACTGTGATATCTCCTTAACCGAATTTAATAAAGAACCGCACCAAATTTTGGCATTAACAGCGGCGCACGGTGGACGCGGTCCACACACTTGCGGGCGTGGCGTGGCAGCGCTAGGGTCCCGATCTACCGAGGTGGATCGGACATCTCAGATCATGTTAAGGCCGAGAACCGCTAGCGCACGCGGCCGACTACGGCGTGCACGGCCCGTTGGTCACCGCAAGCGACCATTCAGCGCGGCGGAGGGCAGCGGCGAGCGGCAGAGGAGATGGGGAACCCAATGGGGTGCTCACCGAGGTTCGGCGATGGTCAGAAGACAGCGAATGGCAGCGAGGAAGGGAGGTTGGTGGCGGCAAAGCTTCGGGATGATGTCGCCGACGAGGCTCCGGTGGCGCAAAGGGACGACGAAGGTGCGGACAACGTCGGGGAGAACCTGGGGAAAGTATAGAGCGGGTTAGGGGAAGAAATTCCTAAGCAGAACGGTGGAATTCCGCGGCTGACGGCCAGTGGAGATGCTCACCGAAGAGGACGACAGAAAGAATAGGCCTCTAGTCGTGATGGGCCTCGCGAGGGTAGCGGACTAGGTTCTTCGGCATGCGGCAGAGTTGGTGGTGGCGAGAGGCGGGCTCGACGGCAGCTACAGCAGCAGCGACGTGCAACTGGAGTCGACGAAGCATGGCGGTGGCAGCTCAGGAGCTCGGCATGGAGGGGGTTAGAGGGCTCGGCAGGTAGGGGCAATTGAGGGGAAAGAGAGGACGGAGCACGGGGAGGGTTTTCATGCACCTGGCTATGGGAGCTCATGGCCGTGTTGGCTGAATTTCCCGAGGTCATGGGGCGGCGGCGGTGGCGGGGTTTGGCGAAATTCGCTCGCAGTTAAGGGCATTTGGTCAAGACTCACTGTGATTAGTCTTGTGGAGGCCATGGGCACCGGATACCTCATCACAAGCATATGGGTCACTCGGATAGAGGATGGGCCTAGCCTTGTAATTAGAGATATAGTAGCACCTGGCAGACTTTGCCTTGTACGATAAGGAATATATAGTCCTAGTCGGGTAAATTGTATCTCTAAGAGGAGATCCCTTGGCCATATCCGGCTGGGACTCCTACCTTGTACCCCTATCCCCCAGTATATAAAGGGAGGCAGGGCGCCCCCTGAGGGCAGAGTAGATCATAGATCAACACAAATCCTCAAAGGAATAACATCACAACTGGACGTAGGGTATTACCTCACATTGAGGGCCTGAACCAGTATAAACCTCCTTGTGTTCCTTTGCAATCCACCGAGTTTCCATCCGCCGGGTAGCCCCATATTCATATTGCCGATGTAAACAATCGACAGTTGGCGTGCCAGGTAGGGGCTCCAGCGAGTTTTACATCTACAAGCTTGATGGATCTAGCAACCAGAGTCAATGGCGGCAAATTCTCCCCTGGAGACACAATGACGTTCGGAAGCCTCGACTTTGTCACCGACATGTTCGGCAATCTCACCTTGGCCGACGCAGATCCAATCCAACCAACCGAGGAACTAGCTGACTCCGCGCCAGTCGGCCCACAAGACGCTGCAGCCACCCTCGTCGATTTGCTGTGGCAATCTACCACCTTGCCAGGTCTCGGGACAACTCTCTCCTTCGACGTCCGACTCGCGCTTGGCTAGGAGGGGGAGAGATCGTCACTCTCCCTTGCAGACCCAGCGACGCCGTAGATCTACATCCCACGCGGCTGACCCGATCCTCTAGGCTTCAGTTTGGACGTGGCTCCGAGCCACTCCAGAAGGATCTAGGGAGGTCGGAGTCATCCTTACTCCGATCAACTACTCGGATTCCGACTCCAAGTCGGACAACGCTTCGGACACTGGTTCGGACACCAGTATGGCGAGTTTCCTTTTGCCCCGCGAGATCTTCATGGCTTCAACCCCTTCACTAGAGGTACACCGACTACAAGAGGAGCAACAAGAGGAGGCACGCCGACTACGGCAACAGGAGGAGGCCGACCGTGAGACTCGCAACAACGAGCTGCACAAGGCTGGGCGAACCACTCAGCAGCAAATCCTCCAGACTAGAGTCAGCAACCACGACGTCTTCATCCCGCCATAACAGAATGTCATGGCCGCTGCAACCTTGCTGGATACACTCCAGCTCGGGCCTGATCACTAGGCCACCCCGACTATCACCAAGATTAAAGCCATGATCACAGCTGCCACATGTCGTAGCACCAACATTCAGGCGAAACACTTATACCAACCAATCGATCGGGTTCTCCAGCGGCAGTCTTGTCCGCATCAGCGCGACACCGGGCGGCCGGCTCAAGTCAGCCACACGAGGAGTCGTGGCAAACATCACTTGGCAACACCAACAACAACAATCGGCGATGTCACCAGAACGATCGTCAGTTCAACTAGGACCTCTGAGTTCGTCTACAACACGACCTCCGACAAGGCATTAACGCCTAATGCTGTCAATGCGAAGAGGACGAGCACCGCCGATTGGAGAACAAGCATGAGCACTTTGGCCTCCACCACGAGCGGCTCAACCGCCGCAATCGGGCCCGGAGTGTTAGTGATATGCCTGTTAACGCCAAAATTTGGTATGGCTCTGTATTAGATTCGGTCAAGAAGGAAATTGCAGTTAACTAACGGAAGTTGATTTAGAAGAAACCGGGTCCAGGAAAGAGCCGTGAAGACCGCAGTATGGAAGATTATTAATTAGGCAAGATTAATATTTTATCTATAGGAAACCTGATCTCGTGTCCGATCAGGTCCTGTTAATGTTTCCTTCTGTAATTAGGAAATCGTGTACCGTGTCCAATAAGGACTCGTATCAACTCGGGGTATAAATACGTATGCCCGGGTGCTTTGTAATCTATCTACATCAACCAGATCAATACAATTTTGGCGCATCGCCACCCTTTCGACGGGTTCTTGCTTCTCGAGCTGGGCTGCATCGGATAAGTTTGACCTCCTGCGAGAGGGTAAGTCTCATCACCCCGACCACCGCATCGGCTAGGACTTCCTCGGTTAAGTCCGATATTCTAGTCGGTTCACAGTGGACGGCTTACCACGATATATCTATTCTGTCTATGGCTGCATCAGTTTAGTTTGATCTCACAGATCGATTAGGCATATCACATCACGCGTGCGCAGATCGTATCGGCTTACTGGGAGCAATTTATCATCAGTTTGTGCTGCATCGGTTGGGTCCGACCTACTAAACTGCCAGAGATAAATCGTTCCTGCTAGGTTGATATTTTTTGCGCAAGCGTCTTATCTGGATGTATAGCCGATAAGTTATCATATTTTACATCACGATCGCATTAGATCTCTCGACCTATTGAGGTCCTGTTATCATCATCAGTCTGTGCTGCAACGGTTGGGTCCGATCTACTAGACTGTTGGTAATAACTTTACTCTTAATAAGCCGATGGGTTTTATGCGATGTTTTATCGGAGTGTTTAGCCGATAAGTTATCTTTATATCCAGCCGATTTGTCATAAACATGTTTAGAAAATTGCTGCCAAGTCAGGGTGGCACGAAGTTGCATATCTCGGTTTTTCCCTGTGGCGAGGACCCGGGCACGGGCAGCAGGCGAGGACCCAGGCATGGGCACGAGCGAGGGCCCGGGCACAGGCACGGGCAGCAACTTTGGGGCAGCGCTAGCTATTACTATCGCAATCGGCTGAAGTTTATTCAATCTATTTATTTACGCATTCTGCCTATTTATTTTATCAGTTTACAGCCGATTTTCAAGTATTCCTTCGGCAATCAGCTAGTTTGGTATTTGCTTATCATTATTAGTTACTGTTCATGCCATCATCGACTTCCAGTCGGTGTATAACTGCTACAGTTTAGATTGGCCATCGGCCGATGAGACGAGTCCAGATCGGCTTCCAGCCGATTGGCTCATTGATCTAATATTTTCTATCTCCTTGTCAATTGCAGGGTCAAAATCGTCGGCCCCCGACGGTTTTCGGCGTCAACACGTTTTTGGCACGCCCAGTGGGACACGAAGTTTCGACACAAAGTCTCAATCGGAATTTCAACATGGCCGGAAAAGAGATCAAACAAGACAATATGATTCCGGTCACTATGGAAGATCTAACTGAAGAACAAAAACAGCAAGTCGAACAGAATATGGCCAATTTTTAGATGCTTTGCTTGGAATCTTTTGGCATGATGCGACAAGGGCCGATTCAAAAATCTCAGTTTCCAAAACCAGTTCTGGTTGGAGAATCGAGCCGTACACCACCTGAAAGTCCACCAAAACCCTTATAAGATATGGTAAACGAAGCAGTACATCATGCACTTATTAATCAGTCAGGAGTATTGGTGAACACGCTGCATAATCTTATCAAGAAAACGGTGGATGGATCAATTGCTCAAGAGCCTAGTCGGGGTCCGGTGTATTTACCACCAAAAATAGAGCCGGGCCAGGTTACTTATGGGATAAACAAAGACATACCGGAAAACCTGTTTACGCAGAACCAGGCTAGGGGGCAACAGGATATTCCTGCTGGATACCATCGATCTGCTTATTATGGGGGATATCAACAAAATTATCCAGGAGGTGGGGCCGATCCAGGTAGTTACCAGAGAGAATATCCTAGACAGAATTGGCAACCAACTCCACCTATACAGTATCAACAGGACAACCCGAGGGAAGAAGATTTATCAACAAGGTTTGCAGAAATACTAAGGGAACGATTTGGGATTAAACCAAAAGAGCAAACATTTATGTATCGACGTCCATATCCTGAGTGGTTTGACAGAGTTCCATTGCCACACCGATACAAAGTCCCAGATTTTTCCAAGTTCTCAGGACAAGACAGCACATCTACAGTTGAGCACATTAGCCGATTCTTGGCACAGTGTGGAGAGGCATCGGCTGAAGAGGCTCTAAGAGTTAGATTTTTCCCCTTGTCATTATCTGGATCGTCCTTTACATGGTTCTCTTCTTTGCCACCAAATTCAATCCGAGGATGGGTCGATCTGGAGAAACAATTTCATTAATACTTTTTTGCTGGGGTCCACGAGATGAGGCTGATAGATCTAACATCGGTAAAACAAAGGCCAGACGAAACAGTACCAGAATACATTCAGCGGTTTCGGGATGTTAGAAACCGATGTTACAATTTAAATCTAAGCGATGGACACTTGGCCGATTTGGCTTTTCAGGGTCTCTTAGATCCCATTAAAGAGAGGTTTTCATCGTAGGAATTTGAGAGCTTGGCGCACCATGTACAGAAGGTATCGGCTCATGAAAGCCGATTTCAAGAAGCAAGAAAGGAGAAGTTTCGAAGGCGGGTTGCTCAGGTACAAGTTTATTCATCGGACTCAGACGATGAGGGATCCGATGCTGAAGTTGGATTGGCGGAGTGGGCTAGGAACAAAAAATCAGTATCATGCCCGTGGGTCAAGGATATCGGCAAAGAGGAGCGATATGATTTTGATATCAATAAGGCCGACAAAAACTTCGATTTACTGCTACAGAAGAAGTAGATATAACTTCCGCCAAATCACGTGATTCCATCAGCTGAAGAACTGAAGAAGAAGAGATATTGCAAGTGGCACAATACGATATCACATCACACCAACGAGTGCAAAGTTTTTCGGCAAAAAATTCAATCGGCTGTCGAGCAGGGAAGAATCAAGTTTGAAGACAAGAAGCCGATGAAGATTGATGGACACCCGTTTCCCATGAATATGGTTTATGCGGGATCGTCGTCAAGGACTCAAGCCGATAAAGGAAGGCATCGAGGATATAGATCTAGGATTACTTCATCGGGCATGATAGAAAAATATTCGAAGTACGAAGAACAGTGGATTGAGCCGGACATGGAAAGATATAATCCGCATTGGAATTGCCCGTTCTTCCATTTCTGCTGGGATCAAGGGATGAGATTGCCATCAATTGAAGATTGCCCTGAATGCAATAATATAGGGTCTCGGCAAGCTCAGCAGGAAAGGTTTTTGCAAGATCGGCCACTTGAAAGGCGAACGTCGGTACACAGCCGGTTGGAGTCGATCCATGAAGAATTCTTTGAAGAAAATGATGAAGGAATACATGAAAAACAACAAATCCAGAATCCTCAATGGTGTCCTAGCGGAATATTCACAAAGAATCAGAAGAGAAGGGCACAATGGCTACGGCATCGAGAACAACAAGAAGAGCAACGGCGGGATCAGGAGGAAGCCGATCATCGTCATAAGAGGACTAAACGAGTATGGCAAGTGAAGAAGAAGGACGATGAAGTTGATGCATCGGCTCCAATAAACATGGTTTTCTTCTTGCCTCGAGAATACAAGGCACTCTCATCGGACGAGGACGGCAATGAAGAAGTTTTCGCTTAGCTAACATTGCAGCCCGATCAGGCTATATTTGATAAACCTGAGGAATCAGAGCATCGGCACTTAAAACCATTATATATCAAGGGCTATGTGAATGGGAAGCCGATGACGAAGATGTTGGTTGATGGGGGAGCAGCTGTTAATTTAATGCCGTATGCTACATATCGGAAACTTGGGAAAACCGCCGAAGACTTGATTAAGACAAATATGGTGCTGAAAGACTTCGGTGGGAATTCATCGAAGGCAAAAGGCATGTTAAACGTGGAGTTGACAGTAGGGAACAAGACATTACCAACTACGTTTTTTGTCATCGATGGGAAAGGATCATACAGTTTGCTTCTTGGCAGGGATTGGATTCATGCGAATTGTTGTGTGCCCTCGACGATGCATCAATGTCTGATACAATGGCAGGGGGATCAAGTTGAGATAGTCCTAGCAGATCGGTCAACCAATATTGCGATGACCGATTTGCCAGTCTGGGAGGCCGATGGAGTTGATTGTTTATCCGGGAAAACATGGGAAGGAGATTATCTCAAGGTCACTAGTCAAGCTGTACAGCCGATTCAGCAGGTCGGCTCTGAGTTGTTACTCTGATGGGCTCCATTGAAGATTTCGAAGGAAAACTGGGACAAGGGTTTATGTCGGCCGATGATTTAGAGGACATCGACATAAGACCAGGAGATAAGCCAAGGCCGACGTACATAAGCAAAAAGTTATGTCCTAAACTTCGAGAAGAATTGATAACACTGTTGAAGAAGTATCGGGATTGTTTTGCTTGGGAGTATCATGAGATGCCAGGATTAAGCCGATCAATTGTTGAACATCGGCTACCCATTAAACCAAGATATCGGCTGTTTAAACAGGCTCCAAGGAGATTTAAGGCAGAGTTGTATGAGCCAATCAAAGCGGAAATTACAAGGTTATATGATGCAAAGTTTATAAGGCCGTGCCGATATGCTGAGTGGGTTTCTAATATCGTCCCGGTGGAGAAGAAGAATGGAAAATTGAGGATATGCATCGACTTCCAGGATTTGAACAAAGCTACCCCCAAGGATGAGTACCCGATGCCGATAGCAGATTTGTTGGTAGATGCGGCATCGGGCCACAAGATTATTAGCTTCATCGACGGCAATGCAGGATACAATCAGATTTTTATGGCTGAGGAAGATATACACAAGACTGTGTTTCGGTGTCCTGGAGCTATCGGCTTATATGAGTGGGTAGTAATGACGTTTGGATTAAAAAGTGCTGGTGCGACTTATCAGAGGGCGATGAATTATATATTTCATGATCTCATCGGCTTGTTAGTGGAAATTTACATCAACGATGTGGTGATTAAATCCAAGAGTGATGAAAACCATATAGCCAATTTGCGAAAAGTGCTGGAAAGGGCAAAGAAATACGGATTAAGAAAGAATCCCCAAAAATGCGCTTTTGGTGTATCGGCTGGGCAGTTTTTGGGTTTTATGGTTCATGAGCGAGGAATTGAAGTTAGTCAATGGAGCATCAGAGCCATCAAGACTACAGAACCACCAAGCAACAAGACAGAGTTACAGTCGTTGATCGGCAAGATTAATTTTGTAAGAAGGTTCATATCAAATTTGTCAGGAAGGATTGAATCCTTTACTCCGTTAATGAAGTTGAAAGCCGATCAAGAGTTCGTGTGGGGGGCAGATCAGCAGAAGGCATTTGATGGGATCAAGAATTATTTGAGTTCCCCGCCTATTTTGATTCCACCGTAGAAAGGAGTACCGTTCAAGTTATACTTATCGGCCGATGAGAAATCCATCGGATCTGTTTTGATACAGGAATTTGAGGGGAAGGAGCGAGTTGTGTTCTATCTGAGCAGAAGGCTTTTGGATGCTGAAACGAGATATCCTGCAGTAGAAAAATTATGCCTTTGTTTATATTTCTCATGCACTAAGTTGAGGCATTATATCCTATCGGCTGAGTGTACAGTGGTTTGCAAGGCCGATGTGGTGAAATACATGTTGTCGGCTCCAGTTTTAAAAGGGCGAGTTGGTAAATGGGTTTTTGCCTTGACAGAGTTCGACTTGAGGTATGAATCGGCTAAAGTGATCAAAGAACAGGCGGTGGCCAATTTCATTGTGCAACACAGAGGGGTTCACGAAGATTATGTGGAGCCGGTCCCTTGGACTTTCTTTTTTGATGGATCGGTTTGCAAGCATGGATCTGGTATCGGACTGGTCATTGTATCACCTCGGGGGGCAAGTTTTGAGTTTGCTTTTATAATTAAACCTTATCGGACCAATAATCAGGTAGAGTACGAGGCGGTGCTGAAAGGACTTCAACTTTTAAAGGAGATCGGAGCCGATATCATAGAGATTGTTGGTGACTCTTTGTTGGTGATCAAGCAGTTGTCTGGGGAATATGAGTGCAGGGATGATGTTTGAGATCATATTATGAGGAATGCACAGATTTGTTGAAGGATTTCAAGATGGTATCAATGGATCATATTCCTAGGCAGCAAAATTTAGAAGCCAATGATCTTGCACAGATTGCTTCTGGTTATCGGCTGAATAGATAGGTTGAGGTTGAAATAGCCGATAATGATATTCAGGATAAAGCCGATGATTGGAGACAGGAAATAATTGGTTATCTACAAAATCCGTCGCAATCGGTTTCCAGGAAGCTTCGGTATAAAGCTACTAAACATGTGGTGCTTGATGGGGAATTATATTATTGGACTTTTGAAGGAGTTCTGCTGAGATGCCTGAATTTGGAAGAAGCCAAAGTGGTTATGTGCGAAGTTCATGAAGGCGTTTGTGGGACTCATGAATCGGCTCATAAGATGAAGTGGATATTAAGAAGAGTAGGATACTTTTGGCCGACAATGCTGGAAGATTGCTTCAGATACTATAAAGGATGTCAAGATTTCCAGAAGTTTGGGAATATACAGCGGGCACCAGCATTGGCTATGAATCCTATCATTAAACTATGGCCGTTCAGAGGATGGGGAATTGACATGATCGGCCAGGTTTATCCTCCATCGAGTAAGGGACAAAAATTCATATTGGCAGCAACAGATTATTTTACAAAGTGGGTAGAAGCGATTCCTCTGAAGAAGGTTACATCCAAAGAAGCGATCGAGTTTGTAAAGGAGCACATAATTTATCGGTTTGGAATTCCTCAGACGATAACTACCGATCAGATATCTATTTTTGTGTCTGATGAGTTTCAACAGTTTGCTGCCAGTATGGGAATCAAATTATTGAATTCATCGCCTTACTATGCTCAAGCTAATGGACAGGCGGAGGCTTCTAATAAGAGTCTAATCAAATTGATCAAGCGAAAGATTGATGAGCAGCCGCGATGATGGCATACTACATTAGCCGATTCATTGTGGGCCTATCGGATGGCATGTCATGGATCTACTCGAGTACCACCTTATCAGTTGGTGTATGGACATGAGGTGGTTCTACCTTGGGAAACTAACATCGGCTCCAGGAGGATTTCTTTGCAAAATCGATTGACAGCCAATGATTATTATAACTTAATGACAGATGAACTCGAAGATTTGGCACAGAATCGATTAAGGGCGCTGGAGAGGATCAAGGAAAATAAAGCTAAGGCGGCTAGGCATTATAACAAAAAGGTGGTGAATAAATCATTTGCTAAAGGAGATCTTGTATGGAAATTGATTTTGCCGATCGGCTCCAGAGATAGTAAGTTTGGAAAGTGGTCGCCTAATTGGGAAGGGCCCTATTGGATTAATCGTTGTGTGCCTGGCAATGCCTACATATTAGAAGATCTTGGGGGGACGGAGTTTGCTAAAGCGCTTAATGGGAAATATCTCAAGAAGTACTATCCGAGCGTGTAGATTAACTCCTGAGTCGGCTGGATGCGGCTGATTTCTAAAACAGTTCAAAAAGCCAATGTTTTTGCATCGCCTAAAGATAGCTGATATCAATTGATATCGCCTTTAGATCAAACAGACAAAAATACTAAGGGACAATTGAAAGAAATAGGCAACAAAGCCGATCAGATTATATTACAGTAAAAGTTGATCGGCGTGTCTAGAAATCAGCGGTCGAAGAAAAGAGCTGCGACGGTTCGTCTGAGTTCACCGGAGTTCGTCGAGGTCTTGGAAGATGAAGCGGTAGTGCTCTGGTGATGTGAAAGCATAAAAAAGGCTAGAGAGACGAAGCGGTTTATAGAGGCATGATGACCGGGCAGGAATCAAGGCCATTGGCACTGTTTCAAACAATTAAGGCAAGTGGGCTACCTTGGGCCGCCTCGATATGGAAGGAATCTGAAGGCCCAAGATGAAAGAATTTCGAAGTCCTATAGAAAACTCCAAAATTGGGGGGCATGTGTTAACGCCAAAATTTGGTATGGCTCAGTATCAGATTTGGTCAAGAAGGAAATTGCAGTTAACTAACGGAAGTTGATTCAGAAGAAACCGGGTCCAGGAAAGAGCCGTGAAGACCGCAGTATGGAAGATTATTAATTAGGCAAGATAATTATTTTATCTGTAGGAAACCTGATCTCGTGTCCGATCGGGTCCTGTTAATGTTTCCTTCTGTAATTAGGAAATCGTGTACCGTGTCCAATAAGGACTCGTATCAACTCGGGGTATAAATACGTATGCCCGGGTGCTTTGTAATCTATCTACATCAACCAAATCAATACAATTTTGGCGCATCGCCACCCTTTCGATGGGTTCTTGCTTCTCGAGCCGGGCTGCATCGGTTAGGATCGACCTCCTGCGAGAGGGTAAGTCTCGTCACCCCGGCCACCGCATCGGCTAGGACTTCCTCGGTTAAGTCCGATATTCTAGTCGGTTCACGGTGGACGGCTTACCACGATATATCTATTCTGTCTATGGCTGCATCAGTTTAGTTTGATCTCATAGATCGATTAGGCATATCACATCACGCGTGCGCAGATCGTATCGGCTTACTGGGAGCGATTTATCATCAGTTTGTGCTGCATCGGTTGGGTCCAACCTACTAAACTGCCAGTGATAAATCGTTCCTGCTAGGTTGATATTTTTTGCGCAAGCGTCTTATCGAGATGTATAGCCGATAAGTTATCATATTTTACATCACGATCGCATTAGATCTATCGACCTATTGAGGTCCTGTTATCATCATCAGTCTGTGCTGCAACGGTTGGGTCCGATCTACTAATAACTTTACTCTTAATAAGCCGATGGGTTTTATGCGATGTTTTATCGGAGTGTTTAGCCGATAAGTTATCTTTATATCCAGCCGATTTGTCATAAACATGTTTAGAAAATTGCTGCCAAGTCGGGGTGGCACGAAGTTGCATATCTCGGTTTTTCCCTGTGGTGAGGACCTGGGCGCGGGCACGAGCGAGGACCCGGGCACGGGCAGCAGGCAAGGACCCGGGCATAGGCACGAGCGAGGGCCCGGGCACGGACGCGGGCAACACCTTTGGGGCAACGCTAGCTATTACTATTGCAATCGGCTGAAGTTTATTCAATCTATTTATTTACACATTCTACCTATTTATTTTATCAGTTTACAGCCGATTTTCAAGTATTCCTTCGGCAATCGGCTAGTTTGGTATTTGCTTATCATTATTAGTTACTGTTCATGCCATCATCGGCTTCCAGTCGGTGTATAAGTGCTACAGTTTAGATCGGCCATCGGCCGATGAGACGAGTCTAGATCGGCTTCTAGCCGATTGGCTCATTGATCTAATATTTTCTATCTCCTTGTCAATTGCAGGGTCAAATTGACTGGCACGCCTACGAACCTCAAGATTTAGGACCTGCACTGGAGTTAAGCAAATCTCCCAGGCCTTCGCGTGTCTCTAGGCGCCGAACTAGATCATCGGCCCCCGGCGGTTTTCGGCGTCAACAATGCCCTAGAGGCAACATGGAGATGTTATATATATCACATGCTATGTTTATAATGTATTGATTGGTTCCTTGAAATAGACATTATCATTATTGATCAATGAGTACGTGACTTATTCATGAGACTCTTAATGTCAAATATTGCTATTTCTAAATGATCCCTGATCGTATATCATATGAGGAACAAATATGATTCTAACATCAGCATATGTATTGATTGATGATCATGTCTCATGGATCATGCTATGGAGATACCAAATCGATAATATGGACATATGTTAGTGAACATATGTTGGATAGACCCGCCATGAGATACTGCAGAGATTTCATGTGTCATCAGTTAGTCTCAAGTAGTGTTTATGTAGAGTCCTTAGACTTAAGATCATCATGGTTCCCAACATACATAGTAGCTTATTTTGGGACTACTAAACACTACTCCGTAACTGGGTAGTCATAAAAGTAGTCTTCGGGTTTGCTATGAAACATGTAGTGGGATATGAATGATCAAGATAGAATTTGCCCCTTCTTTGGGAGAGATATCTCTGGGCCCCTCGATGTAATGGATTATGGAAGTGTGCATGGCCATGCTACAGTGATTGAGGTGTCAATCACAAGTTTGTAATCCATCACAGGATCGAGAGAGTGATTGAGCTATTCAGAGGATGACACAAGTCTCGCCTTGAGCTCAATCGATATCGTGAGGCAAAGGGATTTGCACATGAGGACATTATAGGTTCAGCCGATATGATCTTTACGTATATTTTGGGGTTAATATGCCTTGCTAGAGGCCGCTATTAACAAGGTGACCAGAAAGGCGTTTCCAGGTCACAACAAAATATACGTGAACCTACAGGGTCGCACGCTTAACGGGTTGGAACACTTATTCGAATGTGATTCGAATATGGGCTCGATTCGGATAGAGATCCGAGTAGACTCTTACTAGGCCTCGGTCCACGAGGCCCGAGTGAGGAGGTCTATATATAGGGAGGCGACGGGCCGAGGAGATTTACGTTTTCTATTGACCTCAAGCTAAACCCTAGCCACCACCTCCCGAGCCAAACCCTAGCCGCTCACGAGTGCTAAAACACTCACAATCGGCGTTCCAGCCCCGGACGTGTGGATACCGGTAGAGGCGCTGCTCGTTGCGGCGTTGATCAGCCGGAGATCGACTACTTCCACTACTACCTCAACGCGTGCGTGGTTGGATTGGCTTCTCCAACCCTTCTTCCGCTGCACTGTGCGTCTAGTGGTAACAATCCATGATCCCTCTCTCGCATGATGTCCTGGTGTGCGCGGTAGAAAAGTTTTGTTTTCTGCTGTCGTAGCCTACGCATACTTCTTCACGGAGCCCTCACGAAGATGAAGGCGTTCCAGCTTTCACCCATGAGCTACAGGACGTTGACTGGCCGTCAGGCTTCAAGCCTATGGGGATCGAGAAATATGATGGCAAAACGAACCCTGAATCCTGGCTCACCGTATATACTCTGGCAATCCGAGCTACCAAAGGTGACCACAAAGCAATGGCTAACTACCTCCCGGTCGCCCTGGCCGACTCAGCGAGGACATGGCTAACAGGGCTCCCGAGGCGGTCGATCGGTTCCTGGGGAGAACTAAGGGAGCGGTTCATCACTAACTTCCAGGGGACCTACGAGAGGCCGTCTTCCGAGCACGATTTATACCAACTGCACCAGAGGAAGAATGAGTCTCTACGTGAGTTCATCAAGAGGTTCCCCGAGAAGCGCAACCAAATCCCAATGATCAAGGACGAGGTTGTCATCGCCGCCTTCCGCAAGGGAGTAAAGGACACCCCGTTCATCGCGAAATTCACTCGGAAGCCTCCAGCTACTGTCAGGACTCTCTTCGATATGGCAAATAAATATGCCGACTCGGCCGAGGCGGTCGCAGAGGCCCTCGATGAGAAGAAAGAGTCCCGGCAAAAAGACCAAAAGGCAAAAGTTGACAACGAGCCATCATAGAACAAGTCCGGCAGCCACAAGCGGAAGTTGGACAACGAGGTGGCCAATGTGGAGCGCACTCGGTCACAGCCCCCACGGAACAATGACTACCAGAAAGTCATGAATGGACCTTGCCCCTTCCACCCCAAGGGCAAGCACGTGGCCAAAGACTGCTTCACGCTCAAGAAGTTTGCTTTCGAGCAGGCTTCATCATCTGGCGCCGACAAGGACAAAGACAAGCCAGGCTCGGGCCCGGCCGACGATTTTTAGGATCCCCAAGCTGAGCTCAACCACATTTTTGGAGGGCCGTCTACGTACAAGTCCAAGTGGAAGCAGAAGGTAACAGCACGCGACGTCAACGCGATCTCTACAACAGACGCCCCCCAATATTTGCGTTGGTCAAAAACACCCATGACATTCGACCACGCAGATCACCCCGATCGGGTCTCACACTCGGGGTGCTACCCACTCGTCCTGGACCCGGTCGTCAAGAATATCAAGCTGAACAAGGCCCTCATAAACGGAGGCAGCGTGCTCAATATCCTCTTCGCTAAGACCCTGGATGAGATGAAAATCCCTCATTCAGAACTGCAGCCGAGTACTGTGCCATTCCATGGGATAATTCCCGGTCTGTCTTCAACACCCCTCGGGCAGATAACCTTGCCGGTCACCTTCAGCACGCGGGATAACTTCCGCACAAAAAGCATCTGCTTCGAGGTCGCCGACTTCGAGATCGCGTACCACGCGATACTCGGATGACCGGCGCTCGCCAAATTCATGGCGATACCGCACTATACCTACATGGTGCTCAAAATGCCTGGGCCAGCAGGAGTCCTCTCCCTCCGCAACGACGTCAAGCAAGCCTTCACTAGCGACAAGGAGAGCTGTGAGTTGGCTCAATCACAAGAGGCAGCAGTCGAACGGAACAGCATTCGGCAAGCCGCCACAACCCAAGTCAAAGATGACCAAGTTCCGGCCAAAAAAGCAGCGAAGTCAAGAATTTCAGCGGACTCTAACACGAAGAAGATCCCCCTGGACCCTTCCGACCCCTCCAAGACTGCTCTAGTCAGGACCGGACTAGACAACAAATAGGAATACGTGCTCATCACCTTCCTCCAAGCCAACAAGGATATCTTTGCATGGAAACCGTCTGACATGCCGGGCGTACCAAGGGAGGTGATCGAGCACACCCTCAACGTCAAGACAGACGCCAAGCCAATCAAGCAACGGCTACGGCGCTTCGCACAAGACCGCAAAGATGCTATCCAGGAGGAGATAACCAAGCTTCTCGCAGCCGCGTTCATCAAAGGGGTCTATCACCCGGATTGGCTGGCAAACCCAGTCCTGGTCCGGAAGAAAAATGGTAAATGGCGCATGTGTGTCGACTACACCGATCTCAACAAGGCGTGCCCCAAGGATCCATTTGGTCTACCCAGAATAGATCAGGTGGTGGGCTCAACCGTAGGGTGCGAACTTCTCAGCTTTCTTGACTGTTACTCGGGATACCACCAAATCAGCCTCAAGGAGGAGGACTGCCTAAAGACGTCTTTTATCATACCGTTTGGAGCATACTGCTACACCACTATGCCGTTCGGTTTGAAAAACACTGGAGCAACGTATCAACGGGCCATTCAGCGATGTCTACACACTCAGATCAGGTGCAACGTGGAGGCCTACGTCGACGACGTGGTGATCAAGACCAAGTCCAAAGAAGACCTCATCGCTGACCTAGAAGAAACCTTCCAAAATCTTCGAAGATTCAAGATGAAGTTGAACCCTGAAAAGTGCGCCTTCAGTGTGCCATCTGGAAAGCTACTCAGTTTCATCATCTCGCATTGTGGCATCGAGGCCAACCCGGAGAAAGTCAACACAATCATGAACATGGCACCCCCGACTAGCCAGAAAGACGTCCAGAAGCTGACAGGCTATATGGCAGCACTCAGCCGGTTTATTTCCCGACTAGGCGAACGGGGCATGCCCTTTTTCAAGCTATTGAAGAAAGTAGACAGTTTCCAATGGACTCCCGAAGCCCAGCAAGCCTTCGAAGACTTCAAAAAATTTCTCACATCACCACCCATGTTGGCGTCACCAATGCCCCAAGAACCATTAATGTTGTATCTGGCGGCAACTACTCAGGTAGTTAGCACGGTGCTGGTGATCGAGCGATCTGAACAGGGTCACATACAGAAGATTCAATGGCCAGTCTACTTTGTCAGCGAGGTCCTTGCCGACTCGAAGATGAGATATCCGCAGGTCCATAAGCTGTTGTACAGCCTACTCTTCACTGTCCGAAAGCTGGTGCATTATTTCCAAGAACATCAAGCCACGGTGGTCACATCATATCCACCCAGGGACGTCCTGCATAATCGCGAGGCCACCGGCCAAATCGCTAAATGGGTGCTCGAGTTGATGGCGTTCAACATCACCTTTCAGCCACGGACAGCTATCAAATCACAAGCTCTAGCCGACTTCGTGGCCGAGTGGACAGAAGTTCAAATGCCTACATCAACAGCGAAGCTAGAGTACTAGACAATGTACTTTAACAGTTCTCTACGGATCGGCGGTGCCGGGGCTGGTGTCGTACTGACGTCCCCTACCGGCGAAAAACTCAAGTATGTTCTCTAGATCCACTTCCCGGCTTCACACAATGTCGCTGAGTACGAGGCACTTATCCACGGGCTCCGCATTGCTATATCACTCGGCATCCGCCGATTGGTTGTGCGAGGAGATTCTCAACTTGTGGTCAACCAAGTCATGAAAGACTGGACATGCCTCGACGACACAATGGCGGCATACTGTCAGGAGGTCCGGAAGCTGGAAAACAAGTTCGACGGGCTGGAGATAACACATGTCCTATGACAATACAACCATGCTGCAGACGAATTGGCCAACATGGGCTCTAAGAGAGAAGCGGTCCCGACAGGGATCTTTGTCGAGCAACTTATGGAGCCATCAGTCAAGAAGAAACCAGTGCCAGAGCAGTCGGGAGGCGAACCTACCCGGCAACAGACGAAGTACTAAACATATGTCAAGACTAGCGGACTCCCATTCTCAAATTCCTCCTGGACGATGAACTCCCAGAAGATCGCAGTCAAGCCGAACAGATCAAACGTCGAAGCAAGAGTTTCCTAGTCGTCGGAGAAGACTTGTACCAAAGAAGTGCATTCGGTGTCCTCATGCACTGCGTCACCACCGAGAAGGGCAAGCAGATTCTGCAATCGATCCACTCGGGCATATGTGGCAACCATGCTGCATCCAGGACGTTAGTCGGAAAGGCTACCCGCAGGGATTTTTCTGGCCAACAGCACTAACAGATGCTAAAGACATTGTTCGCACATGCGAGGGTTGCTAGTTCTACACAAGACAAACCAATCACCCAGCCCAAGAACTCTAAACAATCCCAATCTCTTGGCCCTTTGCAGTATGGGGGCTTGACATGGTCGGGCCTTTCAAGAAAGCGCCAGGAGGGTTCACACACTTGTTCGTCGCAGTAGATAAATTCACGAAGTGGATTGAGGCAAAACCCATTGCTACCATAACAGCGGCATGAGCAAAAGACTTCATCATGAGTATATTATACATATTCAGGGTCCCTAACCGCATCATCACGGACAACGGTACTCAGTTCACGGGCAGCGTGTTCCAAGATTTCTGTGACAACTTCGGCATCAAGATCTGCTATGTGTCTGTGGCACACCCACGGAGCAATGGGCAGGTTGAACGTGCTCATGGTATGGTCTTACAAGGTATCAAGGCCAGGATATTCGACCGACTACAACCATATGCGGGCCGGTGGGTACAAGAGCTCTCATCTGTTCTCTGGTCTCTCAGAACCACGGTTAGTCGGGCAACAGGGTAATCCCCTTTTTCTGGTTTATGGTGCCGAGGCTATGCTACCAACCGAGTTAGAGTTTGGCTCTCCGTGAGTTCGGGCTTACTCAGAAGACACCTCAAATAATACCCGATTGGTCGAACTAGATCAGTTGGAAGAAGCAAGGGACATCGCAATAATCTAGTCGGCAAGGTATCTTCAAGGCCTGCGTTGCTACCACAATTGCAATATTCATGGCCGCGCCTTTTTGGTCGGCGATCTCGTCTTGAGAAAAATACAAACCACCAAAGACAGGCATAAACTATCCCCAATATGGGAAGGGCCGTTCATTACAGCTGAGGTCACGCGGCCAGGCGCCTACCGACTGAAGACCAAAGACAGTGCCCTCATCAGCAACTCATGGAATATAGAACAGCTACGTCCTTTCTATACATGAGTTTTATACTTTTCCATGTGTACAGATTTTTCTGACTCACTACGTTGCTTGTTCCAACTGAGTAGTGAGTTGGGGGCTGCATGTATTATATGTGCTTTGTCAATAATATACAAGCCTGCTTTCCTTAAGTTATAAAGTTTTGCAACGACTTTGTTATGCATGCCCAAGTACAGCTTTCTGCGGTGAACGATTTTATTAAGTTCCCATAGACCAACTTGGCGCAGACTATATAGTCGGGTAAAGCTAACGTCAACTAAGTAATAATTCAGAGCTTGGCGGCATTGCACATGTATTTACACATGTCTTTACAAAAATTCATATACACCGACTGCATGATGCACTATTTTTACATACCCAGGTCTCGGGTAATCACCTCTATAGTCGGCCTCGCCTTGGCTATCAGCTCCAGCGCCTCCATAGGTGTCATCTCCTCGGCGAATCCCTCTCCGATGGCTTCAATGTCTACCCTAGGGTAGATGGACTTGGTCATCACTAGGGTTTGGGCCACGCCGACAACAGTACGCTCATCCGAGTACCTCTTCAAGATACTCGGTGCTTCATTAAGGCGCGCCTGCACCTGAGACACCGTGTTGGAGCTGGCTCCCACATGACGAGGATCCATCACGTCAAGGAGCCCTTTCACGGACTCGGCAAGGATCTCCCGTGACTCCTTGATGACCTTTATCTCCTCTGCAAAAGCCTAGAATTGGATTTGGGCATTGGCTCTAGCAGCTGCCTGGGTTCACCAACAAGTAAACTTGTCAGGCAAACTGTAGACGAAGTATTTAATGGATTGGTTACGATCATTGTCAATGCAGAGACTTACTTTCGTAGTCAGCCTCCCACTTGGCTTTGGCCTTCTCCAGTTCAACCTTTTCCTTCTCGAGCTCGGCGTTGGCCTTCTTCAACTCGGCCTTCTCTTTCTCAGGCTCGGCCTTGGCCCTTGTCAAGTCGGCCTTGTCTTTTTCAAGCCCGGCCTTGGATTTCTCGGCCACCTTCAGCTGGACTTCTCCCTCTGTTCGGGTCTTCAGCTCGGCTTCGAGGGCTGCACATCAGAATAGTCAAGCACTCAACATGGCAGTCAAGACACAACTGGGCAGTCGGAAAACAACACAACTGGAGAAATATACTAAGGGATCAGTCAGGGAGACGTTCGGGAGACTTACTTCCAATCTTCTTGGCTTGGTCCCAATTTTTGTTCCTGAGCTGATTAACGGCCTCCCTCAGCCAAGATTCCGTCTCCTGGCAGCGCCTTTCCACTTTGGCTTTTAAAGCCCGGAGCTAGTCCAATTCTTGGAGCTGGGGGGCAACCCGGGTTAGGACCTCGTTCATCCTCTCCGAGCGGTCAACCATTTTCTGCTCGAGGAGAAACAGTGCGAAGCGAAGTCAAGCGTCAGAACACTCGTGCAAGGAGGACTACTGAGATTCCAATACGACAAAATTCATACCTTAATCCCCTGGGACGCAGCGATTGCGGAGTGAAGCAAGTCTTCACGCTCCTTCTCGGCCACAACCTCGTCATGCTTGTTACTCCTCGCAGTTCTGTCGGGGGCCATCCAGCGGAATGTCCTCGGGAACTTGTGAGGAGGGGCTTCGAGCTTGGGGAGATCCGGCCTTTCTGAAGGCGGTGACGACAACGACGACGACGACGACGGCGACGGCGACGACGATGACAACGGAGACAAGGATGGTGACGGGGTTCGAGCGCTCAACTCGGTGGCCTCTGGGACCCCGGAGATCGGCTCAGGGGCTGGAGCAACAGCTTCAACACCTGCCCCTTGGTCGGCCGGTGTCAGCGGCCCTGCAGTTGAGATGGTCTCAGTTTCTGCAACTGGGACTGTCACCGGCTCCGCAGGTGTGCTCGCTGGCACTGGCTCAGCTGGGGCTGGCTCGATGACTGGAGTAGCCGGAGTGGTCTCCTTGAGATCAATATCAACTCGCTTCCTACACAACGGGTCAAATATCAAGACACTATCATGCTGAACAAGATTTTCGGAAGATTCAGAACAACCTACCTCTTGGAGAACTTAAGCCGCTGTCCGGGGGATCCAGATGTCGGCACTAGAGGGCTGCTGGCTATCGGGCCTGAGGGCATGGTAGTCGGCGGCAATGTTTCTATCCTGGTTGGCCCCGCTCATGGTGTGGCCGGCTGGGGCTCCCGGGTACTCAGCGGCACCATTCTTGGGCTCGATGTTACTGAGCCTGGCAGCGCTGGATTTGGCCTTGTACTTGGTGGCACTCGTATCGGGCTCGATGATGCTGAGCTTGATTGCGCTGGTCCCAGCCTGGGACTTGGTGGCCTGGGGGCTGTACCGGCGATGTCTTTTATCTTCAGACTCCTGGCTGCGGCACTCGACCTCATGACCTTCTTCCTGCCCTGATCTACAACAGGTCTCTTCCCCGCTCTCTTGGAGTCGGGCTGGGCAGCAGAAGGACTTCTCGGCCTCTTCTTCGACTTCATGGCTGACAGCGTTCGGGAGTCGTCATCAAACTCCTCACATGATTGCAAGCAGTTCAACAATATATTTTATACATTCTGGAGCCAATCTAGGCATATATCTGCAAGCATTCACCACAGATGAACTACAAGACAACATCGGCAAGGGTTACCTTTGGGTGCGGCCTCTTCTGGCTATAAGCCGCCACAGATCACCCTGCATCTTCAGTTTCGACCACCCCACTGGCAAAGAAATCCAGCAGGGTGTTGGTCACTTTGTACTTGTCTATCAGGTCGGCATATTCCCGGTTGGGATCACCTTTTCCCTTGTAGTCCCAGCCGAAGTGGCACCTCAGCTTCAGCGGCCTAATGCACCAAGTCAAGAAATATCTGGCCACCCATGGACCAGTCAACCTGGCTTTCTTCAGCTTGTCAATCCTGCCAGCAAGTTTGTGAACTTGCCCCATTTCTTCAGAGGTGGGCAAGGACGACCACTTGGCAATAACCACCGGGGGCAAACCCATAAAGGGGGGAAGGCTTGGCTCAAGATTGAAACAGTAAAACCATTCCTTATGCCAGCCTTTGAGAGAAGATTTTAGGGGAATGTTCAAATAAACCCTCTTCATCTTGTTCCTGAGTTGGATACCGGCCCCCCAATCACTTGGATTTTGCTCTTGGAGGGTTGGGGTTTGATATGGAACAAATATCTAAAGAGATTTAAATGGGGTTCCACGCCCAGGAAGCACTCACAAAGAGCTGCGAATATGGAGATTTGCATAATCGAGTAGGGATTCAGATTCACCAACTAGAGTTCATAAAAAGCAAGAAGCTGGCGGAAGAACTCGGAGGAAGGAAGAGAAAGACCCCGGTGGAAAAAAGAGGCGAAAACGACGGTCTCACCCTCCTGGGGCTTCGGAACCGTTTCCCCTTTAGCCGGACGGCAGTTGATGACATTGTGGCTCTGCAACCTCAGGTGCTTCTCTAGGAGCTTCAGCTTAGCCAACCCACAATCCGAAGTCGGCCAGACATCATCCGATGCATCCGCAAGATCTGAAGCCCTCGGCATGGTTGGGGATGAGGAGATTTGGGGGAAATGTCGCAGAAGGTTTGGAATAGACGAGGAGGAGCGGAATTGCCCGAGTTCTAGTGGGGAAGAGCAAACAATGGCGAACCCTAGCAGAGCGGGAGGCGAAATTTTGGCGCGGAAGCTGGAAGACGAAACGATTGGTGGATTGGAGAAGATTAAGGAATCTTTTCTCTCTCTCCCTGCCTTTTATAGAGCTGTTTCCAATTCGTGGGCTTGGGCTTACACAGTCGATACAGGGCCACCAAGATATGAGTTTCTACAATAGCACGCTCAATGTGGGCCGCTCGCTGGCTGTGATAAAATCGCAGCGCTGATGCTACCAACAGGAACCGATGAGGTAAACAGATATGCTTTATGAAGGCCTAATTGCTGAACACATGTGTTTGGGTATCTGTCTTATCCACCAGGTATTGAGGATATATCTTTATAAGGATCACAAGCTGGTCTTCATCAAAATTGGGGATGCAGGTATCTCTCAAGTACACCTGACCACGCAATGGATTTAATTTCATAAAGTGGTATTCGGCCTATATGCTTGGCCACCAGTTGCCATGAGCAATATTATTCTAGCCGACATGACGCTGAAGAGTCTAATTTCTGAGTAGTGCACTACTCGGGAAAGACTATAAAAGTTCTTTCCAGCTGACATGATGCTAAGGAGTCTAACTTTCGAGTGGGACGCTACTCGGGAAAGACTATAAACACCCTTTTCAGTTGACATGAAGCTAAAGAGTCCCATATACGAGAGGCATTCTACTCGGCAAAGACTATAAATCATATTCCGGTTGACATGATATCAAAGAGTCTCATATACCAGTAGTATACTACTCAGGAAAGACTACAAGGTTAAAGATCTTTGACTTTAGGTTTAATTGTTTTCACAATTAAGCACAAAGTCGGGGGCTACACCTAATAGGTGCGCCTATTCGGCGCACACTATTCATACTTCTACATGGAGCCCTTCATAGCCTCGTTGCCAGCTGACATGAAGCAAGACTCGGGAAGAAGACGCACTTGGACAAAGAGTACTCGGGAGCAATGCACTCGGGCAATCTTCACCGTGGAGGATGAGCACTTGGCATCAGCTTTGACTCAACTATGAAGGTCTCAGGGGCTGCTGTGGAGGCCATGGGCTCGGGGTACCTCATCACAAGCATATGAGCCACTTGGATAGAGGATGGGCCTAGCCTTGTAATTAGAGATATAGTAGCACCTGGCAGACTTTGCCTTGTACGATAAGGAATATACAGTCCTAGTCGAGTAAATTGTATCTCTAAGAGGAGATCCCTTGGCCGTATCTGGCTGGGACTCCTACTTTGTACCCCTGTCCCCCATTTTCTAAGGGAGGTAGGGCGCCCCCTGAAGGCAGACTAGATTATAGATCAACACAAATCCTCAAAGGAATAACATCACAACTGGACGTAGGGTATTACCTCACATTGAGGGCCTGAACCAGTATAAATCTCCTTGTGTTCCTTTGCAATCCACCAAGTTTCCATCCGCCGGGTAGCTCCATATTCATATTGTCGGTGTAAAACATCGACAAGTCTCACCATAATAATTTGACTTAAAATCTGTTGTAGGGATAGGATGGTTGGTTGGGCCCAGTCAACATGGTGTAACATTGATCGGTGGTGGATTAATACTGCTAAATTAAACAACCTTTTACCTGTTTGTGAACTATTACTATTTGCAACTGCTTTTATGCAAATAAACCCTAAGCCTATCTTTGTCTCCTATGCATTGTGCAGAATTATGGGTGTGACTTGTTGAGTACTGTGGGTGGTACTCAGTCTTGCTCCCTTTCCCCCTCTCAGTGATGGAGTACCTTTCCGACGAGGTTTGTCAGGAGGGCTAGGCTGGGTCCGCCATCAAGCTGCCTGTGGATTGGAAGCCTCTGCGTGACTAGTTGTTTATAGGCTTTCTTTATCTTTTTCCACTGCATTTATTTAAGACTGTTTTATTCTGTTTGTAAGACGTACTCTGTATGGCAACTTGGTATTGTGTACCCTGGCTTTCCTGGACAGGGATTTAATACACAGAAATAATTAGAAATTCTAGTCATAAATTTCTAGGTGTTACAAGTTGGTATCAGAGCCGAACTTGCCCGTAGGATCAACCAAATGGAAACCCTAAGAGCCCTCTGAAACTTTTCATTGGCATATGCCTTTTTGCATTTGGAGTTGTCTCGGGAAAATTGGGGATTTATTCTCGGTTTGGGATAAAATCTTGGCCTTTATTTGACTGAAATTTTTGAGTCAGGTCAAGTCTAGGATTGGGATTTTATTTGACGGTCACATTATGAATGTCCAAATTCTAGGAAAACATTGGTTCATTAGGGGTGATGTACAATTTAGGGCATGTACAAAATTTTCTGAATCACCTGGCAATTATTATTTGAATTAATTTGGCATTATTTTATTCAATCATATCATTTTGTCGATTTCTTAATAATGGTCATGCACAAAATTATGTCATACATAAAATTATTGTTTATTTTCAAATTATTTACTGTTTATTTTATTTGGGTCTGAGCATACATTGATTCCTCCTCCTTGTCTTCTATAGATGGACAGCCTTCCTAACCAGCATGGAGTGGAGATGGGAGGTTTTGTGGAGGAGCTCTGCATGATGAGCTTTACTTTGCGGTACAGTCACGCCCCAGAGTACACCGCCGTGGAGCCACTGGAGGGAGAGCTCCCACACCGAGTCCGCTTGGAGCTGCCAGGCGAATAGCTATGGAGATAGAGATCAGTGGGCGTACCTTTGACCACACCTGCTAGGAGGCTGCTTTCCTCCTGACTGGAGAGCTACGCCACAGGTACCACTCCACCCTCCGCACCACGCCCTACTACTACCTCCCCAGCCGAACTCACTACCAGACTTACAGCATATTTTAGCCAGCAGATGTGGAGAACGACACCACCATTGTCCACATGAGGCGAGCATTGTGGGCCATGGACTACATGCATGCCAACTGGGTGCATGCAACTCATGACAGGGAGGATGCCAACAGGATAACCATCATCAATCTCCAGAAAGGTTGACAACCTGAAGAAGGAGGTCACAGAGCTGAAGGGACAGCAGCCGCCAGGCAGGGCTAGGATCCGTCTAACCTCAAGGAAGAGGACCCTTCCTCCGGTGCGTATCCAGCTGGCCCCTAGGAACGGGCCACACGCACCGCCAGCTCCAACACCAGCTCCGGTGCCAACTCCAGCTCCAGTCCCTGCACCAGCACCAGCGCCAGCACCGACCGGCGGCATGATCAGTGCATCGTTGAGTGACAGTAGCTCCCAGAGTGGCACCAGCATCCGCGGGGGCTTTACCTCCACTGACGACGGCAGCTCCTTCAGTGGATCCCGCACCCACAACGAGGCTAGTTCGTCATCACACGGCAGTGAGGACTACGAGAGTGGGTC
The DNA here is from genome assembly GCA_003991445.1 of Oryza meyeriana var. granulata. Classification (NCBI taxonomy): domain Eukaryota; kingdom Viridiplantae; phylum Streptophyta; class Magnoliopsida; order Poales; family Poaceae; genus Oryza; species Oryza meyeriana. The sequence goes on along the minus strand of RYFJ01003340.1, from coordinate 133,179 downwards.
TAGGAGCTGCTCCGACGACGAGGTGGGCGATGAGCAGGAGCCGGAGTATGACTCAGACGACCACAAGAGCCACTCAGAGCACTAGAGGCGTCATCCCTAGCTTTATCATTTTCCTTAGTTGTTTTCATGTTAGTTGTAATGTCAGGATGTTTGCTTTGGGGATAGTCGGTGGTTCATACCATCTGCTGTGGTATGGCTACCCCAATTAGGAGTTGAACTGCTTTTGTTATGTTTCCAAACTATGCACCTCAGTTAATTTAATTCAGTCACTTAATTACCACTTCTGTTTCTGATTCTATTTCTAAGCCGCATGTTTTTCTCCTTCCCTTCCACCTCCATCTCCCATCAGATGGTGAACACCAGGATAGGTAACCACGCTGCCAGTGTCGCCAACGCCATCAATCAACAGGATGGAGCACCACAGAACAACGGGGCTCCCAACCACCTGCCACCCCTATTACCCGAGAACCCGACACTCGCCCAGGTTCTAGCCAACCAAAACCAAATGATGGCAACCATGATGCAGCAGATGCAGCAGAACAATCTGCAATAGCAGCACCAGCAGGCACACATCCCACCCACTGCTCCCCAGTCAAGCTGCCTGCGGATTGGAAGCCTTCGCGTGGCTAGTTGTTTATAGGCTTTCTTTATCTTTTTCGCTGCATTTATGTAAGACTATTTTATTTTGTTTGTAAGACGTACTCTGTATGGCAACTTGGTATTATGTACCCTGGCTTTCCTAGACAGGGATTTAATACACAGAAATGTTCAGAAATTCTGGTCGTGAATTTCTGGGCGTTACAAGGTTCCATCATCTGATCATCAATTTGTAGGAACATCGATGGTGTGACTGGAATGTCCCCAGACCCATCATGTGTGGCGACTGCTGTTAAAGCACACAACAACCCAAAAAAATGTTATTTTTATTCCATAACAAATGTAGGTTGATGGGTATAAAGGACAACAATTATTTATTTGAAATAGCACAATAACTGCCAGTAAGTGGAGTAAACCTTTCACTGATGGATAGAAAAATGGAACCAAAACATACATCAGTAAAAGAATTACTAGGCTTGGTGCATCATGTGAATGTGATATACTCATAAAAAAAGATCAGTAAAACATTCACTAGCTGGGCATATCATGAACTTTAACCATGTCAACAAATCAATATCAGGTGGCTAGGCATATCATGCACTTTAACCATGTCATCAAACCAATATCTGGGCGTGTAAGCAATATTACATACTACATGTGAAACATACATCAGATCAAATAAATAAAATTGTTAAATAGTGGATGAGCAATACCAGTTTGTTCTTGTTCTGCGAACAGGTTGGATGCTCCTGCGTGTCTCCCGGTTGACATTAGACGAGCGGCGTACCATGATCAGACACGACATGGGCATCCACTAGACCGGTCTCTACAACATCGGCGCCTGCCTCTGCTCCTGGAATAACATCTGTCTGATCTGGTAGTTCTGGTGACTGAGATTGCGTTGTCTCCAACATTACATCCGGTTGACCAGCCTACATCCCAGTGTCCTTGTCTCCAATTGACACAGCAACAGTATTAGCGGCCTATGGGGGTCCTATGCTTGGTGGGGAGATGTGTTTCGATCTCCTTGACGGCGATGCCGTATGTGCCCGGCAGCAAGGGGACCTCAAGGTGGCTGAAGGAGCGGCTTCCGGTTGGGGGGGTCTTCTCTATGGTGGTCTATGGTTGCATGGAAACAGATGGGTCACATGCAGGCTCATCAACCGTTTGTTGAACGTCTGTTTGCTGCTACTGCACATGCTTCTGCTGCTGCAAACTGACGTTGTCGTTGAGGATCCTCACAATCTTGTCATACACGGGTGCCTGCCTTGTCTGGACCAAATATATCTGCTTAGAAATCTCATCAATAGCTACTTTTGCCTGGTGGTTGTACACCCCGATAGCATTGATCACAGGTTGCCTCAGGTCAGCAGGAAGACAGGAAATGTGTACCCCAACTGCATCAAACATGCTGGGCAATGAAATATAAACTGGTCTGATGAGTTCATCTGCGTACGGGGTGCCTGCGTTGCTGTCGCGAGGCTCTTCATCCTTGTCAAAATCCAGGTGGCCATATGTCATGCCCGGAATTTCCATCCAAAATTCCAAACGCTTAAATATGTATTAAATCCTCGTCCAGGAATCAACCAAGGTACACAATGACAAATTTGATAACAAAGTACAAATCTATATTGAATAAAGTGACGAATGTATAATTACTATAGAGGCAGATGGAACCTCTCAAACAAATAAAAAATCTAATCAATGGAATTAACTAGCGATAGCGACATCTCCATAATCCACAGGCAAACTTAACTTGGACCTAGCCTATTCCTCAAGATCTTCTCCTTCACTGAAGTACTCTTCTTCTGATGATTTGATATTGCAAGGTGAGTATATGGAATACTCAACAAGCCACACAGCAAATATACAAGTGCACAGGATAGCAAAGGATGGCATATAGGGCTAATTTGCATAAACAGCATTTAACTAAATAGTTAAGAGAGAATTAAAATAGTAGAGCAATTAAGCAGTATTAAATCAACACTGTATAGCCCACATGGCTACACAGGCCCAAACCATCCCAATCTGGATATCTCATGTCACATTTATAGATTAATTAATAAATGGGACTAATCACGAAAAACATCATTCAGCTCGCCCATGACCGTGGGCACGGCTATTCGAACAGTTTTACTCTGATCAGAGGTGTACAACTTTACCCACAAGACACAACCCCACAACATGTCACCATGCGCCTTGGCACCCCCACAATACCTCGGAAAGGAGTTGTGACAGGACTCTTCGCATAACACGTCCAACAGAATGACCACCCGCTAAGTCCCCAGTAGAGGCGGTCCAACCTCTAGGCTAGAGAAACTCTTGGCTCTCAAACATATGGTATTATTGGCACTGCCATTGTGGATTTATTGACACTACCACCTATCAACTAAACACACCATAGTGTCTCCTGCTTGGACATGCTACACTACAAGTCCAGCCGTTGCCCATGTTGGCTTGTGGTTAGTACGGTAAATGCTTCACAACAGTAGCTCGTGAACCGATCGTTAACTGCCATGAGCACCGCTAGCAACAAAACCAACCTGGTGCTCACAACCCACCATTCACTCATGTTTTAGTTGCTCATTAAGAATCGGTCTCACACAACCACTGTCGTGAACAGAACCATCATCATTTTATGTGTAATCATATGTAATTAGCAACCTTTATGTGATTCTATAGTTTCTAAACAAGACTAAGCAACCTAGAATTATTCTAACTAACCAATACTTTAGCTAGCTAGTCATATTAATCCCATAGGCACAAAGGCAGGTTATCAAAACAACGGGCTATAAACAAGGATCAGGGTTTTCCTTCCCAATTTCATTATAAAATAAATGCACCTTTGAATCAAAACAGAGTTTTAAATCATAGGATCAACATGCTCAAAGGGTTGTGGGTCTGTGTGACTTGCCTTGCTGCTCCGCAAAGTCTTCCGAACCCTCCTCGGCGTAAACCGGTTCTTCTGGAACGTCCGAAACTATAGGCAATTAACAAAATGAGCAAAAACAGTATATAAGAACAAAGCAACAGCACAAGTGAACATTTTTAATGGATAGATCCCGATCTTTAAAGAATTTAGAGACTTGAACGACCTCAATCCGAGTTCGTATGAATTAGTTATGATTTTTAGAAGTTTAAACCGTTTTAAAACTATTTATAGGAATTATTAAAGTATTAATGACGCAATAATGAATTAATTTTGAAAAGAAAAAGAGATTTATTGCTTCATCAGAGAGTGGTCCACCGTAGACCGAGTCCATGGGATCGGCTCACGAGTTTCAACGGTTAGGATGGATTGGATCTAGATCCAACGGCTTGGATTTATCCTGAGGTCGACACTTAGATGCACAACACTTGGCGTTGATCTGGCAGCCACGGGGATAGAGGGGTGACGCGGCGGCTGACGGGGTGATGACGTGGACGACCGGCGACGGCGGCGACTCGGGCGGCGAGGCTTGCCGGCGATCCAAGGCACGGCGGTGGCTGCGGTTTGCGCCAAAAGGACGAGCTCGACGAGACGAACTCACCTTGTGGTCACTCAGCGACGAACTGTGATGACTTGGCCACCGGCGACGAGAAAAGGCGGCGGAGACCTTCGGGTACTCGGCGGCGACGGCGCTCTGGTGGGAAGGGCGGCTACTGGGTGGCGGACAAGGTGCTACTCTACCTGGAGAACACGACTGGGTTGTCGACGAAGGGCAGTGACTAACCGAGCGGTGGCGCAGTGCAGCTAGACTTGGTGGCGGCGGCAACGCTAGGATCTAACCATGGCTGGGGCTCTTCGGGGTGTCTAGGGCTGGGGCGAGGGCGGCGGCAGACAGAGGGGAGGATGGTGGTACTTATAGGGTCGCCAATTGGAGGAGTCCGAGGTGGATAAGGCGGCTATGGCGGCGGCGGGTCTCCGAAAGAAACTCGAGTTCGGGCTCAAATCTCAACCATTTTGCTCCGGGTTTTGAGGGGATTAGCAGCGGGATAGAGGGGAGGATTTCCCCTCAACCAATTCGAAGAGATCACAAGCGGGGCGATCGGATTTCGCGTGGGACGGCGGCACCGGCTCGGGCTTAGGCTTGGACTCGGCCCAAGGAAGACGAAGACCCTGACAGGTTGGGTCCACTTGTCGGTGGGGAGAAGAAAGAGAGAGGGAGAAGTGGGCCGAGCTGGGCTACAGGCGGGAGAGAGAGAGAGGAAGGGAGAGATGGGTCGAAATCGGCCCACAGCCTCAGGGAAGAAATTAAAACCTTTTTCCAATTTATTTATTCACTGATTTGGTTTTTGATTTATTAAAATACTTCCACAGCTAAAATAATTCCTAGAAAAATCCAGGGACTACAAGAATTGAAGAAGTATTTAATAAAATTTTCTCTGGCCTATTTTTATATTAAAATTTGTTTGGGATTTTTATTAACCACTTCTTTAGGTTTTTAATTCATTTCTAAAATTTATATTTTGATAGGTATTATTTATTAACTTTTTTTAGGGTGTGACACCGTAGCACATCCCCAAGATACCTCGCAGCTGGAGAATAGCATAGCAACAAATATATATATATATATATATATATATATATATATATACTCCACCTAAAGGGAACACTTCTCCACCGATAATGGTTCTCCTGATGCCTATACGAGATGCAGGCTATAAATGAGAACTATCGAAGAGGTTTTTCCTATAGGGTCCTTAGCATAAACACTCTTCCAGAAATAAACAGACTAGGGATATCTAAGAAAGTTGCTTCTAAAAACAAATAAGTGATAAATATGGTGAGTACCGAGTAGGATAACACAACTAATCGTCTTACACCCGGCTGTACCAGTGGTTTCGCCAGCCATAAAAGTTCCTGAAAATTTGAAAGAGTGAATAGTAATTTTGAACAGTAAATTGGAACAGTAACCTGAGTGCTGTAAACAGTAATATACGGCAAGAAAGTTAGTGTGTGAAAGTGGTATCAGAGCCTGGTCATCATTAAAAAGCTAAAATATTTAAATTTAGAAGTTAATATTGGAAAGGTAATAAATACAAAGGAGAATATTAGTTTAAGGTGTAGATTGAATCATACTGAAGACCATAGTTGGCACTCTAATAATAGTCAACTAAATCTAATTGTCGACTTAATATATAATTTTATCTAAATTGGGGCAAAAGACAGGACAATTTGGAGCTATAATTTGAAGGGTTATATAAGGAACATAAGAAAGCCGAAGAACAATTCTCCCTACTTAACAATAAGCTAAATTCTGCATTAAATTTGCTAGAAGAATTTAAGGAAAGGCAAAGTAAAATAGCGCAAAATAGTGATTACATCAAGGAAGATTTTCTTCCCTTGAGTAAAAAGGTAGTCAAAATTTTAAATACGAAAAAAGTGCTGAATATCATAGGAGACCTAAAAAATCTAGACCAAGAAATATTTAAGATTAAAAAGCTAATAGAAGAAGTAAAAACTTTAGTACTTCCTAATCAAGGTACTAAAGAAATAGTTTTGGCCTCATCAAGAATAGTTGCTTCTTCACAAGCTATAAACTCAGAAAAATGGACTTATCTAGGAGTCTCCTTAGGAGAATAGTAAGCAAAGAAGACAGAACCTTTCGTAATGCTAATAAGCAAAAGAGTAAATATGAGAAAATAGATGATTTGGAAGATATGGCAGATTTGGATAAACAACTTGAAAGATATCAGAGAGACACCTTAAGAGCAATAAAACCTCAACAGATATACTGTATGGGGTTTTTTGAAAATAAAATGGGTTATACAGAATATTTAGAGAAGTAGAACTAAGTGTTTTAACAAAGCTAATCGAATTAAAAATTATAGCTAAGGAATTCGAAAATGGATTAAAATATGCAGGTTATAAGTATATTCACCAAGATATGTACATAATAGGAATCAAGAGCATGACAAGAAAGAAATTAGGAGCAAAAGTGTTAATAACCTTGTTGGATAAAAGATGGGACATAATAGATAAAGCAGCAATAGGTTTCTTAGAAGGAAATATGAATGAGAATAGATTAATAACCTATATAGCCCCAGACTTAATGATGCCTGTAAAAGAATTTATAGATAAAATGAGTTTTAATTTTTAAACAAAGGGGTATGAAGAATTTAAAGGGACAAATTTGCTAATAAGTATAGAATTCATAGGAAGACTAACTAATAGAAGTGCCTCTAGATACAAACTAAATGTAAGTGATGTTATAGAGAGTATGTAATCTAAAGGCATAACATTTATGAGCCCATTAAAAATAAGTTCTAAAGAAAGAGTAGGAGAAGAATGGAATATCAGTGATTTAATAGAAAGTAAAACTTTAAGCCAGCCCGAAAACTACATAAGTTACCAGAATAATAAAGGAAATACCAGCATTAGGTTTATAAATTATAAGTCTAGAGCTGCAGATGACATAGATGCAGAAACTACTGATAAAGATATCATAGACAATAGAAGGTATAGCATCTCTGAATTCATGGAAAAGTTAGATCAAGAAAGTGAAATAAAATACTATGAGGATAAATTAAAAGAAATATCTATAGAATATAATAATTCTATGAAGAGCGAATGGCCTAAAATAAGGGATAAAGAACTTTATTTTTATAGAGAAATAGCTAGACTAAAGAAATCGAAAAAGGATAAAGACATGGTTGTAGAAGTCCCCATGATCCGAGAAAGTAAAATTGAACAAAAAGAATTGGAAGAAAGAAATAATAATAAAGGAAAACAAAGGGTTAAAAAGGAACTAAGTGAAGAAGAGCAATGGGAAGAGAATGAGAGGTTGCTTTTAGAAAGCTATGAAGAAGAAATGAGACTAGTACAAGAAAGAGGAAATATAGAAGAAATAGAAGATGGTTTAGAGCAATATAATGATTTTATAAACTCTTTAGATGATATAAGTCTACAAAATTTAGACAATGCAATGGAAGCTATGGAAGTAGACTTAGGAACAGAAAAGAGAAAGAGATACGGTGAGGGATCTATAAAAATGAAGGAGAAAGAGAGAGATCAACAAGAGCAGCAGGGAAATGGTGCCGGAAAGAGAAGAATATTCATATAATTACATCCCTGGACAATATAAACATATGGGTACTAAGAGAAGAGAATTTGAGAGATCAGTGAAGTTTCAAAATCAAAAGAGTGATGGTGCTATATTAAATTTAGCCGCACATGATCCCATTGATTGGCCAAACATTATTAGCATCTAGAAAGGGTTAATAGTTCAAAAATATATACAAAACCAGCATAATATAGGAAACAAGGTAGAAGATATGATAACTTACTTAGAAACATTCTTAGGTGAATCTGCCAAGGTTCTATAGGAACAATGGGTTGAAAAGAATCCTAATAATTATGAAAAACTAAAAAGAGCTAGTAGCAATTCACATAACTTTGCAAATATGATATCTAACATTATTACAGCTAAAGATCCAGAATTAGAGTATACAACCCTACAGAATGAAAGATTAAAGGAAATAGAGAAATTAACATTAACAAGCTGGAAAGGCATAAAAGAGTTCTCCAGCATTATTTATATAACGCAACGACTGCTAAGCAAGGATATAACAGAGGCATAGTTGAACGATATTTTAATAAATTACCTGACCCATTAGGAAGCATGATTTTTGAAGAATATAAAAAAAACTAAAGGAGCCGAAATTAATATCTCACAAGCAATAACCTTTGTGTTTAAACAGCTAAGAAAAATATGTACAGGAATACAAGCCCAAAGATCTATGAAATACTCTGACTAAAATTTTTGTAACAACATAGTACAGATACCATTGTCATATGGGGAGGATAAGCCTAGAATTAAAAGAAATAATAAATTTTAAAATAGAAATAGTAATAATATTAGAACAAAAAGAAGATACTTTCTAAGAAGATCAGATAATAGAGCCCCGTTTCTACATAAAAGAAATGTGAGAAGATATAATACTAAGAAAACATATGATAGGACATGCAGATGTTTCATATGTAATTCTCCTGATCACTTAAGTAAAACATGTCCCAACAAAGACCAAAAAGGTACTCGAGTAAGTATGAAGAACAAGAGCGAGTACTAATTATAGATAGTGTAAATGAAAATATATTAGTGTGTGACGATGAAATAAAGGATAATGAATCTATATATTCTATCATATAAATAGATGAAATCGAGAATACTAATGAAGAATATGAGTCGAGTGAGGAAGAAATAGATTTAATTGACGAACTAGCAGGAATGAAAATTGAAATGATGGATCAATTAAGTTGTGAACATGATTGGATCAGAGGAAAAGTTGATTACAATATTAAATGCGCTTTTTGTATCTATTACCCTAGCCAAGAAAATAGAGTCACCTATAGTATATGTCTAAAACAAGCTTGTGCTGAGTGTATAAGAATAAACAAACAAAAATAGAGAACAGAGGTAGAATTAGAATCAGATGACAGGATACTCTCCAGCAGAGTACGAGTTTTAGAAAATAGAATAAACAAATTAGAAGCGGAATTAGAAAATTTAAAAAATAATTGTAAAAGTAAGGCTCTACCTGAAATAAAGGCTCCACAGAACACTGAATTCAAAGAACAATTAATAACATTAAAAGACAGTGATACTGCCAAGATAATTCAACTAAAAGATGCAATTACCAATTTTGGAAATAAGTATATAGTAAAATTGCCTTTCAAAGAAATAGTAGGAATAAGGATACCAGTAAAAGTGAAGCTATCATCAAAGGTATCATATAAAATACTAGCATTAGTAAACACAGGATGTACAAAGAATATTATTCATGACAAGTTCTTCATAAAATGTCCTGAGATAGTTCATACAATTGATGATAATAAAGCAGAAGTCTCTATAGATATGTCAGGGATAAAGAAAATTCATAACCAGTTAGCTTATAATATCGATGTATACATCAACGGGACAAGATATATAATAGATGAGATTACAATAAGAGATTTATCAATGATAAATGATGATATGATAATAGGCTTAAGATTCTTACAACAATCGGTACAAACCACAGTAATACATGAGCAAGGGATTACATTCATCCCTTACCAAGACAATGTTTCATATATTTCAGAAGTGCGAAAGCGTGGTGGAACCTCCTCCTCCTCTTCCAACCTTGATAGCCTTGACCCTAGAAGCATACAACATGAGCTTAGTGAAAATATAGAAGAATACTATATGCCAAATTCTAATATAGAATGCATAGGACTACAATCATTCGCCCCAAATTGGTATAGAGATATAAAGTCTAAAAGAGATATTGAAAGGGTTATTCAAAGACTAAAAGACATTCAAATAATAGGAGAAATCTCTATGAAATACTGGGAGAAAAATTCAATTATTTGCAAAATTAATATAATAAATTTTGACTATATAATTAAAACATGCCCAATAGAAGCAACTCCAAAGGATATAGAGGAATTTAAAATGCATATAGAAGAATTGTCAAAAACGTATAAGGAGCATATTGCTCACCTTGAAATCTTTTTTAGAAAGGTAAAACAAAATGGGTTAATTCTATCTAAGAAGAAAATGGAAATATGCAAGGAGAAAATCAACTTCCTTGGTCACGAAATAGGAGAAGGCAAAATACATCTACAAGATCATATTGCCAAGAAAATTTTACAGTTCCCTGATGTCATGAATAATAAAAAGGAGCTACAGCAATTTTTGGGGATTATAAATTATGCTAGAAATCACATAGATAATTTAGCAAAACTAGCAGGACCATTATACGCGAAATTAAGGAAAAATGGCCAAAAATATTTTAACTCTGAAGACATTAGACTAGTAAGGGTAATAAAAGAAAGGGTTAGAAGCTTAAAACCCTTAGAATTACCATTGGACGATAATTACCTTATTATTGAAACAGATACATCCCAGCAAAGGTGGGGTGCAGTGTTAAATCAAATACCCACTAAATACTCATCTAAGACAGAAGAAAAAATATGTAGATATTCTTCTAGAAGCTATAAATTAAAAACCGTAAACAATACAGATCGAGAAATCATAGCAATAATCAATGCAATAAATGCTTTCAGGTTATACCTGGGCTTTAAAGAATTTACAGTTAGAACAGATTGTGAAGCAATTTGTAGATACTACAATCAACTTAATAGTAAAAAGAGTTCTACTAGAAGATGGATTCTGTTTAAAGATACTATCACTGGAAATGGCTATAAAGTTATATTTGAACATATTAAAGGAAAGGATAATAGCTTACCTGATTTACTTTCTCGTTTACCTATCTTGCAGGTATGAAGAGGTCAATGAATTATAGTGGAGTTGAATTCTTCACTTTCGGAGATGATAACAAGCTAAAAATATTTCCACCCAATACCTTTAAATTTAAACCAAAAGACCACATAGTTATACACGAGGTACAAGAATGCATCTTAGACAATTTCTGATATCAATATAATAACAAGAGAGAAAAGAAAGAATATATGCTATCAATATTAAATAGCCTTTCTGAATATTTTCATCTAATAAATGAATTAATGCCTATTGCTCAAAATATTGAAACCATAGACCAAAAGCCTATATATGTGGTTTTCGAAGGAAAGGTCCCAGGAATATATATATATATATATCCTTTGAACAAATAATAGCCCAGAAGATAGATTCAAAATTAACGGGCGAAATATCGTGGAAAAAATATAAAGATATTGATGAAGCATTAAGTCAAGCAAGAAAAATATTGGGAGTAAACTACTATTTAGAGCCAGCCGCCAAGAAATACATTCAAAAATACAAGAGATTGAAGAATAAGAAGGCTCCAGAACCCCTTCATTATATAAATATAAAAGAAGAAGTGCCATCTAAAAAACCCACATATAAAGAGTGCTTAACAAAGGGAATTGACCCTTTAGATGGTGAATATATATATTGGAAAGTAATAGAAAAATTTGAAGAAGTTTCTCCCTAGTGGAAGAAGGAATTAAAGGAAGAAATACTTAAGGAATTAAAACAAGAAATAAACAAGAAAATTGAAGAGATGAAAAAAGCATATGATGGAAAATTTAAAGTATCTTTCTCAGATCTAGATACCATGGATATTGGTGGTTATGGGCAACCAGACCACTAAGATTATTAGCTGAAGATTAAATAAATATTAAATTGATAAGGTATTATCAACCATTCGGGCATGACCAGTAACATAATGTGTAGCCTAATAATGCCCCTAATGAAGAATTGAATAATGTCCGTCCCTCTCACAGAAGGCTTGCTTTCGGCGAAGTGACATAAAGATAAAGCTTTTGGCGAAGTGACATAAAGAATAGTGAAGAATCTTGCTTTCGGTGGAAAAGAGACGCCCGTGAATAAGAAGAAAGCAACAGCATGATGGTGGCGTACTCATGAAGCCACAGTGCTGCGAAGATAAGAACGAAGTCTCTGACGAGCCTCCCTCCCGAAGCATCTATAAAAGGAGAGGTCTGCCCAGTGGGAGGACACACATTAAAGAAGCAAGAACTCCTCCGAGCAGAGCTCGCAACCACTCTCTAGCCTTAGTAGTAATAGCTTGATAAGAAGATACCTTGCAAGTATATTGAAGCAAGGATTGTAATATACATCAGCGTAAGGTAAGCTAGTTAAGCTTGTTTGTATCATCCTTCGGGGTTCCCGAAAGGGAAAACCATATGTAAACTTATTTGTTTAATTATGAAGTAGTTTTCTTTAAGTTTTCCTTGTCTGTTTATTTTTGGAAGAGTGTTTATGCTAAGGACCCTATAGGAGAAACCTCTTCGATAGTTCTCGTTTATAGCCTGCATCTCGTATAGGCATCAGGAGAACCATTATCGGTAGAGAAGTGTTCTCTTCGGGTGGAACTACCTGGGGAGAAGATAAACTCTCTGTCAGAAAAAATATGACTAGGGATATCTAAGGAAGTTGCTTCTAAAAACAAATAAGTGATAAATATGGTGAGTACCGAGTAGGATAACACAACTAATCGTCTTATACCCGGCTGTACTAGTGGTTTCGCCAGCCATAAAAGATCCTGAAAATTTGAAAGAGTGAACAGTATTTTTGAACAGTAAATTGGAACAGTAACCTGAGTGCTGTAAACAGTAATATACAGCAAGAAAGTTAGTGTGTGAAAGTGGTATCTAATGCATATCTGAAAAATGAACAATTGTAATTGAACACCTAAACACATGGGCTCCGATTATCTACTTACAGCAAGTTGGCCAAATTCTACATACTCTCCTTCGTCCGCAGTCCGGTCAAGCTGCGAAATCTGCTCCACCATGTCCTTGGTGTATAGCTGAATTCGTGGAATGTGCATCGTATCAACTCCATTTCCCTGTGGGAGGTGAAGGTTGTTGATATAGAGCAGCTGCGTGAAAAAAATAATACAATGAGTGGGGCTATGATAGTAAAAAATTTGACCTCACTTGTGAGCGGTACACTGCAGATGGGCGTGAAAAAAGAATATGATTGCGAGGGGTGGGGATATATTGTGCTTACCACCAGGAATGGCATATAAGCAACAATATATGTTTTGTGAAGGCCATGGGCCCCGGGTACCTCAAGAAAGGCAATTATGGCTGCTCGAACAAAGGGTGGGCCAACCCCAATAATTGAAGATAGAATAGGACTCCACTTCATGTTACCTTGCAAGACAAGGAAAGGGATATAATCCTAACCGGACTCTCTATGTATCGATAAGGAATACCCTGGATCGTATCCGACTGGGTTTCCTACCCTGTAACCCTTATCCCTCCGCATATATAAGGAGGAGTAGGGAGCCCCCTGGGGCAGACCAATCTCATCGGAGATTATTTCACATACTGCGAAAGTAATACACAACAGCTGAAAGTATGAATTACCTCATCCCGAGGGCTTGAACCAAGATAAATCATCTTATCTTTCGAAGTCCATCGAGTTTAGATCCAATGAATAGCCCCGTATTCAATACAGCCAATATAAAACATCAACAGTTGAAGCACAGGTAGGGGATTTGTCAAGATCATCAACATCAAGCCTGATGGATCCAACCACATGAAGCGACGACATCACATTCTCTCCCGGACAAGCCATCAGCTTCGGGAGCCTCAACTTCATCGCCGATAAACTCAGCAACCTAACCTTGTCCGACTTAGTTTCAGCCCGATCGGATAAGGATCAAGCCAACCTTGTGCCAATTGGCCTACTCAATGCTGCGGCAGTCAACCTGCTTCGGCAATACCCAAGATCCACGTGCCCTGGTGTGGAGGCCATGGGCCCGGGGTACCTCAACGAAGGCAATTATGGCCACTCGGACAGAGGGTAGGCCGGTCCTTACAATTGGAGATAAAGTAGGACTCGGCTTTATGTTACTTTGCAAGACAAGGAAAGGGATATAATCCTAGCCAAATACTCTATATACTGATAAGGAAAGCCATTGGTCGTATCTGACTGGGTTGTCTACCCTGTAACCTTCATCCCTCTAGTATATAAGGAGAGGTAGGGAGCCCCCTAGAGTAGAGATTATTCCACATACTGCGAAAGCAACACACCACAACTAAGAGTAGGGTATTACCTCACCCCGAGGGCCTAAACCAGTATAAATTGTCTTGTCTTTCGAAGTCCATCGAGTTTAGGTCCGACGAATAGCCCCATATAATTACAGCCGATATAAAACATCAACAGTTGACATGCTAGGTAGGGGATTCGTCAAGATTATCGTTATCAAGTCCGATGGATCCAATCACCAGAGTCGATGGCATCAACTTCTCTCCCAGACAAGCCATCATATTCAGGAGCCTTGACTTCATCGCCGATGACTTTGGCATCCTCACCCTATCCGACTTGGTTTCAATCCAGTCGGCTAGGGATCAAGCCAAGTTTGCACCAGTTGGCCTACTCAACACTGCGGCAGTCTTCCGCAACATGCTTCGGCAATACCCAAGATCTACGAGCCCTAGGCAACTCTCTTTCCTAGTGTTCGACTCAGACATGGCCCTAAGCCGGTCTAGATCGGATCTGGGGGAGACGAGATCGTCACTCCCCCACTCAAACTCGACGACGCCACAGCTATCTTCAACTCAAATCTGATGCGGTAAAGCCAATCCTCTGGAATTCAACTTGGATACGGCCCATAGCAGCTTGAGATTGGGTCTAGGGAGGTTGGAGTCATCATTACGCCACTACACTACTCGGAATACGACTCTCAGTTGCAGCTCGGGAAGCTTCTCACCCCCACACGAGGTCTTCATGGCGTCCAAGGGATCAACACCAAGCCAGGATGTACGCTGACTAGGCGAATAACAAGAAGAAGAGGCTTGCCGACTACGTAAATGAAAGGAGTAAAAAGATCGGCACCTGCAAGCCGAGCAACCGCGAGCTACGCAAGACTGGTCGGCTGGCACAACAAGAAATCCTCCTGACCAGAGTGGGCGACCACGACGTCTTCATCACACCATAACAAAACGTTGTGGCCGCTGCCACACTTTTGGAAACCCTGTAGCTAGGACCTGATTACCAGGCAACACCAACTATAGCCAGGATTAAAGCTATGATAATAGCAACAGCGGTTCAACAACGCTAATAATCTGGAGACACGTTTACCCTTCTAACAAGATAGCTTCAAACGCTGCCGACTTCATTGACCGCAGCGCGACACCGAGCCGTGGGGTTTGACCAACACCACTCGAAATCCAATCGCGGTCCATAAGGCCACAACAGCAGTGATCGACCGCAGTATCAGCACAATGGGCATCGAGACAACCGCGATGCCCGAGATTGCCTATGTCAAGATCTACGCCATGACATCTATGCTCGACGCCGCGAGCACAAGGAAGATGAACGTCGCCGACTGGAAGATGGACATGAGCGCTTTGGCCTCCACCATAAGCGATTTTGCCGCCGCAGTCGGAGCTAGAGCCCCCACTCGGACGATGAAGTTCCAGCCTTCACAAGCAAGCTATGACAAGTCGACTAGCCATTAGGATTCAAGCTAACTGGGATCAACAAATACGACGACAAACCCAACCCAAAATCCTGGCTGATAGTATACACTCTGGCAATCCGAGCAGCCGGAGGTGACCACAAGGCGATGGCCAACTATCTCCCTATTGCCTTAGTTGAGTTGATGCAAACATGGATAACGGGGCTTCCCAGAGGGTTGATTGGCTCCTGGGGGAACTCCATGAGCGCTTCGTGTCGAATTTCCAGAGCACATACAAAAGGCTTTCATCCGAGTATGATCTACACCAGTGCCACTAGAGGAAAAACGAGTCTCTCCAGGACTTCATCTAACGCTTTTCTGAGAAGAGGAACACTATTCCCAAGATTGAAGATGAGACGGTCATCGCTGCCTTCCGCAAAGCAGTCAGAGACATGCCGTTCATCGCCAAGATCACTTGAAAGACACTGACTACAGTCAAAGTTCTCTTTGAGATGGCCAATAAGTACGCTAATTCGACCGAGCTATTGCTGAGGCACTCAAGGACAAGCCCCGACAAAAGAAACGATGCGAGATGGACGATGCGGCCCCATCCAAGCCCACAAACCGCAAACGAAAATCTAAGGACCTCATCGTGGCAGTCGCTCACAACTGTCCTTGACCTCCTAAAACCGAAGCTTATCAGGACAACAAGTGACATGCTCGGGGGCTCAAAATCTCAAATGCAAGGATGGCACCCCCATTCCCAACTCGTGGAACACCAAACAACTAAGTCACTTTCTGGTAAATATATTTCCTTTATATGATATTCTCATACAAACGGGGATGGAGGCAACTCACTTCCCTATGGTTTGACTCGGATATGGCTTAGCGCTAGTCGGGATCGGATCTAGGGGGGATGAAATATCAATTCCTCACTCGACTTCGCCAATGTTGCAACCGCTTACACCTAATAGGTGTACATGCCGCGCACTTTTTGTTTTTGCTCTTAATGGTTGCAAAATACCCGAATAGCATAAATTCCGATCAGTGAAGCTTTGCTCCATGAAAAATAAACTCAAGACACCCAAAACGCGTGTCTAGAAAAGAGCGATGAGCTAACTCCCGACGCTCGGGGGCTATGACTAATCGGGCAGAGTGTTTAAACGTAAGGGGTCAACTACTCGGGGAAATTAATATCAATAAGAGAAAAAATGCATATTTATATATGTTGTAAAATATATAAATTTTCTTTGGATGATTATTTTCTTTATCAGATGCTACTCATCCGATATGTTTATAATACAGGGCCAGTTCTGGATACGCGTAACAAAAACTCATGGCTACGAGCCTATCTTTTACGCTCGGGGGCTGGATCGGTCTGCCAAGATACAGTTGGAGTGCGATGCTTCAAAAATCACTCGGAATGCTCTATGAGGGCTACTGACCGTGTACTCGCGCCAGTTGGGACACGGATATCACCTTTACCTTGGTACGCTTCATGTGGGCCAACAACCGACCTCCTGCACTAGTCGGGCTTAGGTATCGCTCTACTATGTAGGGTACGCCCCATGAGGGTCACCAGCCGAATCCTACGCTAGTACAGCGTTCGGATACCTATTTGGCCAAAACAAGGAAAGAAGTCACAATTGGAGCTCCCTGTCAGAGGTTGCACCAAACCCAAAACCTACGGAGGTGCTTATTATTTTTCAAAACTAGAGCACTCTAATCATTCGCCTATTGGAAGATGGATTCCCTGAAGATCGCAACGAAGACGAGCAAGTCAAGCGATGGAGCAAAAGCTTTATCGTAGTTGGAGAAGACCTATATCGTCGAAGCGCATTTGGATTTCTCATGCGCTGCGTCACACCTGAGGAAGACAAGCAGATCCTATAATCTATCCACTCGGGCATCTGTGACAACCACACTGCATCCAGAACGTTAGTCGGAAAGGCTTTCAGACAAGGATTCTTCTAGTTGACTACAGTTACCGACGCTGAGGCACTCGTCCAGTCATGCGAGGGATATTAAACTTTTACTCGGCAAACACATCTGCCAACATAAGAGTTATAGACTATCCCAATATCGTGGCCCTTTGCAATCTAGAGGCTTGACATGGTCGGGCCGTTTAAGAAGGCGCTAGGAGGGTTTACACATTTGTTTGTTACAGTGGATAAGTTTGCAAAGTGGATTGAGGCTAGACCTGTTGGTACCATCACTGCGGCCAGGGGAAAAGACTTCATACTAAGTATAATCTACCGATTTGGAGTCGTCAATCGCATCATTATGGACAACGACACTCAGTTCATGGGTGGCACATTCGATGATTTCTACGACGACTTTGGCATCAAAATTGCTGTGCTTCGGTGGCACACTCCCAGAACAATGGGCAGGTTGAGTAATGATCAAAATATCTGAATTTTATAGGGCTGCGCTTGGTAGGTCGGTTTGGACCGGCTTATTCAGTAGTGGGCTGAAGATATGAATTCTTAAATAGCATGCCCTATTAGGTCGCTCGCTGGTCGTGTTAAAATTGTGATATAGGTGCTATTTTCAAGGACCGATTTAATAATCAGATACGCTTTATGCTAAGCCTATAGTCAGATGTATATATTTGGGTATCTTGATTATTCTCAGGTACTGAGGATATATCCTTATAAGAATCAATAGCTAGTCTCCATTAAAATTGAGGACGCAGGTATCTCTCAAGTACACCTCATCATGCATTGGGCTTAGTCTATAGTGATACTTACATGTTTAGTCAAATCGCCACATGCAAAATTTCGATCAATATTTGGCTCAAAGGTCTAATTTTTAAGAAACATATCACTCGGAAAAGACTTCGAGATTAAAGATATTTAATTTTATGTTTAATTATTTAATTGTTTCTCAATTAAACACAAAGTTAGGGGCTACACCTAATAGGTACGTCTATTTGGCGCACACTATTTATTTATTTTTTTTAAAGCCCTTCGTAGCTTCGTTATCAGCTGACATGAAGCAAGATTCGGGAGAAGAAGAATCACTCAGACAGAGTACTCGGGAGCAAGATAGTGATTTTTTCACTGTGGAGAACGAGCACTCGGTTTGGGCTATGACTTACTATGAAGATCTCGAAGGCTACTGTGAAGGTTATAGCCCCGGATATCTCAAGAAGATAATTACAGTAACACAAATAAATAAGGGATCGGCTCTTATAATTAAAAATAAAGTAACACTCGCTTTCTTGCACTGTACACGCATCAAACAGTAGTTACCCTCGATTTTTCTCCCTACGGAGGACGGGATGTCCAGACTCAAGTGGGGATATCCAAAAAAGAGGGAGAGATGCCGGAGCTACCGGAGGCGGAGGTGGCGCGACGGGCGCTGGAGGAGCACTGCGTCGGGAAGAGGATCGTTCGGTGCTCGGCCGCCGATGACACCAAGGTCATCGACGGCATCGCCCCGGCGCGGCTGGAGGCGGCACTTGTCGGGAGGACCATCGCCGCCGCGGGCCGCAAGGGCAAGAATCTGTGGCTCGCGCTTGATTCTCCGCCCTTCCCTTCCTTCCAGTTCGGTCCGTCCGTCTTCACACTCTATATTCATATATTTCTTGCATTTCCAGTTCTTCGGGAGGTTTAGGGTTTTTCTTGAGTTTGCCTTGTGTGTGCGTGTGTTCTTGGGGGTTTTTTTCATAATGTTTCGTTCACACTGCCCCTAGCGAGCCCCTTATGCTAGTTCTGATAGTTGTATCCTCTCTTTAACAGCAGTGAAAATATGTATCTGTACCTTTCTTTTGTACATTAAACTAAATGTGCAACTCTGGGGGTGCTAAATGAGTGCCTAAGCACCATGGCGGTTTTGTTAACCCAGCATTATTATAGGCACCTGAAATCTTTGTGTTACGTGAACTTGCTAGGAGCATTTCGATCACAAAATATTCGTCAATCAGCAAATAAACTTCTAGTCGTGCTCCACGAGCTACAACGATCTGGAATCTGGATCTTAGGATTCGTGTCTTACATAATGAAAATGATAACACAAAATTAAGTAGGCAATAGCTAAAGTACAATAAAAATGAAACTGAACAAATACCGAAAGAATGGTGTCACTAGCTAAAACTCAGGTAAACGAGCTCCACTGATTAAAATTTGTACTGGGATCTTGATTGTAGTTTTTGCCTGGTGAATTCCACCAGAATCTTGATTGCAGTTTTTGCCTAGTGACAATTCAGTCTTTTGGTCACGTGTGCTTCAATAAAAAAGCAATGATGCAAACTCGGTGTGCCATCATCGAGATGAGCCAGATTTGAAGTTTAGAGGCCTACTTTGGACATTTTAATAGTTGAAGGACCAATTTGAGCCCGCTGTCAGTGTTCAGCAGCCATTTAGTGCATTAACCATTTTCAGATCTAAGTATGCAACCAGCATCTAATATTAGTTTGTGTTACAGGAATGGCTGGAGCTATTTACATCAAGGGTGTGGAACTGAGCAAATACAAAAGGTCAGTGGCACATAATTATGAAACATGTCAATAGCTTGGCTTTATCAATCATAGATTGACAAGTATTGACTCTTTAAGGCCTTTCTGCATGCTTTTCTTCATTAGCAGATATGATCAATTAGCATTGACATTTACTGCCACCTAATGTTCTTCATGCCTGGTGGTGATTCTGCAAAAAAAAAAGTGTATTGGTTTATGCCAAGAAATCTAACCTACTCCAGTGGAACCTTAGGAAGCCCTGTAACTGACAGACAGATGATTACTCCACTTTCAGTTTCAGGAATTCGTATGATTCCAATTGACATAGCTGGAGAGACAGAAGCAATACATAGCCTGATTACACTGTTAATTACACCCTATGCTAATTCATGGCTTTTGTAGTAAATTTTGTAGAAATGCCATCAAAAAGCTGTGACGATAAATAATTTAAGTAGATAGATGATCAACTTTTCGATAGACACTTTCCATTTTTCATTAATACTGGAGAAAACTCCAACATAATGTGAATATGCTTTTGTTGGGTTACACGGGTGGATGTTATTTCATGATAAGAGTTATTTGGCACTTTATTAAAGCAATATGCTTGTATAAAAAAATCATTTTAGCAGCAAGCTAGTTAGGCCTCTATGAGAATACCTATATTCAACAATCATCTTAGAATTTCAATATGTGATCAGGTCTATATATCCTCTTCCATGTTCTGTCTGTTAGTGTTAATAAGTGTCTGTAAATTGGTTGCAATAGTTGCAGTATATTTAACTAAAATATTTAGCATATTTTTTTCTTGTGGCATTTGATGTAGGTCTGCAGTGAACCCAACTGAGGAATGGCCTTCGAAGTATTCCAAGCTACTTGTTGAAGTATGGATTCTAATCTTCTAATCTTCCACAGCTCTTTTTAATGCATCTACCAATTAACTGATGAATTTGAAATATTCCTTCCATATATCTAAATATAAGTTTATTTTGTGTTTTCACGGTCTTCAATCCAAGACATCGACTGCATTAATTTTATGGTAATATACTAGTAAATTGTAGAAGCTATATCGTCATATTATGAAAATATTTTCCAAGGCAAGTATAACAACATTGTTTGCATGTGGTATGCATATACTATCTGCTTCTAGATATAGGTCATCGTGGGAAGTGTGCAGTCAAACTGTTGAAATTTATACCATTAATAGAACCACAGAAGTTAGGCATTAGGTGCTGGCAAGCCACCCATCTAGTGCCTAGCACCTAAGGTAACACTGAGAGTATGTTATAGGGGCTGTTCATGTAGGATTATGTGATTTGTGACCTCTCTGTGGGGTCTGCTTCTTGAATATATTGTATTGTATTTTCGCACAGCTCTCCTGCGTGTTCGAGAAAAAAGAATATATTGTGTCGTATCGTGTTGAGGCATACATGTTTATTGGATTGAAATATCCATGTTATGCATAATGCTTAAATGAATGCACTTAAGTTTATTGAAGGATTCTAGTAAATATATTATAATGGAATTCATGCTTTTGGTGGTCTTTGCTTTGCTTTCATGTTCAAGTGTTTTTCCTTCTGTCCATATTGTAAAATGAATATGACTTTCTATTTGGAAATGCTGTAACCCATCATGAAACTCCATCCGATTGGTCCTGAGGCAGATGCCAACTAATGAGCTGTGTAACTTACATGTGGTTCATTTTTGTCTGTCAACATCACAGATGGATGATGGTTTGGAGTTTTCCTTCACTGATAAGAGACGTTTTGCAAAAATTCGCTTTCTTGACAATGTAAGTCTAGTGATTATTTGATTTCAATGTTTATGTCTTCAGTATGCTGCAATAATTCATTTTAGAATTTTGCCTGTATGTTCTAACAGCCAGAAGCTGTCCCGCCAATTTCTGAGCTTGGACCAGATGCCTTATTTGAACCACTTCAGCTTGATGATTTTGTGCAATCACTAAGTAGAAAGAATGCCCCAATAAAAGCCCATTTGCTTGATCAGGTATCAATCTTAATTCTTTGTTCTCTGATCAAAGATCTTAAGCAGTGTAATAGTTGCATATCTGAAATTATGCATATTTAGTAACAAAAGGCAAAATCTTCCCTTATATATATGGGAATCAGAAATAACTTAAAAATATGTCTTATCTTTATCACTTGTTGCCCAGATTTGATAAGTTTTGCGAACCTGAAAGTCACTAATTGGTATGTCCGATTAGTTAATTAAGAGATTACTGTTTTATACTCAAATATAGTCTTAATGCCACAGTAGCGGCACAATACCACACTTATGATTCTGCTAGCTCCTAAGACTGGTTTTCTGAATTGTGTTTTTCAGAGCTTTATATCAGGAATTGGCAACTGGATTGCGGATGAAGTGCTTTATCAGGTCAGTTTCCCTAGAGTTGGCTTTACACTACAAAAGAGTGTCACTGTGCAAACATGTTACAAAACGGTGTTTATTTGCTGACCAAAAAAGTTTTGCTGTCCAAACACACAAAATTTTGAACATTTGCTACTGGACACTTGTGTACTGTGCAGTAGTGTCCTTGTCTCCTGTATTGCAAAAATAATTTAGCTGCATAGGTTGTCATGTGAAGATGTATTGCAGGAGGCCATGGCAGCAGGCCCAATTGGCGCATGACACAAGCACCTCACCTGTGCCGGAAATGATGCAGTAGCTGTGCATGAATTACATGTTTAGTTTTTCGACTTGTTAGCTAAAGATTAGTTAAGAGATTGATTCGTTATCTGGTTGGCTAGATATTGTTATTTGGGCTTGCCTCGTCATATAAGACGGGCAGATTTATTTGAGTTTAACCACATAATAATCTATTTTCCCATCTATTGTTCTCTATTCTCCACCCCTTGCCCTAACATATTCTCTTCTCCAGCAACATGGCGCCAGGTCGTCATGGTCCAGGACCAGGGCCATCTGTTTCCCACACGTACCAAATCCTATTGTTACCAACTCTCATGACATAGGTCATAGGTGAGATATGGTGTAGAACCTAACAAGTGGGATTTAGCTTCGATTTAAGTGATTAGGAGTTAATCCCACCTATGAAAGGTGCAACTTCTATGGGAATATCCTGTGTTTCCATTTAACCAGCAAAGATGGGGGCCTTGTTTCAGAGCTAACCTTCTTTGGGCATCTAAATTGTTTAATACCTAGGCTATTTTTTGGTGTCATTCTTTTCATAAAACATAAGCATGTCTCACCCTTTGCCTGCTTGATGTTACAGGCAAGGATTCATCCAATGCAAACAGCATCAAAGATTTCTAAGGAGAAATGTAAGGCACTCCATCAGTGCATTAAAGAGGTCAGTCCAATGTGTTCCACATGGTTGCTATTTAGGAATGGATAACATGTGGAAAACCATGGAATGGATTTGTGGAACTTGGGTACATTTTTTATTTGTTTATCAATTCAACCATATGTAAAAGAGTGATAATTGCATTTCATATATGAATTAGATATAGATATTTGAGTAATACAGGATATGCAGAGTCCTTTTTGTGTCCGGCCTAAACTTATCACCTCTTATGTAATGTATCCTGTTAGCATACACATTGAAAATATAACTGAATATTAGAAATGTTTGAACAGATTGGCATATTGAGCCCGATAGGAATCTGGTTTACTTGTTGAGTATTTAATCATCGTTAAAAGAGAATGCAATGTCATTACTGGCCCAATAATATTGCAGCCATTTTCCCATTAGTCTATGATAATCTTGCTTCGTGTGGCTATGGCTCTAGGTGATTGAAAAGTCCTTAGAAGTTGGTGCCGATAGCAGTCAGTATCCAGAAAACTGGATATTTCACTCCAGGGAGAAGAAACCTAGCAAGGCCTTTGTGGAGGGTCTGACCACATCTTCACTCTGGTAAAACATGATGTGTTCATGATGTCTATCAATATTAAAGACTGAATTTGTTGCTTGCAGGGAAGAAAATTGACTTCATTACAGTTGGTGGTAGGGTAAGTATTTTTACCCATTTAGATTGAGCTCACTGTATCTTTAATTACATGTATAGTGCTGAACTGCTGATCCCATTTCACTTGTTTTTTCAGACTTCAGCATATGTGCCAGAGTTGCAGAAGCTGGATGGGATTGATGCAAGAGCAAGCGGCAAGTCAAATAAAGCTGCTCGTGAGGTGGACAGTGACAAGGAAGAGGCTAAACCTGCTAAGAGGGGAAGGAAGAAATCAGTTGCATCCCATGAGGTCCAAGAGGATGAGGCAGATGCAAAAGCATCGAAGAGAGGAAGGAAGCAACCAGCAAAGACATCAAAGGGCTCGCCGAAGAAGGCTCGTAATTCTTGTGAGGGTAGCAGCGACAAAGACAGTGATGAAGAAGCAGTTGATAAGGTGGGCGCAGAACGAGGTAAGAGGAGGGATCCAAAGCAACCAGCAAACGAGGTGAAAAGCTCATGAGACAAAGGAGGAAGTGCTGACCCAGCAAAGAGGCCAGTGGAAGAAATGGCAGTAAAATGGCTGAAGTAGGATTATGTTGCAGTTACCTTAGATGTTAGGCACAGAACTAGAAAGTTATTTTCTATACCAGCTTGTGATATGCTTAACTAGGTCCTAGGTATTACTGTATGTAGTGCCCTACGGAATATTCTAGTTAACTTTTAATCCATGAAGCCCATGATTGTGCAGTTATGCTTGGTGTGACTTAGATCAGGGCCTTTGGTTTCTTTGGTTTCTTTACTCCAGATCGAAGCTTCGTAGTTAGCTGGATGTGATGCAAAATTGCAAAGGTCATCTGCATATGTCATCCTTTTTGGTTACTGAAGATGATGAATGCCCCAAACAAGAAAATTTAGGGTAAGGTTGTGTTCAGTGAGATGGTAACAGAAAAGTTTATGGAAGGTTACGTTCTGAGATGGTACGATGCATTCGTCTTAGATGCTGTCTTGGATGCTGCTCCGTCAGAACATTAGCATCCATAGTTAATTGCGGATGTGAATATAACAGTACGCGTGATATATAATTATATTAGTGCACACTCAGGCCACATATCATTTTGGACGTGTTTTAAGTCAAATTTTAAAATATTGAATATCTATACATGAAGGTTTGCCTTAGAAAGTACTCTTATAATATATAGAATTTAATTTCATTCAATGTATTTCATTTCAAGAGAAATTAAAGATCACATTTGCATTTTTTTAATGCCAGGTGTAGTAAAGTGTATTTGTAGACTTTGTTGTTGTTGTTGTTCTTATTATTATTATTATTATTATTATTATTATTCTCGATTTTTAATTAAATTAGTTGGGTTGATAAAATGGAATCACTAAAATTGACGTTGAAGCAGTTTTTCGCTGTTGCATATCACAAATCAAAATGTTTCGGACTATTGTTTTCTCACTGTTAATGCTTTAATGTTGCAAAGTTCTTATGTTAAGTCAAAGAAACAGTTCATCAAAAGAACAGTCAAAAAAACACCCGGTGATGTATGTTATTAATGGCCCTTGAGCCACTTTAAACTTTTTGTCTAAAGCAATTCCTCAACAGAAAATATACTGTCTACTTGGCCTTGCGTTGCCTTTTTATCCTCCCACCCAAATACAATTAGCCGCCAGCTAATTAGATACACCTATAGTGCGAAAAACCAACCGAACCACCTATTTGACCGGGAAAAATGGCCCGATAAAGGTTGAAAAGCATCTTGGAATCACTATAATATTTATTTATCATATATTTACTGGAAAAGAACTCTAACATGAACCATCAGTTCTGGAGCACATTAAATACGCAACCATGAACAAAACACAGTATCCTCTCCACAGAATTATGAAAACAGGCAGACATTCAGTCTACCATGTTACACATAACAATAACAAGTATTAAAAGATCAGTTCATAGAACTGATGATAAATTTATAACACACACCCAAACGTAGCGCATCACATGCTCGACCATGTGCATCCAGATTCTTGAAAGTTTACCTATCGACTGTCTAGTAACGAAGTACCACATGCACAGTATAGTTGAAGAAAGGAACATCCTAAAGCATGGAACCATTACCCAACTTTATTCAATCAACAAGTACCGCCAAAAGCAAGAATTTAATCCATTCATCCATAGGAGGTTTCAGCTTCCACAGCAATAACCGATCCATGACTAATCTGATGCATCTCAGCAATTTCTCATATCCAGGTAACTCGCTAGGTCAAACCCTGGGTCTCAGCAGTTCGAACTCTCGATACATGCCAATTCTCATCAGATAATGGAACGTGATCATCTGATACCCCTTTCATGGCCTGGAAGACCTGACATACCCTGTAAATTCACAGGTATACAAGGTAAGTGTCCACAACTGGCATAATATAAATGTTCTATAGATATTAGTTGTGCAGGAACAAAGTATTGCAAGGTGAAATGCCAGCATGAGAAATAAAAACTACTGGCGTATCTAATTTTGACCCATGGAATAGTATCTCAGAATCAGAAGATTGCAATGAACAACTGCTGAATTAAGCAACTGATTTATCTAGATGTTAACCTGTTGATAGCAACTACTCTTCTATATAGTAAACTTGTAATAGCAACAATACGTCCAGGAGAATATAGAATAATTTGGCATGTAAACAGTATTTACAACTCAGTTCAGAAACTACAACCCAATATGAAGCTTTTCAATCCACTTCATAAGTAGAAAACCATGTGTAATATGTACAGTGGACTTGCATGAAAAAAATTATGTGCCAGAGCAGAAATTAATGTGAGGAATATGGAATAAAAAATTTGTTCTTATAAAAAAAAGTGATTATACCACAGGGAATTACAACAATGCACCTAATGGCAAGGATTGGCAAAAATAATTGAATCAGGGTCAAGATTCTGTTTGATTTCAACTCATTTCTCAATTTTTCATTTATTGACAAATTGAAAAACTTAATCTAATGGAATAGAGGAAATGAGAGATGAAAACCTGTCCAAACCCCATTCCAAAAGAAATATGTATGGCCAGGTGCAATATAAAATGGTACCACAATAGCAGAGCATTAAAACTAAGCAGTTCCAAAGGCAGCACTTCATACGCTCCAAAGACAACCATCTTCCAAAAGAAACATTACATTAAAGGGCTGTACTTATCAAGGCCAAATTCAAGTGTCACTCTTTGCCACTAACCCCAACAGATTCTCAGCAATTCCTGAAACCAAAGAAAAAAAACACAAAGTATTTCAACTCCAAAGAATTTTACATTGATATATTAACAAGATATGAGTTCCCAAAAGAGAAGATAATAATGAATAAACAATATCTATGCCAAAAGCATGAGTTGCTGCATCTAAAAGCTTAAATAAGATTCAGGCATCCAAAAGAAAATTTACCAGTAATCTTCATGGTACAACCTAGAGTCACACAAGGTAACGGCCAGACCATACTGATTGTCCCGGTCGTGGTTCCACCAATTGACCATTTTGCTGACTCTCTTGCTGAAAGTTAAGCTCTGGAAGTTGTTTTGTGGGACCAAAAAGGTGGAAATCTTGCCACTGTTTTCCGTCGCTACCTCTAGGATGCATGCTAAAATCCTGTTTCCCAGGAAAAGGAAAGGGAGTGGTGAATGCGCTTCTGACAGTGGTAACATTTGAATGAGCAAAACGCTGATTATTAACATGATCAGGCAATGGCCTGTATCCATCCAACCAGACGTCATCTTTGACCTGTACATGCTGGGCATTACCAGCTGAAATGGAATCATCCTGTCGCTTCAAAGGGACATTCTTAAATCCTGGAGGAGGGCCAACATGTCTTCCAGGACGACTGACAGGAGTTCCCTTTGACACACCTGTTGGTGTTTCCATTGACTTCATTGATGTGCCAGCAGAAGATACTACTGAGGGCACAACTGAATCAAGCGCTGAAGGGATAGTAACTTCAGCAGATTTACACTGAAATATGATTGGTTTTGTACCATTCGACGTAGCTTCAGCACATATCTGAGGCATACTTCCCATTAATTGCAATCCATTCATCCTCTGATCCAGAAATCCATTTGGACTTATGTTAACATTCTTTAATGCATTTAGTAAGAATGAATCTTGCCCAGGGAGTATGGGGATATTATCCATGTTGCTGAAACCGGGAAGTGTTGATGCCAGCATACGCTGATCTGAAATGATATTGGAAAAGCTTGGCACATGGACTGTATCCTGAGGGCCAAGAACTGGTGCAGCAGTGCTTACCCAGGCATGGCCGGACATTGTTTTTAAAGGCTGGAAAAATTCAGCAATCGATCTTGTACCAATACTAGGTTTCACTTGATGTTCAGCAGCCCAACCAATAGAAGACACAGGAAGTGATTGAACATAAGTAGTAGATGTTGGAACAGGTGCATTGCTCTGAAAAGTCACAGATGCACCGTTATATGACCAACTAGCATCAGATATCTGCACTGGCTGTAGGAAATCTCTACTAGTCTTTTCTAAAGGGACTCCCAAAAGCTTTTCAGAAAGTGGAGGCTTGAAAACAATCTCTTCATCATCATCTCCTTCAGCAAAGCATTGTTCTTTCGACTTAACTACACTGAGATTAACTGAACCAATTGTACTGGAGGCCACATGCTCCTGTTCTATATGATTCGTAGTATTGGCATTGGCAGATCCAATATGAGGAACAGCAGATTCAGAACAAGGAGGTTCTGAAGCCATAAGGAACTTCTTTGAGGATGAATGAAAATATATTCACAGCTGATCAATTTGAACGAAATTTAGCAACGCCTTCCCTGCAGCAAGAATCCTTTCTACACGTGCTTTTTTCTCCTTGGTGCTTCCATCACTTCCAAAAACACGCTTGTTGGAGAAGTCCAAGATAACTTGTGCAGGCACCAATGGCGAAAATCCTCTGACAATGCAAGCCTGTTTCCAGTTTCACCCTCCTCATATGTGCCTATGTCAAAAAAGCAAGTTTCATCATCACCATCGACATGTGCGAGACCTGTCAAAATGAGCTTATTCGTAAATGGCACAAATTGGTTCCAGAAGAAAGATCTTGCACCAGCCTGCTCTTCATCCATCTCAGAACAAGCAACAAAATCTGGATGGCATGCCAGCCATTCAATGAAGACCAAAATAGCTGGCAGGTAGATACTGGACACAATATCATGAAGCTCTACACATCTTTTGAGAAGGTATCCAACAAATTCAAAGGCAGTAGTAAAAGCATTTTGAAGAACAACTCTGTGTTGCACAATTTCAGCAAATGATTGATTATCTGCGTCTTTGTTTGCATTGTGCACTGTGAATATAAGGATAGCAACAAGCTTCACAACAGACAGTGCGTTTTCAGCAGCCTCAACATCAAAATTAAGCTCCTCGTGAGGACCAGATGAAAGAAGAATTTGCAAATCACTGATAACTGTAGCAGACAACTCCCCAAATGTTTCCAAGCTATCAGAAGACAAGAGCAAGACATTTTAGGAGACAGATAAAGAGATACTAACAAGAGTCAACAATAGTGTTTGACAAAGTACCTTGTCCTTGTGAAAAGAATGCCATTGAGGCGAACAAATCGAACATAGAAAGCCTTTAGTATTTCTGGAATACTGTCCCCCCCCTTCGAAGTTTCTTCTGTACGGGGATCTTTGGGCTGAAATTTTGTCTCACCCCTTCCTCTGCCTCTACCAACTGATCTGGAGGGTAAGCTCCTCGCTGTGGCAATCTTATTGTTACCCGGTAGCTGACCATAGACCTCATGATTCTGTGTATGAAACTATAAGAGTTTGAAATTATCAGTCTGAGAATTTGATCGTCAAAAAATACAAATAGATACTATGATAGCAGCTACCCCCTAAGGCCATACATGCAACACATTGATCCATATCCAGCGATATCATCAGTACTTTTTTCCTTCTTAAACTTTACATAATATTCTTCTCTTCTGGTATTCGATTTAAGCATTATACACACCCATGATATCGACTAAAAGAACGTAAGATAATCACAATGGAAAAAACAGTTTCTGTAAACCAGTAGGAAAGAAGCTAAAATGTATCATACAGAATCTAAAATGATAACCGTACAACCAAAATGAATAATACTAGGCGACCCACCTACACAGAAGTTCTGGTACAATACAAACTACTGAACAATGGAATCCAACAATATCCACTATCTTCTAGCTTGATAAAGTCATGCAGTATCAATATAAGGTTCACAAAAGGGAATAGCTTCAAAACCAAATCAAAAAACTGGTAAGCAAGGAACCTAATAAAGGGAGATCATGAAGATAGAATTAACCTTATCGAATGCGAGAATCAAGTTTTCCCTTGCTGCAGAAAAAGGATTATCCACCGCTAAGCTACGGAAGTACCTATAGATAGCTGTTACCTCATCACCAGAGTATGATGCTAGTATTGCAAGCTGACCAAGAAATTCTCATCAGTACAATAGCCGTTCAAGCAAAGGAAACAAGTTCCATACTTGTGCCCAAGAAAATAATACAGAAATAAGAAACAGTATACATGTTGGCATACCTGATGATGTGGGTTGCCATTAGGACACAGCAAAGCTGCCTCCTTGTAGTAGATAGAAGCTGCCGCATATTCACAGCTTGCATAATCAGCGTCCCCATACAGACCTTTGTAGCGGGTCAGATCTCCTAAATATAGCAGACAGCGAAAGCATGATAACATGCCTTTCTTCAACCCAACCATTTTCTTCTCGTCTTTACCAGAAACAGCTGAACTATCAGAACCCTCAGAGAAGTAGCCAAATGGAAGACCATAGGTAGACCGAATTTTTAGTATCAAGTCATGATAGAAACCAGTTGCTTCAGACAGGAAACTTCTAAAAGTAGATCTGATCCTCTTGGTCCGATCAGGATTGATATTGTTCTTTCCAGCAGAGATAATATGAGTCCGGAATTCCTCAATTCTTTTGTAGTGGATCTTCCACAGAAGATGTTCTATCTCATGTCCTTCAGAAAAATCATGATCTGCAAGGATTATCTTCTCGTAGTTCTCACGCATCTGAAGCCATATGTTAGGATCTGATGGGACTTTGGACTGTGCTGACCTTCGCAGATGACTTTCATGTTCAGCGTTCTGCACAGTAGACACAATATAGATTTCATAACTTGAACCAAATTATGGAAAAAGAGGGAACGCCATATGGAAGCACCGGGAGACAAATTCTAGTAAAGGAATACAAACTGAACAAGTAAACGCATTCACTAAATAGCCAAAGCAAATTGCCATTCCAAACCTGCGGTCTTATTGATCAAGATTTCTAAAAACATAGCATCTCCACTCAGACAAAGCCAAAAGTTTGATATATCTGTATATTAGATTAAAACAATACATAGCCTTTTGGTTTTGTGCAGACTACGCACATTTTAAATCAATATCTAGTTAAAATGAATTCAATTCCGAAAATATGGCATGATGTCAGTCATATACTTCTCCTCAACATCATCAAATAGCATTAACCACACGAAGAAAAAATAAGTACATATTCCACAATGAATAGATTACATAGAGGTTCTTCTTGGTACTTCTAACAAAAACTTCAAAAACAAACAGATTTATAAATACAGCCTTCTTTGAAACAATTTATGAATATGGTCTTGTTTGAAATGCAGGTATTTACAGGGACCTATGCATATATACTAAAAAACATACGCTCCAAATGCAACCTATACATGTAGTGCTCCTGTCCAATTTGCTCTGTATCTATTTATCAATATTGCTAACTTCCAAGTCCCATAATGGATGCATTTCACAGATAGCTGCTGTCAGCAGACGCAGAGGCACGGGATCATAAAACTGCAAGTTTTCTACAAGTTCGGCTTGTATTTGGAAAAATAAGACTGCATAACTCATAGCTGCCAGTTAACATTGGGAATCATCACCTGGACATTTCAAATTTCCTAATTTCCAAAAAAAAAAAAGCAATGCTAGCCATGCTACTATGTATGGGCCTAATTATTCCTGCAACATCCCTATATGAATACCTTTAGGTGTTAATATGTAAACTGGCTGACTATAAGAGAAGAAGATCCACATCCCATGGGCATATTCCAGCGGGGGAACAAGATAAAACATGCATAATTCTGGTGCATTTTCCTGGGTGGCAGTGTGGCACAGGAGGTAGCCTCCACTCACAAGGTATGGTCCACTCAACTGCTTCTAATTAACTAAAGCCAAGCCCAAGCCCTCCAGTCCAAACCCAATTCAGTCACTAAGCCCACACCAATTCCTTGTCAAGACTGAAAAAATGAGCTTGCGCAATGCTACAAACCATTGTATTTAAAGGCATGAACGAAACTATGGATTACTAAATATTCCCATGATAGATCAGCCATCATTAGAGACCAGTAGAAGCAAGGAAATCATGAAAGATATTTTGTTAATCATTGAAGATGTATTTATTGCATTGTTGAGTAAAAAATATAAGGACTACGGAGAAAGACAAGTAGCAACTGCAACTATTGATAGATGAAATAAATTATTTCTGCTGTGTAAGCATAACATAGGTTTGTATGCTTGGTGGCAAGAAAACAAAGCAATGAGATAGATGCAGCAATGGTGTATGCAACAGAAGGGACGACAGACAGAAGGAACAGTCACATAGAGATTACTCTGGACATGGGCTGGACTGGGGACAAAAATTCAGAAGATCAGCACAAGAAAGAATTCAGTTTTTCTTTTGTGGCAGGAGGTCATCTTCTTGACTCCATGTGCAATCAGTTGTTTCACGGGCAGGTTGTGATAATTTTTCCATACTAAATGCTAACACAGAAATCAACATACATGGAGATTGCAGAACATATTGGAAGCACAAACCTTCTTCCAGAGGCGCTGTGCGAGCTCCCCAGCGATGGGGAAGCAGCAGCTTTATCCATCGGAACGGTCATCAACCATCAGTCATATATGGGTTAAAATTTTTCTGCGTAGGGAAAAGAAGAAGTCAACACTAGATATCATAGGTAAAAAGACGCTGGGTACAAACAGAAACCAGCAACTACGCTGCAGCTACGGAATGAGCAT
Source organism: Oryza meyeriana var. granulata (assembly GCA_003991445.1). NCBI lineage: Eukaryota > Viridiplantae > Streptophyta > Magnoliopsida > Poales > Poaceae > Oryza > Oryza meyeriana. The sequence continues at coordinate 100,255 of RYFJ01003340.1, read as the reverse complement.
CTGCATCCGCAACCGTAACCACCCGATCACCAGCTCGAACAATCGCCTCGCCTAGCGCAACAGCATCCCAGAACCTAGCAGCAATTTCACTAGAAACCCTAGGAAGACACCTCCTGCCCATCCATCGCGACCGCCCAAACATCACACGAAACCCTAGGAAGAACTCACGCTAGCGGATTGAAACCCCACAAATGAAGGCACACGAGAACAAATTCCCAAGAAGAAAAAATTCCGGCGGGGCCCGACCAAATCTGGGCAGAGGAACGAGATGAGCCCTCGCTGAATCGGCGGTTTCCGGGGGAGACCGACGAATTGGAGAAGAGCTGACACCGAATCCCGCAGAGCGTGAGAGAGAGAGAGAGATGGTGTCCGTACCGTACGTCGTCGACGGTGGATGGGGGATCGGGAAGCGGAGGAGAGGCGGCTATAGGCGTCGCGGCGTCGGGGTTCTCTACTCTTCTTCTGTCTCTCTTTTTTCCCCTCTCCATGTTTTTCTGCCTTTTCTTTTTCTTTTGAGATGATTTTTTTAGGCTGAAAATGATTGAAAATGATCGGAAAAACCTTAAATTATTTTTATTTTCATATTTTGTACTTGGAATTAAAATCGAAAACGGTAATGTCGGAAATGGAAACGGCTTCGAAAAATTCGAAAATATCGGAAACGGAATTGCTCGGTCGGAAATTCATCGATATCGGTCGGACATCCATGAATTCGGATCGAAAATAACTTTACCTCACATGTGATGTCTAAAGTAACTTACATAATCACTAAATATAATAATAGCGATGTCACATAATAATCACTCATCATAGAAAGCAATGTCAATAATTGTCCAACATGACAATATACAGAAGCAATGAAAATATCAGACCATTTACCGAATTAGTACTATCGGTAAATTTCTGAATAAATACAGTAAATTTCGGTAAATCTCTGAATAAATACGGTAAATTTCGGAAACGGTCGATAAACTACTGAAACCATTTCCGATACTGTTTTCGAAACCCTAATACCATTTTCCGGATCATTTCCGATCAGTACCGAAAAAAAGAAAAACGGTCAGTAAAATCTAGAAAATAGTGTCGGTCGGTTCGGAAATTTTACCAACCGTTTTCGGCCCTAGATTTTTTACTAGCAAAATCCGTGTACATTACAACGGAAAAAACTAATAGTACTAGGACACATTACGAATGTAATCAGCTATGACAACCTCGGCGGTATGGCAGCTCCAGTGTCCTACTCGCAGGTACTTCTTATTTAGAAGGGCTTGCTTGGTTTATTGCCATTATTTGTCTTGTATTTTTTGGCACGACCAGATTTGGTAGTTGCCAAAATTTTTGGTAAGAATCGGTTAGAACTTCATTTGTTTTCTTCTCAAAGTGGTACATTTTTTGCACTCAAAACAAATAATAATATTTGGATTGTTAATTTTTTTTTACTGAGCTAAACTCAACTATATACCAAATACCCCCAAACATCTTTTTCTACTGCCTTTACTCTCGCTCTTCCTTGAGTCCGTGTAAAAGGTGCGGTGCAAAGTTAAAAAAGGAAAGATTACAAAAAAAAACCTAAATATCACCTTGAGTTTGAGATTCCCGCCTATGAGATGATTTGTTGTAAGGTGGTGTTTGAGTTGGCTTATTTTTCTGGCTTATAAGCCGCACGTAAAACGAAGAACGTTATTAGCATGTGATTAATTAAGTATTAACTATTAGAAACCTGAAAAATGGATCTATTTGATTTTTTAGAGATACTTTCATATAAAAAAATTTTGTAAAAAACACCGTTTAGCAGTTCGGGAAGCGTGCTCATGGGAAATAAGAAAATAAGCCAACTGGAGAAGTATGTTTTTGTTCGAACACCACCTAATCCCCTTCTCATTCACCTTGCTGTTGATATTCTCCATCACATTGCTCGTGTGTTCTTATGGCTGTACACCCGCACACGCACTCATAGGAATACTAATATGCTGATAGGAGCCAAGGTCGGGGGCGGCGGTTCCGCCTGCATGGTCATTTGTTTTTGGTTTGTCACACCCTGATATTAGCCACATAAAATAATACCTGAGAAAATGCCTAAAGAAAAATAAATTTAAATGGCAAAAGGAATTAATTAAATATGTGAAATGCAAAATAATAAATTATCATGGCCGAGAATATTTTTCTTATGTTCTCCTTGCCAAAATACATTAACTGGATTTTTAGTGGAATTTTCAGAGCACAGGAACTATTTTTAATAAATCAAAAACGATTATCGGAATCAATTTCGCTATGGAAATCAGTTTCCTTTTCTTTTTCTCTTGGTTTTTCTCTTTTTCCTTCTTATTCCCTCGCTGGGCCGTGGCTAGCACTGTGCTGACGGCCTCCGCCAGCCCGCGCGCACGCCTGCCTCCCGCCGACCCCACCTGCTAGCCGCCGCTCCTCCCGCACTCTCTCTGCGCTGCGGGGCTCGCCTGTCGGGCCGCTCGCCCGCGCGCCACTCACCCGCACGCCCTGCTGACAGGCCGGGCCCGCCTGTCAGCCCCGTCTTCTACCTCCGTCCAAATTGGACGAAGGGGAAATCCCCTTCGCCATCAGATCGGCGCCCGCACCCACTTCCTCCCGCGCTCGCCTCTAGTTCAAATGGAGCGGGACTGAGTCCGTGCCCACTCCCCTACGTCGTCTGGCGTCCTCGTCCCCTCTCTCTCGCGAATCTCGCGCACGACTCCGACGCCGCCCCCCTCAACCCGTGCACGATTGGAGCCGTTACGGCCTCGTTCTCGCTCGGCCGAGTGCATAAAAAGCCTCTCCGCCCTCTCCTCCGCCTTTTCCCCATCACGCCGAGCCTCCCCGTGCCCTAGAACCACGTCGCCACCGCGCACCCGAACCTCCACCGCTTTGCACCAACTCCGGCTGTCGCTCGCCACCGATCCAGACGCCGCCAAGCCACACCGCCATCGCCATCACCTCTGCCGTGCTGTGTCGCTCCTCGGCCGCCACTCCATGGAAGCCGAAGCCCGCCGGGACGCTTCGCCCTCGCGTGCGGTGAGTTCCGGCTTTCTTCATCCTCTCCGGCCGGCCATTTCCGCCGCGCCGCATCTCCGTTCTCTGACCTAACTCCTTTTCCGTCCTCCTAATCTTCCAGGACACCTCGGCCGCCGCCTCTCGCTCATTCGCCGCTGTCGGAGCACCGTCGCCGACGTCGTCCCGAAGCCACCGCCGCTACCTCCTCGCCGCCGTCGTCTTTGCACCGTTGCTCGCCACCACAAGCCACTGGTGAGAATCCCCGCCGTCTCCTTATCCCTTTCCACCCCTCCGCGTGCCGTCGCCGTGTGGTCGCCGCTGGCGACCATCGGGGTGCGCGCGGCGCCACCTCCCGCTCGGGATGGCCGGCTACGGCCGCCGTTCCCCGGGGCCGTTCGATCTATTGGGTGGCAAATCGGGGCCATCCGTTGGCCGCCCCTGTGGCCGCCCGCGTGGTCGCCACATCGGCGCCACGTGTGCGCCACGTGGCGCGCCCGTTTCTAGCTTGGTGGACCGAGTCCACCGTGCGCCGGCGCCTTGAGTCCCTGATGGGTGGGGCCCACTGGTCGGTGCCGCCTCTCCCTCGGGTGACGCCATAAATCGTGTTAATGCGCAATAAATCGCTTATTAATTATATTTGAATTAGAAAACACAATGAAACTTCAATAAATCATAACTAATTCATACGAACTCCGATTAAGCCCATTCAAATTTCATTAAATCTAGAAAAATGCCAAGAATGCATTAAATATACTTTTAGCCCATGTTTGATTGTCCACATGTACTGTTTTTAATTATTTGTGCATTGTTTGTTATAGAATTCGACGTTGGTGACCCTACTGTGTATTACAAGGTCGTTGCCGAGTACATCGAGCCGGAGCAAGGCAAGTCGCACTGTTACCTTGATCACTTTGTACCCGTTTTTCGCTAAATTGCTTTGTTTACTTAAATAAACTACATTATTTCTATATTTCATGTGGATGGGTCTAACCTATACATTGTTAGGACTTTGCCTTAGCTTTGAGACCTAAATCCTTGTCACCTAGGTAATAATGTGATTAGATTACTGTTCTTAGGATGCTTAGCCATGCTTAGCAACTTAGCTTACACGGGAATTAAATAATGTCTTTTTATATGATTCGACTCGAAGTCGGAAAATGGAACTATGGATAGGTTGATGTTAAATTATTAAAATTGGAACTGAATGGTGGGCTGTGGGTGTATGGTTTTGCTTATCACACCCATGTCAATTAAGGACCGGTTCGCGGGAACCACTTGAGCAACTACCCATACTTTCCACAAGCCAGCGTGGGCAACGGCTGGGCTTGCAGCGTCTCTTCTCCCACTCCTAGGCACCGAAGAAGAGGGTGGGTGTGATGGAGTTGGGTCGGCCCGAGGTAGGGTTGATCGGCTTCTGGATTCACCGTGGCGCAAGGGGGGTAGCCTAGCCAATATGGCGTACCCTATCGGCAGGTGCAACCTCAGCGTGGTGTGGATGGTTTGGGAGGGGTTTCGTGAACGGTCCTGTCACAACCTCTCACGAGGCATTGTGGTGAAGCACTGGCACACTGGAACGTGTGTGGGGCTGTGTCTTGTGGGTACAGTTGTACACCTCTGATCAGAGTAAATCTATTCGAATAGCCGCGCCCGCGATTATGGGCACATTGGTCAAGACTCATCGTGATTAGTCTCACCTTTAGATAATTAATCTGGTTTTATGAAACTGATGTGGTGGAAGGTGTGAGTCCGGCCGACGTGGTTGAGTTGACCGGGGGTGGCCAGTGAGCGTGGTGTAACGCTAATGGGTGGAGCCTAGTGAGCGTGGTGTAACGCTCATCAGTGACGCCTGGTGGACGTGATGTAACGTTCATTAGCGCGGTCTGGTCAACGTGGTGTAGCATTGATTAGGAAAAACTGGTCAGCGTGGTGTAACGTTGTTCAGTGAAGACTGGTTAACATGGTGTAGCGTTAATCAGTAGAGTCCGAGTAACGTGGTGTAACGGTACCCAGAGGAGTCTGATAAACGTGGTGTAGCGTTCTTCAGTGGAGACTGGTTAACGTGGTGTAACGTCAATCAGTTGGGAAAGGTTGGGCCTGGTTAACGTGGTGTAACGTTAATCAGTGGAGAATTAATATTGTTAAATTAATCAACTGTTCACTGTTTGCGAACTACTACCATTTGCAACTGCTTTTACGCAAACAAACCCTAGCTCATCTTTGTACCCTGTGCATATGCATAATTGTAGGTGTGATTTGTTGAGTACTGTGGGTGGTACTCAGCCTTGCTCCCTTTTCCCCCTCTTAGTGTTGGAGAACGCGTCTGACAAGGATCGTCCCGAGGACTAGGCTGGCTCCGCCGTCAAGTTGCTTGTGGGATGGAAGCTGCTGATGGACCCGCTGACTATAGTCTACGTTTTACCTTTTCCGCTGCATTTTTGTAATATACTTTTACTTTGTTTGTAAGACACTCTATATGGCAACTTGGATTTGTGTACCCTGGCTTTCCTGGGCAGGGATTTAATACATATGAATGTTCAGAATTTCGGTGGCGAATTTCTAGGCGTTACAAGTTGGTATCAGAGCCGAGCTTGACCGTAAGACCAACCAAATGGAAACCCTAAGAGCCCTTTGAAATTCTCACATTTAGAGTTATTTTGGGAAAAGTGGGAATTCGTTTTCGGATTGGGATAAAATCTTGGCCGTTTATTCGATGGAAAAATTTTGAGTTCAGTCAAATCAGGAGTTAAACATTTTTATTCATGGATTAGCATAGGCGTCCAAATTTTGGGGAAACACTGGTTGATCTAGGGGAAGGTATGATTTATGGCATGCATAAAATATTTTTATTTGCTTTGCAATTGTTATGTGAATCTTAACTGGTTTTGCAGTGGTATTTTGTCGGTCTCAAATTTACTTACAAAATTATTCTCTACATAAAATCATTGTTGTCGGCGAAATGGGACTGGGGGTCCCCCAGTCCCCGGGGACGCGAGGGTCTTCGGCCGCGACAAATACTCCGGAGTCCACATCCTGCGCAAGAGAAGGCCGGCTACGGCCGCTCTCCCACCAAGTACCCGGGGGCCTGAGCACTGGCCGGGCCCGGGTGCGTATTCCCCGGGCGTCTCGCGACGAACACCCACGGCCACCTCGGATCCCGGACCCGGGGGCATTCTCGAGAAGGGACACTCTGTGCCCGGTCCCGGGGCCCACAAGCTCCGTGCCGGGCCCCGTGTCTCGTCCCTGGTCCCGGGAAGCTCAGTTCTCGGGCCCGGGGCCACGAGCCGGTCGCCCCGGTCCCGGGTGCCGATTGCCCGGGTGCCGATCCCCCGGTCCCGGGTGCCGGTCGCCCCGGACCCGGGTGCCGATTGCCGACTGCTCCCGGGTGTCGACTGCTCCCAGGAGCCGATGCCCGGCCCCGAGGCCGACTGCCGACTGCCCGGGTACCGATCCTCCCGGTCCCGGGTGCCGATCGCCCCGGTCCCGGTGCCGACTGACTCGGCCCCGGGTGCCGATCGCCTCGGCCCCGGGGGCCGATTGACTCGAAGAACTCAGCGGACCAGCTCCCCAACTACCTACATTAATGACGAGGCGACAGGGCCTGTCGCCCCTGTCGCCTGCTCTGCCACGGGTGGGCGCCTCGTGATGGCCCCCCCGTGGACACCCGACTGTGCTGTCTGAAGCCTTTTGACTTCGGTGGTGAGGGCGTGCGCCGAAGTCCAAGCAGTCAGAGACTCTTGACTTCAGCAGCGTGCTCCATCACATCCCATCACATCCTCACGACTCCACCGCCCGCTGCATACCAACTCCGGCATGGCTCAGCAGGCAGACATGTCCAGGACGTGGGCGCTGCAGGCGGCAGCAGGCGGACGTGTGCGACAAGACGGCGATAAGACAACCCATACCTAGCCCTCTCATGTATCTTGGCACTGTGGACTCCCCTTGACGATAAAAGGAGGATCCATGCCTCTGACTCGGGGCTTCGAAGGTAGCTCTGGTTCCGGCCTTGCACAACTCAGATAGCTTCCAGAGAGAGCTTCCCAGGGCCCGAGCTGCCTGGGAAGAACACACTGTAGTAACAACTCAAAACCATCCCATCCACCACAGATAGCAAACACACAGGAGTAGGGTATTACGCCTCCGAGCGGCCCGAACCTGTCTACTTCCTCCTGTCTTCTTTGCGTGCCATCATCCACCGATCGATCTTTCTCCTACACCGGACGCCGCATTCGCCTGAGAACTACTCCCCTGGCCGAATCTCAAAGGGGGGTCTCCGGACTTCCCGCAGTCGAGGTTTCATCCTCCGACAATTGTTGTTTCCAAATTATTTACTGTTTACTTATTTGGATCTGAGCATACATTGATTCCTCTCCTTGTCCTCTATAGATGGACAACCTCCCCAACCAGCGTGGCATAGACATGGGCGGCTTGGTGGAAGAACTTCGGATGATGAGTTTCACTTTGGGGTACAGCCCTGCCCCAGAGTACACTGCAGTGGAGCCCATGTAGGGTGAGCTCCCACACTGGGTTCGATTGGAGTTGCCAGGCGAGATGTACCTCCTCCCTGCTATGGAGGTCGAGGTTGGTAGGCGCACCTTCAGTCACGCTTGCCAAGAGGCCGCTTTCCACCTGATTGGAGAGCTACGACGGAAGCATCACGCTACCCTCCGTACCACAGCCTACCGCTACCTCCCCTGCCGGACACACGATCAGGACTACAGTCGTTTCCAGCTGGCAGACAATGAGAATGACAGCACCATCATCCACAGGAGGCGGACGATGATGGCCATGAACTACATGCACGCCAACTGGGTGCGTGCAGCCCACGACCGGGAGGACACCAACAGGACGACCATCATGGGACTCCAGAACCAGATCGACCGCCTGAAGGAGGTCACGGAACTCAAGGGACAGCCACCACCCGGTGGAGCCAGGATCCGGTTGACCCCGAGGAAGAGGACCCTTCCCCCTATGCGTGTTCAGTTGGCTCCCAGGAACGGGCCACACGCACCACCACCACCACCAGCTCTAGCACCAGCTCCAGCGCCAACTCCAGCTCCAGTACCAGCACCAGCGGGTGGATGGATCAGCGCGTCGTTAGACGACGATGGCTCTCAGGGAGGCACCAGCATCCACGGGGGCTTCACCTCTACCAACGACAGCAGCTCCTTCAGTTGGTCCCGCACTGGCAGCGAGGCCAGTTCTTCGGCTCACGGTAGTGTGGACTACGTGGGCGGATCCAGGAGCCGCACCGACGACGAGGTGGGCGATGAGCAGGAGCCGGAGTACAACTCTAATGACCGTAGGAGCCGCTCGGAGCATTAGACGCGCTATCCTTAGTTTTGTCATTTTTTTCTTAGTTGGATTTCCTGTTTAGTTGTAATGTTAGGAATGTTTGTTTGTTTAGGGTTAGTTGGTGGCATACCATTTGTTGTGGTATGTCCGCCGCAATTAGGAGTTGAATCGATTTTCCTCATGTTTCCAACCAAGAATTTCAGTTAATTTAATTCAGCCACTTAATTATCACTCCTGTTTCTGAGCCACCTGTTTTTCTCCTTCACTTCCTCTACTCTCTCCTTCAGATGGTGAACACAAGGAGTGGTGCCCGTGCTGCCAGCGATGCCAGTGCTACTAACCAGCGGGAAGGAGCACCCAACCACGTGCCACCACCGTTACCGGAGAACCCGACCTTGGCACAGGTTCTGGCCAACCAGAACCAGATGATGGCTTTGATGATGCAGCAGATGCAGCAGAACAATATGCAGCAGCAACACCAGCAACCACCCAACCCGGTCATTGCCCCTCAGTCCAAACTGCATGAGTTCCTAAGGGTTAGGCCGCCAACCTTCTCCAGCACCACCAACCCGATAGATGCCAACGACTGGCTGTTGGCAATTGAGAAGAAGCTCAACCTCCTCTAGTGCACCGACCAAGAGAAGGTCGCTTTCACTACTCACCAATTCCAAGGTCCCGCATCAGTTTGGTGGGACAACTTCCTGGTGACCCGCACCGCTACCACGGAAGTCACTTGGGCAGAATTCTGCCACAATTTCCGGAAGTCTCAAATTCCGGCGGGAATTGTGGCACAGAAGAAGAGGGAGTTCAGGGACTTGGTCCAAGGGAACAAGACGGTCACAGAATACCTCCATGAGTTCAACCGGCTGGCACGCTACGCGCCTAAGGATGTCCGCACCGACGCGGAGAGACAAGAGAGGTTCTTGGATGGATTGAATGATGAGCTAACCAATCAGCTCCTCTTAAGCGATTACCCAGACTTTGAGAAGTTGGTGGATAAAGCAATCTGCCAGGAAAGCCAGCACAACAAGGTGGACCGCAAGAGGAGGGCTGCCCAGTTTCGAACTCACCAAGGACAGCATCAGAGGCCGCGGATGATGTTGGGCTAGCAAGGTGGACCGACCACCATGATCGTCCATCAGCAACGTCTGTTCCACCCGGGGCACTCCGAAGGCAGTAACAGCAACAGCGGGCCATACAACCGTCAGTCCGCTCCGCGGCCACCAATGGCGCCAGTACAGTAGGGTCAGCCACGGAAAGACAATGGGGGCAAGAACTACATCTGCTACAACTGCAATAAATCGGGACATTTCGCTAACAAGTGTCCGAAGATAAGGCGAATGGGATCCAGACCTGCAGCTCCTCAACACCCCAACGCCAATCAGCAGGTGGTAAAGGGGCGTGTCAACCATGTCTCCGTAGAAGAGGCGCAGACTGCACCAAAGGTGGTATTGGGTACGTTTCTTGTGAACTCAATACCTGCAACCGTACTTTTTGATTCTGGTGCAACACATTCTTTCATATCCAAGAAATTTGTGGGGACACATGGGATAAAAGTAGTGGAACTTAAAATCCCCATGAGGGTTCATACACCTAGGAACCGCATGGTAACAGCTCACTATAGCCCTTCAGTGAGCCTAGAAGTCCAAGGATCACCTTTTCTAGCCAATCTTATCCTCCTGGAATCCAAAGACCTAGATGTCATCCTAGGGATGGATTGGTTGACCCGACACAAAGGGGTGATCAACTACGCGGACCGCACCGTAACTGTGACCAGTTTGGAAGGAAAGGTGGTTATCTTCAAGTCACCTGTGCCGCTACATCAGGAAGCAAGTTTGAATCAGGTCGCAGCAGAGCAACCGTCGGAAGGTGGGACGAAGACAGAAAGGAAAATAGAGGACATCCCAATAGTAAGGGAATATCAGGATGTGTTCCTAGAAGACCTACCAGGGATGCCACCAGAAAGAGAGATTGAGTTTAGGATCGATTTGGCACCTAGGACAGCGCCAATATACAAGAGGCCTTACAGAATAGCACCGAACGAGATGGCAAAAGTCAAGAAGCAAGTCGATGATCTGCTACAAAAGGGCTACATCCGACCAAGCACATCACCTTGGGAAGCACCAGTCATCTTTGTGGAAAAGAAGGACAAGACAAAACGGATGTGCGTGGACTATCGTGCACTAAATGATGTCACCATCAAGAACAAGTACCCTTTGCCGAGGATTGATGATCTTTTCGACCAATTGGAGGGTGCCACCGTTTTCTCCAAGATAGACCTGCGATCAGGCTATCATCAGCTCAGAATTCAAGAAGAGGATATACTGAAGACAGCCTTCACCACATGGTATGGGCTGTACGAGTGCACTGTTATGTCTTTCGGATTGACAAATGCACCTGCCTTTTTCATGAATCTGATGAACAAGGTATTCATGGAGTTTCTGGACAAGTTTGTGGTAGTTTTCATCGACGACATCCTGATCTACTCGAAGTCAACGAAAGAGCATGAGCCACATCTTTGTTTGGCTCTTAAGAAGTTGAGAGAGCACCAGTTGTATGCCAAGTTCAGCAAGTGTGACTTCTGGTTGAGACAAGTGTAGTTCCTCGGACACATCATCACCGCCCAAGGAGTTGCCGTGGACCCAATGAACGTTGAATCTGTCACCAATTGGAAACCGCCGAAGACAGTGAAACAAGTGCGGAGTTTTCTTGGACTTGCGGGGTACTACCGCAGGTTCATCGAGAACTTCTCGAAGATTGCCAGACCTATGACGCAGCTACTAAAGAAGGACGTGAAGTTTGTCTAGACATCAGAGTGCAATCACAGCTTTGAAGAACTCAAAGAGAAGTTAGTTTCGGCACCGGTCCTGATCCTGTTGGATCCTAAGAAAGATTTCCAGGTATACTGTGATGCATCCTGCCAAGGGCTAGGGTGCGTGTTGATGCAAGAAGGTAGAGTGGTAGCCTATGCATCGCGCCAGTTACGCCCCCATGAGAGCAATTACCCAACACATGACCTAGAATTGGCCGCAGTGGTCCATGCTCTAAAGATTTGGCGGCATTACCTTATTGGTAATCGCAGTGAGATTTACACGGACCACAAGAGCTTGAAGTATATATTCACCCAGCCTGATTTGAACCTCCGCCAAAGAAGGTGGCTGGAACTGATTAAGGACTCTGATGTGGGGATACATTACCACCCGGGAAAGGCCAATGTCGTGGCAGACGCCTTGAGCAGGAAAAGCTACTACAACACCGCTCGAGCAGAGGCATTGTGCAAGGAAATGCAGCAAGAATTTGAACGCTTGAATCTGGGCATTGTCGAACAGGGGTACGTGGCAGCCCTAGAGGCTCAGCCCACACTTTTTGATCAAGTTCGTGAGGCACAAGCAAATGATCCAGAAATCAAAGAACTTAAGAAGAACATGTGTGGATGCCATGGGCTCCGAGTACCTCATGACAAGTATATGGGCCACTCGGATAGAGGATGGGCCTGGCCTTGTAATTAGAGATATAGTAATCCCTAGCAGACTTTGCCTTGTACGATAAGGAAAACACAGTCCTAGTTGGGTGCGTTATATCTCTAAGAGGAGATCCCTTGGTCGTAATCCGGTTGGGACTCCTACCTTGTAACCCTGTCCCCCAGTATATAAGGGGAGGCAGGGCGCTCCCTGAGGGCAGGTTGAGTTGGTTCACCAAAATCACCACCATACATCCTCAAAGGAAAATACACCACAACTGGACGTAGGGTATTACCTCACATCGAGGGCCTGAACCAGTATAAACTGTCCGTGTTCCTTTGCAATCCATCAAGTTTCCATCCGCCGAGTAGCCCCATATATTTATTGCCGGTGTAAAACATCGACAGTTGGCGTGCCAGGTAGGGGCTTCGGCGAGATCTACATCTACAAGCTCGATGGATCCAGTAACCGGAGTCGACGGCGGCAAATTCTCCCCTAGAGATACAATCTCATTCGGAAGCCTCGACTTCGTCGCCGACATGTTCGACAACCTCACCTTGGCCGACTCAGACTCGATCCGATCTGCCAGGGAACCAGCCGACTCCGCACTAGTCGGCCCACATGACGCCGCAGCAACCGTCACCGACATGCTGCGGCAATCTTCATCTGGTTCGGGTCTCGGGATAACCCTCCCCTTCGGTGTTCGACTCGGACTTGGCCTTGAGCCGGCCGGGCTCGGGCTAGGAAGGGGGGAGCTCGTCAATCTCCTGTGCAGACTCGGCAACGCCATGGATATCTTCAAATAACATCCGACATGGCAGACCCGATCCCTTGGAGTTCGACTTGGATATGGCCCTAAGCCGCTCGAGATCGGATCTAGGGAGGTTGAAGCTATCATCACCCCCATCAACTATTCCGACTACGACTCTCAGTCGGACTACGACTCTCAGTCGGATTCTGACTCTAAGTCGGACAGCAGTTCGGCAAGCTTCTCCCTGCCACGAGAAATCTTCATGGCATCCAAAGGCTCAACTCCTACTCTGGAATCACGCCGACTACAAGAGGAGCAACAAGAGGAGGAGGCCTGCCGACTGCGAGAACAATCGAAGGAAGAAGCAAGACGCCTGCATGCCCGCAACGACGACCTGCGCAGGGCTGGACGGACTGCTCAGCAACAAATCCTCCAAACCCGAGTTGGCGACCACGATGTCTTCGCCTACTCCTCAACAGAACATCATGGCTACTGCAACCCTAATGGATACACTCCAGTTCGGGCCTAATTACCAGGCCACCCCGACTATAGCCAGGATAAAAGCCATGCTTACCGCTGCTACATGTCAGCGCACCAACAGTCGGGCGATACCCTCATACCGACCAACCGGTCGGCTTCCCCAGCGGCAGTCTCATCCACCTCAAAGCGACGCCGAGCGGCTGGCTCTAGTCGGCAGAACACGGAGTCACGCCAAACGTCACTCGGCAACCCCAACAACAACCGGCGGCGTCGAAGCGACCGTCGGGACAATCAGGATCTCTGAGACCCACTACGGTGTGACCTTCAGCAGGACATCAACGCTCGCCGCAGCCAACGAGAGGAAGACGAGCAACTCCAACTGGAAGACAAGAACGAGCGCTTCGGCCTCCACCACGAGCGGTTTCGCCACCGTATTCGGAGTCGGAGCCCTCATGACGATGAAGGCATACCGGCCTTCACCCAAGAGCTACAATAGGTCGACTGGCCGTCGAGTTTCAAGTCTACAGGAATCGAAAAATATGATGACAAGACCAACCCCGAGCCCTGGCTCATGGACTACACTTTGGCAATCCGAGCAGCTGGAGGAAATCACAAAGTCATGGCTAACTACCTCCCAGTCGCTTTAGCCGACTCGGCGAGGACATGGCTAACGAGACTTCCCAAGCAATCAATCGGTTCCTGGGGAAAACTCCAGGAACGCTTCATCGCCAACTTCCAGGGAACATACGAGAGGCTATCTTCCAAGTACGACTTATATCAGTTGCATCAAAGGAAGAACGAGTCTCTTCGTGACTTCATCAAGAGGTTCTCTAAAAAGAAGAATTCAATCCCAAAGATCAAGGACGAGGTCGTCATCGCCGCCTTTCGAAAAGGAGTCAAAGACACCTCGTTCATCGCCAAATTCACTCGGAAGCCTCCTAACTCTGTCAAGGCTTTATTCGACATGGCGAACAAGTACGCCGACTCAGCTGACGCTGTTGCTGAGGCCCTCGATGACAAGAAGGCACCCTGACAAAAGAAGCGGGAGGGCACCGACGACGCGGTCCTGACTAAAGTTGAGAGTCGCAAACGCAAGTCAGACGGCTTCATTGTGGCAGTCGGTCACAACCGTCTTCGACCTTCAACAACTGAAGATTATCAGAACAACAAGTGACATGCTCGGGGGCTCAAAAGCCCAAACGCAAGGATGGCATCCCCACTCCAACATACCGAACAGCTAAGTCGCTTCCTGATAAATATTTCTTCACTTGGCCTCGCCAATGCCGCAGCCGCTTACACCTAATAGGTGTACAAGCTGCACTTTTTTCTGTTTTTTCTCTTAAATGATTGCAAAAGTATTCGAGTAGCATAAATCCTGATCCGTGAAACTTTGCTCCATTGAAGACGAACTCAAGTCACCCAAAACACGCGTGTCTGGGAAAGAGCCATGAGCCAACTCCTGACGCTAGGGGGCTGTGATTAGTCGGGTAGAGTGCTTAAACGTAAGGGGTCAACTACTCAGAGAAATTAATATCAATAAGAGGAAGAACTCATATTTACATATATTGTAAAATACATTTTATTCGGGTGATTGTTTTCATCATCAGATGCTACTTATCCGATATGTTTATAATGCAGGGCCAGCTCCGGATACGCGTGACAGAAACTCAGGGCTACGAGCCTATCTCCTACGCTCGGGGGCTGGACAAGTCTGCCAAGAATCACTCGGAATGCTCCATGAGGGCTACTGACCGAGTACTTACGCCAGTCGAGACGTCATCTTCCCTGGCTACGCTCCATGTGAGCTGACAATCGACCTTCGGTGCTAGTTGGGGGTCGTGTACTACTCGGATGGGTAAGGTACGCCCCATGAGAGTCGCCAGCCGAATCTTACGCTAACACTAGGTTCGGGTACCTTATTCGGTCGCAATTCGGCTAAGTAGGGTACGCCCCATGAGGGTCGCCAGCCGAATCCTATGCTAATGCTAGGACCGGGTACCTTATTTGGTCACAACTCTGTCAGGTTAGGTACGCCCCATGAGGGTCGCCAGCTGAATTCTATGCTAATGCAAGGTTCGGGTACCTAGCTTGGCTATAACTCTGTTGGGTAGGGTATGCCCCATGAGGGTCGCCAGCTGAATCCTATGCTAATGTAAGGTTCAGATACCCTACTTGGCTTTCCTGAAGTCAGAGAAGACCTATGTTGTCGAAGCGCATCCGGAGTTCTCATGTACCACGTCACACCTGAGGAGGGTAAGCAGATCCTGTCATATACTTGCTCAGGCATCTGTGGCAACCGAGCTGCATCTAGAATATAAGTCGGAAAGGCTTGCAGACAAGGATTCTTCTGACTGATTGAGGTTATCGATGCTAGAGTACTCATCCTGACATGCGATGGATGCTACTCTTATAGAGCCTACGCTGGGTGTGTCGGTTTAGGCTGACTTATTCGGTAGTAAGCCATCAAGATATGAGTTTCTATAGTAGCACGCTCCATGTGGGCTGCTCGCGGGCTGTGTTAAAATCATGGCGTTGGTGCTACCAACAGGAACCGATGAGGTAAACAGATATGCTTCATGAAAGCCTTATTGCTAAACACATGTGTTTGGATATCTGTCTTATCCACCAGGTATCGAAGATATATCCTTATAAGGATCACAAGCTGGTCTTCATTAAAATTAGGGATGCAGGTATCTTTCTCGAGTACACCTGACCATGCAATGGATTTATTTTCATAAAGTGGTACTCAGCCTACATGCCTGGACACTAGTTGCCATGAGCAACGTTATTCCAGCCGACATGACGCTGAAGAGTCTAACTTTTGAGTAGTGCACTACTCGGGAGAGACTATAAATCTTCATTCTAGCTGACATGATGCTGAGGAGTTTAACTTCCGAGTGGGACGCCACTCGGGAAAGACTATAAACCCCCTTTTTCCGGCTGACATGAAGCTGAAGAGTCCCATATACGAGTGGCATGCTACTCGGCAAAGACTATAAATCATATTCCAGTTGACATAATATCGAAGAGTCTCATATACCACTAGTATACTACTCGGGAAAGACTACAAGGTTAAAGATCTTTGACTTTATGTTTAATTGTTTTCACAATTAAGCACAAAGTCGGGGGCTACACCTAATAGGTGTGCCTATTTGGTGCACACTATTCATACATATACATGAAGCCCTTCATAGCCTCGCTGCCAACTGACATGAAGCAGGACTCGGAAGAAGAAGCACTCGGACAAAGAGTACTCGGGAGCAATGCACTCGGGAAGACTTCACCGTGGAGGATGAGCACTCGGCATCAGCTGTGACTCAACTATGAAGGTCTCAGGGGCTATTGTGGGTGCCATGGGCCTCGGGTACCTCATGACAAGCATATGGGCCACTCGGATAGAGGATGGGCCTGGCCTTGTAATTAGAGATATAGTAATCCCTAGCAGACTTTGCCTTGTACGATAAGGAAAACACAGTCCTAGTTGGGTGCGTTATATCTCTAAGAGGAGATCCCTTGGCCGTAATCGGTTGGGACTCCTACCTTGTAACCTGTCCCTAGTATATAAGGGGAGGCAGGGCACCCCTGAGGCAGGTTGAGTTGGTTCACTAGAATCACAACTACATCCTCAAAGGAAATACACCACAACTGGACGTAGGGTATTACTCACATCGAGGGCTGAACCAGTATAAACTGCCGTGTTCCTTTGCAATCCATCAAGTTTCCATCTGCGAGTAGCCCATATATTATTGCGGTGTAAAAACACCGACAACATGAGAGTCGGAAAAGCTCAAGGTTTTGTGGAAGATGAAAACGGGACAGTGTGGATGGGGGAACGTTTTGTGCGTTCAGAGAATAAAGAACTCAAGACCTAATACTTCGGGAAGCCATGAGACACAGTATTCCATTCACCTAAAAGCACAAGATGTACCAAGATTTTAAGACAAAGTTTTGGTGGGCCAGCATGAGAAGGGAAATCACAGAATTCGTGGCGCTTTGTGTTGTGTGCCAGCGAGTCATGGCAGAATACCAATGACCTGCTGGACTGTTATAGCCTCTCAAGGTTCCATAGTGGAAGTGGGAAGAGATCGGGATGGATTTCATCACCGGTTTGCCCCGCACATCGTCGGGGTATGATCAATCTAGGTGATCGTTGACCGACTCACCAAAGTTGCACATTTCATCCCAGTGCATACAACATATTCGGGTAAAAAGTTGGCAGAACTGTATATGGCTTGTATAATGTGTCTACACGGAGTACCCAAGAGGATTGTCTCCGATCGTGGCAGCCAGTTCACTTCTAAATTTTGGTAGAAGTTACAAGCAGAATTGGGAACCCGACTGAACTTTAGCACAGCATATCATCCACAGACAGATGGTCAGACTGAAAGAGTCAATCAGATATTAGAGGATATGCTAAGGGCTTGCGCACTGGACTTCGGAGGAACATGGGATAAGAGCTTACCCTACGCGGAGTTCTCGTACAACAACAGTTACCAAGCTAGCTTGCAGATGGCACCGTTTGAAGCTCTGTATGGCAGGAAGTGCCGTACCCTGCTTTTCTGGGATCAAACGGGCGTACGTTAGGTATTCGGGACTGACGCACTCAAAGAGGCAGAAGAGAAGATGGCCATAATACGGGAGCGCTTAAAGATAGCTCAATCCAGACAGAAGAGTTATGTCGACAACCGTCGACGAGACCTAAGCTTCGAGGAAGGGGACTACGTGTATCTTCGTGTCACACCACTCCACGGGGTACACAGGTTTCAAACCAAAGGGAAGCTAGCACCTCGCTTCGTGGGACCCTACCAAGTGCTAGCCCACAAAGGCGAAGTGGCATATCAGTTGAGTCTCCCAGCTTCAATGACAGGTATACACGACGTGTTCCATGTGTCACAACTGAAGAAGTGTTTGAGGATACCAGCGGAACAGGCAGACCCGGAATAGATCGAGATCCAGGAAGACCTCACCTATGTGGAGAAGCCAGTTCGGATCTTGGAGATCAGTGAAGGAAACACCAGGAGCCGGGTAATCAGATTCTGCAAGGTACAGTGGAGCCATTACTCAGAAGAAGAAGCCACTTGGGAGCGAGAAGACGAACTGAAGTCCGCCTATCCCCACCACTTCGCCAGCACGTTCGAATCTCGGGGACGAGATTCCGTTTAAGGGGGGTAGGTTTGTCACACCCTGATATTAGCCACATAAAATAATACATGAGAAAATGCCCAAAGAAAAATATAAATGGCAAAAGGAATTAATTAAATATGTGAAATGCAAAATAATAAATTATCATGGCCGAGAATATTTTTCTTATGTTCTCCTTGCCAAAATACATTAACTGGATTTTTAGTGGAATTTTCAGAGCACAGGAACTATTTTTAATAAATCAAAAATGATTATCGGAATTAATTTCGCTTTGGAAATCATTTTCCCTTTCTTTTTCTCTCGGTTTTTCTCTTTTTCCTTCTTATTCCCCTCGTTGGGCCGCGGTCTAGCACTGTGCCGACAGCCTTTGCCAGCCTGCGCGCGCGCCTGCCTCCCGCCGACCCCACCTGCCAGCCACCGTCCTCCCGCTTTCTCTCTGTGTTGCGGGGCCTGCCTGTTGGGCCGCTCGTGTCACAGCCCTAGATTTAATTCCAGGTAATTAGTGTTATATCCTACTGTCATGAGAGTGCACATTCCAAAATTTCGTTTTGTCACTTCTGGCAAAGTAAAGTTTGCAATATTTTAAACCCTCAATAATTAAACCCTAATCGGCAAAAACCAAACATTACCCAAATGTGCGTCAAATTGAATAGAAGTGTATATGGGAAATGATTTATTCAAATACTAGTTTATTCATCATGAACTAATAAAATTTTTCCAGAATCTAATTCACTAGTTTGGACCCATTAAAAATTCCAACAAACTTCAGCCTGGGTCCTTTTCTTCGACATATGCATTTGTATAATCTAAGGATTTTCTAAAGATGTTTTGGTTGCACATAAAATCATGGAAAACTTCCTGTAAACACTTTTCCACATAATCAATCCACTGTAAATTTTACATGATTTTATTGCTTCAATAAATACTTCTATAAAATCCCTCAAATCAGCTAGACTTGGGGACTAGCTAAAAATGAATGGGTATACTTCTAAAATTCACCAAATGAAAATGAAGACTAATTAGACAGAGCCCTTTTGCCAAACTGTGTACCAACATGAACTCTACCACAGGAATTTTGGTTTAATTTATCTCCCAAAGAAATTACATAAAATAATAAGAGCAAGGCCCTAGGGACATAAATTACACTGCAGAAAACCTGGGTCTTTATGCCTACTTTGCAATTTCACCAAAGATGAACCAGACCACTTCTAACCCTGAAATTTGGTCAGCAGGTTAAACACATCTTTCTCTACCTCCAATAATTTTTCCATGAATTATACCCCTTGGTAACCTGCTGAGATCACAGATGCAAGACAGCTATCTAGTACACTTTTCCAGACTTAGTCTCTAGAGTTTTCTCCTCTCTCAAGTCACTGACCAGTGGGACCCATAGGACCCTGGCCCACTTGTCAGCCTTACCACAGCATGGGACAGTGTGTTTCACCAAGATTGCTACCCACACCCCTCTCCTCTCCATAGATTTTCACTACAAGGGCCCACAAATCATAGATTGAACCTAGCCAAATGTGTGTAGAAAATACTCTCTTACATGTGGGACCCACCAAGGACACTGTGGAATGGAGGCACCTCAGCATTTACATGGCAGACGTGTCTTCCCCTCGTTCTTCTCCCTCACAGCACACAAATACACAGAGATGAGCTTAGCACTTGGAAAACCTCGGCCATTTCGCCTCAAAACACGCCAGCCGAGTCTCCTCCTCCTCCTCTTCACATTCCCACCGAGAAAACCCAGAAAACCTCCAAAGATCACCGCCGGCAAGCCCATCTTCTCCTTCGCCGAAGGTGTTCGGTTGAGCCTGAGTTAGATCCGGTGAGTTCCATCCCTTCTTGACCCCGGGAACATGATCTACACGTATTAATCGTTCCATTTTTGTATTCTGCTGCCCTAGGTTCGCCAGCCGAAGTGGCTGTGCCGCTGCCGTCCTTGCTCTCGGCGCTATCGAACCGCCGCTGCTCGGGTTGTTGCCGTTCCGGCCGATTCAGGACGCCGTAGGCCAAGCCCTGGCGCCAACATCATCGCCGGACCTCCAGGAGACTGCCAGCCGAAGGAATCGGGATATAGCGCAGTGAAGCTTGAGATCGGCCTCCGTCTTCCCCGGTGCCGATCTATGTCGCCGCCGTCGAGTTCCCTCTCTCTGGTAGGCCTCAGTCCGATTCATGGCTCACGAACCATCCCTGTGTAGTCTCTAACCTGTTAGACACCTCACCCCGACTACAGGCCAACGGGAGCGAGCTGCCGCCGTGGAACCAGGGGACCTCACCGCCGCCGAGCAGTCTCTGACGTTTCTGCCGCAGACAGGTGGGCTCGGGCTGGGAGAAAAAGAGGAAAGAAGAAGAATTGGAAAAATGATTAAGGGAAATATTTTTCCAACAGAAAAATGGTTAAACTTTGTAAATCCATATATTTTTCACTTTAACTCATTTTTGAGTGAAACAAATTTTGTTGGTTCTATAAACTTGTGAACTTTAATCCTGTCAAATAAAATAGGACCACTTCTGTACAGAAAATATCTAGAAAATAATATGAAGCAAAAGTAACTTATTTTGTGCCTAGGAACTTGGAAAATTTCTATAAAATGCATTATAACTCCTTTTGAGGTGAACCAAATTTCTGTGGATTCATAAAAATGTTCTCTTTAATTTTTTAAAATAAAAAGTGAGAACTTCTGTGTAGGATTTTGCTCTATAAAAATGGAAATATCTATTATATGCATCTTTACAACCAAGAAATTTATAAATTTCTAGAAAATTCATCCTAATTGCTAAAAATCTGAAACCACTTTTGTTTAACTCAGAAAATTGTAACCTTACTGTGGACAATTTGTATTTGACATATCTACCTTCCCAAAATAGGCCTAAGTAATTTCTAATCCTTCTTTTTGATAAACTTATGAAATTCACAACTAAATCATTTTAAATCAAATTTCAGTGAACCAAATTTTGTTGGAACCAGTAGGTTATGCTCTTTTATATAAAAATACTTGCCTTCTTGAAATCTTAATAGAAAATGACTGTTAAATATAATAACTTAAGGTTACAATATAAATAATTACAAAACTGCTATTTTCAACCTTCCTATCTTATTATTTTTGTATCTCCCAATCCAGAGATGCAAATGACCTGGTTCTTTCTCCTAAAATCTTGTTAGGACATGCCCTACCTACTGTATTTATCTATTCAAGCACCCTACGTACTTCCACACGCCGGGAATGGGACGGCTTAACTAAGTAGCACGGGAGGCTTAACTAAGTACGGGACGTACTTCGTCAGTCGTGAGGATGGTTTTTTCTTTGGAGGGCCTCGAGCGTGCCTGGTTTTGGCCGGAGGTGCCTCCCGCAACGGTGAGCCCACCTTAGTCACCCTCTGTGTGGGACTAAGTCGTCGGGGGCAACTGATGGCCACGCATGTAGGCCGAGTACCACTTTATGAAAATAAATCCACGGCGTGGTCAAGTGTACCCGAGAAAGATACCTGCATCCCCAATTTTAATGAAGACCAACTTGTGATCCTTGTAAGGATATATCCTCGAGACCTGGTGGATAAAACAGATACCCAAACATATATGTTTAGCAATAAGGCTCTCATGAAGCATATCTGTTTACCTCATCGGCTCCTGTTAGTAGCACCAGCGCTATAATTTCAACTTAGCCTGCGGGCGGCCCACATGGAGCATGCTACTGTAGGAACTCATATCTTGGTGGCCCAGTGCTACTATGTAGGCCCAAGCCCATCTAGTCGGCACCGGCTCTATAAAAGCAGGGAGAGAGAAAAAGATTCCTTCATCTTCCCCAAATCAGCCAATTGCTTCGTCTTCCACCTTCGCGCCCAACTCTTTGCTTCCCGCCCGGCTAGGGTTAGCTGCTGCTATTCCCCACCCGAACTCGGGCGATTCCAATCCCCTTCGTTTGTTCCAAGCCCCCGATTTGCTTTTCCCCAAATCTCACTACCTCCAGTCATGCCAAAGCTTCGGATCTTGCGGGTGCGCCGGGAAGTTCTTGGCCGATTTCAGATTGCGGCTCGGTGAAGCTGAAGCGGCTGGAGAGCGAACTGAAGTTGCCCAGCCAAGAGGTGATTTGCTGGCGGTCGGCTAAGGGTGAGTCGGTCCCAAATCCCCAACCTGGTGAAACGGTAGTTTTCGCCTCTTTTTTCGATCAGGGCTTGTGCCTTCCATCTTCTGATTTCTTCCGCCGCGTCCTTGACTTCTACGGGCTGGAGTTGGTGCATTTGAACCCCAACTTGATTCTTCAGATCTCCATATTTGTTACTCTTTGTGAGTACTTCTTGGGTGTTGAACCCCATTTTATCCTCTTCCGACATCTGTTCCACATCAAACCCCAACCCTCCAAGAGCAATATCAATGTGATTGGGGGGGGAGGGGCTGGTCTCCAGCTGAGGAGCGATGGGAAGAAGACATATCTTGATCTGCCCTTGAAATCTTCTCTGAAAGGCTGGCACAAGGAATGGTTCTATTGCACAGATCTGGCTCCCTCCTTGCACCCATTTACTGGCTTGCTGCCCGTGGTTTCACCAAACTGGTCAGCAGAGCCGTCCTTTGAAGAGATGGGCCAGGCACATCAACTGTTGGTGAAGATAGATGACCTCAAGAAGGCTGGCCTGACAGGACCTTGGGTGGCTCGTCGCTTCCTGACCTGGCGCATCTAGCCGCTGAAGCTGAGGAGTGCATTTGGCTGGGCCTTTAAAGGCAAAAACGATCCTGACCGAGTAAGCAACGAGTCGGCGAACAAGGGGGAAGTGACCGAGACCCTGTTCGGCTACTTCTCCGAAGGGGTGGTTGCGATTGAAGACGATAACTGCCGGGTCGCGGCCTATAGCTTCATTTGGCCCCGGACCAAGGTAACCTTTGATCTTCTTCTGTGATGAATGCCTATGGAACTGCGATTGTTCAGCATGGCATGATGTGTTTTGTTGGCTCACTTATAGTGGCATGAAGAGTTTGATGAAGACTCCTGCCCGTTGTCGGCCGTTGCGTCGAAGAAGAGGCTGAGGAGCCCCTCTGCTACCCAACCCGACTCCAAGAGAGAGGGGAAGAAGCCCATTTTGTATCGGGGCGAGGGGGCCATGACGCCGCGCGCCGTGGCGGGAAGCCTGAAGATAAGGGACACCGTCGCTGCGGCGCCCAGGCGATCAAGTCCTAGGTTGAGACCTGCGGGTTTGAGCCCGACATTGCCGAGCTCGGCATCAGCGCCGTCGAGGGGCCGGTCGGAGCAGACGCCGCTGAGGACGGAGGCACCCAAGCCAACCACACCGGAATCGGGGCCGACTTGGGCTGATGCGCCGCCGCCGACTGTAACGCCGACCGGGCCGACCGCCGGAGCTAGCGCTCCGACGGGACCCGGGTCGCCCGGCAGGAAGCTGAAGTTCTCCAAGAGGTGCGCTGCTCCGGATCTTCTGAAATTCTTGTGTGTTGGAGTAGTGTTTTGATGTCTTGTTTCGTCGTGCAGGAAGCGGGCCGATATCGATCTCAAGGAGACCAATCCGACCGCTCCCCTTGAAGAGCCTTCCCCAGCCAAGCCGGTGGCCGCGAACACACCCGCTAAGCCGGTGGCCAGCCCGGTCGTGGAGACTGAGGTGGTCCCGACTGCAGGGTCGCCGCCGCCAGCCGACCAAGAGGCGGTTGCCGAGGTTGAGGCCACAGCCCCTGAAGCGTCGCCTGTTGCGGAGGCCGCCGTCGGAGCCCCTGAGCCGATCCCCGAGGCCGCGGGGGATGGCGGTGCGGAGGCCGAGACCCCATCGCCGTCGTGGTCGTCGTCGTTGTCATCGCCGCCGCCAGAGATCCCAAACCTGCCTCGGATCGAAGCTCCTCCGCGTGTGATGCCCCGGACATTCACATGGACGGCGCCTGACGGGACCGTGAAGAGCTTCAGGCTTGATGAAGTTGTCATGAGGAGGGAACGTGAAAGCTTGCTTCGCGCCGCTATCAGCGGGTCCAAGGGAGTTGGGGTATGATCCTTGTGGTAGAGTCTTGGTGATCTTCTCGTTTTGACGTCTGACTCCATCCTTGAGTTGTCTCTTATCCTAAGCAGAAGCTTGTCGACCGCAATGAGGCGATGACGGAGATCCTCGTCGAAATGGCTCCCCACCTCGTGGAATTGGAGCAACTCCGGGCATTGAAGGCTGAGATGGAGGAGCGTCACGTGGGGAGGGAAGCCTGGCTGAAGAGCGGCGCTGATCAGCTCAGGGAGGAGACTTGGGCCCTAGCTGGAAAGATCAGAGGTAAACTCCCCGAATGTATCTTCCCGACTGAACCATCATCGTATTCATCCAGCTGCGTTGTTCCCGACTGCCCAGTTATGTCATGACTGCACGGTTGAGCTCTTGGCTAATCTGTCGTGCAGCCCTCGAAGCGGAGTTGAAGACCCGAAAGAGAGGGAATCGCAGCTGAAGGAGGCCGAAGAAGCCAGGGCCGAGCTTGAGAAGGTCAAGGCCGACCTGACGAAGGCCAACACCGAGCTTGACCGAGAGAAGGCTGAGTTGAAAGAGGCCGTCGTTCTATGTTCCATGAGTTGTTGATGAGGACGTTGTCTTCAGTCTTCAGTCGGTAGGCGCCTAGCCGCGTGACCTCGGCTATAATGAACGGCCCTTTCCAGATTGGGGATAATTTATGCCTGTCTTTGGTGGTTTGTATTTTCCTCAGAACGAGATCCCCAACCAAAAAGGCGCTTCCACGGACATTGCGATTGTGGTAGCGACGTAGGCCTTGAAGATACCTTGCCGACTGGATTGTTGCGGTGTCTCTTGCTTCTTCCAACTGATCTAACTCGACTAGTCGGGTATTGTTGGAGATGTCTTCTGAGTATGCCCGGAATCGCGGAGAGCCAAACTGTAACACTGTCCGTAGCATAGCCTCGGCACCATAGACCAGGAAGAAAGGGGATTGCCCTGTTGCCTGACTAACCATGGTTCTGAGAGACCACAGAACAAACGGGAGTTCTTGTACCCACCAGCCCGCAAATGGTTGTAGTCGGTCAAATATTCTGGCCTTGATGCCTTGTAAGACCATGCCGTTGGCTCGTTCGACCTGCCCGTTGCTCCACGGGTGTGCCACAGATGCATAGCAGATCTTGATGCCGAAATCTTCGCAGAAGTCTTGGAATACGCCACCCGTGAACTGAGTACCGTTGTCGGTGATGATGCGGTTAGGGACCCCGAACCGGTATAGTATACTCATGATGAAGTCCTTTGCTCGTGCCACTGTGATTGTTGCAACGGGTTTAGCCTCAATCCACTTGGTGAATTTATCCACTGCGACGAATAAATGTGTAAACCCTCCTGGCACTTTCTTGAAAGGCCCGACCATGTCGAGCCCCCATACTGCGAATGGCCAGGAAATAGGGATAGTTTGGAGTTCCTGGGCTGGGAGATTTGTTTGTCTTGCGTAGAACTGGCAACCTTCGCACTTGCGAACAATGTCCTTGGCATCTGTTACTGCTGTGGGCCAGAAAAATCCCTACCGGTAAGCCTTTCCGACTAACGTCCTAGATGCGGCATGGTTGCCACATATGCCCGAGTGAATCAAATGTAGAATCTGCTTGCCTTCCTCGGTGGTGACGCAGCGCATGAGGACATCGGATGTGCTCCTTCGGTACAGGTCTTCTCCGACTAGTAGGAAGCTTTTGCTTCGACGCTTTATCTGCTCGGCTTGACTGTGACCTTCTGGGAGTTTATCGTCCAGGAGAAATTTGACAACAGGAGTCCTCCAGTCTTGACATATGTGCAGCACCTCGTCTGTAGTCGGGGTAGGTGCGCCTCTCGACTGCTCTGGCGCCGGTTTCTTCTTGACTGATGGCTCCATAAGTTGCTCAACAAAGATTCTAGTCGGAACTGCTTCTCGCTTGGATCCCATGTTTGCCAGCTCGTCTGCCGCGTCGTTGTGTTGACGCAGGACACGTGTGATTTCCAGCCCGTCGAACTTGTTTTCCAGCTTGCGGACCTCCTGACAGTATGCCGCCATGGTATCGTCGAGACAAGTCCAGTCTTTTATGACTTGGTTTACCACGAGTTGAGAATCCCGGTGCACAACCAGTCGACGTATGCCGAGTGATATAGCGATGCGGAGCTCGTGAACAAGTGCCTCGTACTCGGCGACGTTGTGGGAAGCCGGGAAGTGGATTTGTAGAACGTATTTCAGTTTTTCGCCAGTGGGGGACGTCAATATGACTCCAGCCCCGGCGCCGCCGATCCGTAGAGAACCGTCGAAGTACATTGTCCAGTACTCTAGCTTTGTTGTTGGTGTTGGGAGTTGAACTTCTGTCCACTCGGCCACGAAGTCGGCTAGAGCTTGAGATTTAATTGCTGTCTGTGGCTGAAAGGTGATGTCGAACGCCATCAACTCGACTGCCCATTTAGCGATTCGGCCGGTGGCCTCACGATTATGAAGGACATCCCTGAGTGGAAACGCTATGACCACCGTGACTTGATGTGCTTGAAAATAATGCACTAGCTTCCGGACTGTGATGAGTAGGCCATATAGCAGCTTCTGGACCTGCGGATATCTCGTTTTGGAGTCGACAAGGACCCCGCTGACAAAGTAGACTAGCCGTTGTATTTTTTGAAAATGACCTTGTTCAGATCGCTCGACCACCAATACCGTGCTGACTACCTGAGTGGTTGCCGCCAGATATAGCATTAGCGGTTCTTGGGGCATGGGTGACGCCAGCAAGGGAGGTGATGTGAGGAATTGTTTGAAGTCTTCGAAGGCTTGCTGGGTTTCCGGAGTCCATTGGAAGTTGTCCGCCTTTTTAAGGAGCTTGAAGAAGGGCATACCCCGTTCGCCTAGTCGGGAAATAAACCGGCTGAGTGCCGCCATGTAGCCTGTCAGCTTCTGGACGTCTTTGAAGTTAGTCGGGGGTGCCATGTTCCTGATGGCATTGACTTTCTCCGGGTTGGCCTCGATGCCACGATGCGACACGATGAAGCCGAGTAACTTTCCGGATGGCACACCGAAGGCGCATTTTTCCGGGTTCAACTTCATCTTGAATCTTCGAAGGTTTTGGAAGGTTTCTTCCAAGTCAGCGATGAGGTCTTCTTTGGACTTGGTCTTGATCACCACGTCGTCGACGTAGGCTTCCACGTTGTGCCCGATCTGGGTGTGCAGACACCGTTGAATGGCCCGTTGATAGGTTGCTCCAGCATTCTTCAGACCGAACGGCATTGTGATGTAGCAGTATGCTCCAAACAGCGTGATGAAAGATGTCTTTAAGCAGTCTTCCTCCCTCAGGCTGATTTGATGGTATCCCGAGTAGCAGTCGAGAAAGCTGAGTAGGTCACATCCTGCCTTGGAATCAACCACCTGATCTATCCTGGGAAGACCAAATGGGTCCTTGGGGCACGCCTTGTTGAGATCGGTGTAGTCGACGCACATGCGCCATTTACCTTTTTTCTTCCGGATCAGGATTGGGTTTGCCAGCCAATCTGGGTGATAGACGTCCTTGATGAACCCGGCTGCGAGGAGCTTGGTGATCTCCTCCCGAATAGCATCCTTGCGGTCATGAGCGAAGCACCGCAGCCGTTGCTTGACTGGCTTGGCATCTGTCTTCACATTGAGGGCGTGCTCGATCACCTCCCTTGGTACGCCCAGCATGTCGGACGGTTTCCATGCGAAGATATCTTTATTGGCTTGTAGGAAGGTGACGAGCGCGTCTTCCTATTTGGGGTCGAGTTCGGTCCTAACTAGAGCAGTCTTGGAGGGGTCGGAAGGGTCCAGGGGGATCTTCTTCGTGTCAGAGTCCACTGAAATTTCCGACTTCGCTACTTTTTTCGCCGAAACTTGATCTTGCTCGACTTCAGTTGTGATGGCTTGCCAAATGCTATCGCGTCCAACTGCCGCCTCTTGTGATTGAGCCAGTTCGCAGCTCTCCTTGTCACAGGTGAAGGCTTGCTTGATGTCGCTGCGGAGGGAGAGGACTTCTGCTGGCCCAGGCATCTTGAGCACCATGTATGTATAGTGCGGTATCGCCATGAATTTGGCGAGTGCCGATCGTCCGAGTATCGCGTGGTACGCGGTCTCGAAGTTGGCCACCTCGAAACAGATGTTTTCCGTGCGGAAGTTATCCCACGTGCCGAAGGTTACCGGCAAGGTTATCTGTACGAGTGGAGTTGATGACAGGTTGGGAATTATTCCGTGGAAGGGCGCAGTGCTTGGCCGTAGTTCTGAACGAGGAATCTTCATCTCGTCCAAAGTCTTGGCGAACAGGATATTGAGCGCGCTACCTCCGTCGATGTGGGTTTTCTTCAGCCTGATGTTTCTGACGACCGGGTCTAGGACGAGTGGATAGCGTCTCGGGTGGGAAACCCGATCTAGGTGATCTGCGCAATTGAAGGTGATGGCCATCTCTGACTAGCGCAGGTACTGGGGGTGTCCGTCGTGGAGACCGTGTTGATGTCGCGTGCTGTTAGCTTTTGTTTGCGCTTGGACTCGTATGCAGACGGCCCTCCGAAGATGTGGTTGAGCTCGGCCTGAGGATCTTGGAAATTGCCGGCCGGACCTTGATCTGGCTTGTCTTTGTCCTTGTCAGCGCCAGATGATGAAGCCTGCTCGGAGGCAAACTTCTTGAGCATGTAGCAGTCTCTGGCCGCGTGCTTGCCCTTGGGGTGGAAGGGGCATGGCCCGCTCATGACTTTCTGGTAGTCGTTATTCCGCTGGGGCCGCGACCGAGTGCGCTCCATGTTGGCCACCTCGTTGTCCGACTTCCGTTTACGGCTGCCAAACTTGTTTTGAGACGGCTCGTTGTCGGTTTTCACCTTTTGGTCCTTCTGTCGGGACTCCTTCTTCTCGTCGAGGGCCTCTGTGACCGCTTCAGCCGAGTCGGCGTATTTATTGGCCATGTCGAACAGAGCCCGGACAGACGGTGGTGGTTTTCGAGTGAACTTCGCGATGAATGGGGCGTCCTTTACTCCCTTGCGGAAGGCGGCGATGACAGCCTCGTCACGGATCGTTGGGATCTTGTTACGCTTCTCGGAAAACCTCTTGATGAAGTCTCGCAGAGACTCGTTCTTCTTCTGGTGCAGCTGATAAAGATCGTGCTCTGAAGACGGCCTCTCGTAGGTCCCCTGAAAATTCGCGATGAACCGCTCCCTGAGTTCTCCCCAGGAACCGATCGACCGCTTCGGGAGGCCTGTCAGCCATGTCCTCGCTGAGTCGGCTAGTGCGACCAGGAGGTAGTTAGCCATGGCTTTGTTGTCGCCCCCAGCAGCTCGAACTACTAGGGTATATACGGTGATCCAGGACTCGGGATTTGTCTTGCCGTCATACTTTTTGATCCCCGTGGGCTTAAAGCCAGTCGGCCAGTGGACGTCCTGCAGTTCCCGAGTGAAAGCTGGGATCCCTTCGTCTTCATGGGGGCTCGAGCTTCGACCACGGCGGTTAAACCACTCGTGATGGAGGCCAAAGCGCTCGTTTTCGTCTTCCAGTCAGCGGCGCTCATCCTCTTGTCGCTCGTGGCGCCGGGCGCTGATAGTATGGCAAAGGTCATGCTGTATGTGCTCTCGGAGGTCTTGATTAGGCCGGCGATCATACTGGTGACGGCGCCAGTTGTTGTTATTAGTGTTGCCGAGTGTCGTTTGCCTAGACTCCTTGCGTGGCCGACTTGAGCTGGCGGCCCGACGCCGGGCTGGTGTGGACGAGCCCGCTGCTGGAGATCCCGACCTAGTCGGTACTAGGGGGTCGCCCGACTGCTGTTGTTGTTGTTGGCAGGCAGCAGCCATGATCATCGCCTTGATCTTGGCAATGGTTGGGGTGGCCTGGTGATCAGACCCGAGCTGGAGCGTGTCTAGCGAAGTTGCGGCGGCCACAACATTCTATTGCGGCGTGACGAAGACGTCGTGATCGCCGACTTTAGTTTGGAGAATCTGCTGCTGGGCTGCTCGCCCAGCTCTGCGCACCCTGTCGTTGCGAGCCTCGCGATCAGTTCCTCCTGTTGTTGCAGTCGGCGCGCCTCCTCTTGCTGCTCCTCTTGTAGTCGGCGCACCTCGGAGGGTGGTGTTGAAGCCACGAAGATCTCGCGGGGGAGGAGAAAACTCGCCAGACTGGAGTCTGAACTGGCGTTCGAACCGTTATCCGACTTGGAGTCGGACTCCGAGTAGTTTATCAGAGTGAGAACGACCCCAACCTCTCTAGATCCAATCTGAAATGGCGCTTGGCCGTGTCCAAACTAAATCATAGGAGATCGGGTGTGTTGTGCGAAGTGTAAATCCACAACGTCGCTGAGTCCGTGTGGGAGATTGACGATCTCCCCCCTTCTCGGCCCAACCCGGGCTGGCTCAAGGCCTAGCGCAAGTCAGAAGCCGAAGGAGAGAGTTGTCCCTACGCTTGGCGATGTGAAGGACTGCCGCAGTAAGTCGTGGAAGGAGATCATGGTGTCCTGTGGGCCGACTGGCGCTACGTCGGCTGGCTCCTCGGCCGGCTGGATTAGATCTGTTCCGGCCAAGGTAAGGTTGCCGATCTAGTCGGCAACGAAGTCGAGGCTTCCAAAGAAATCTTGTCTCCAGGGGAGAACTTGTTGCCGTCGACTCCGCTTGTTGGATCCATCGGATTCGTTGATGAAGAATTCGCCGGGGCCCCTACCTGGCGCGTCAATTGTCGATGCTTTGCACCGGCAATAAAACTATGGGGCTACTCTGCGAAGGTGAATTCGGTGGATTGCAGAGGAACACAGAGAAGGTTTATACTGGTTCAGGCCCTCGATGTGAGGTAATACCCTACGTCCAGTGGAGGTGTTATTCCTCTGAGGTGTTTGATGATCGATGATCTTGTCTCTTGCCCTGAGGGGCGCCCTGCCTCCCTTTATATATTAGGGGACAGGGGTACATGATAAGGATCCCAGCCGGATACAGCCAAGGGATATCCTTGTTAGAGATAGAGACCTATCCGACTAAGACTATGTTTCCTCGTTATACAAGGCAAAGCCTGCTGGGTGCTATCTTATCTCTAATTACCTGGTTTGGCCCATGCTCTATCCGAGTGGCCCATAGACTAGTAATGAGGTACCCGGGGCCCATGGCCTCCACACCTGCCGAGGGTGGCGAGGATAATTTGTAGTTGAAGTTATGCTCTATCCCCAGTCGGTTGCCCTGTGGTTTGGTATTGGCACCACTGGTTTTATCCTTTATGTTTATATTTTCCGCTGCTATCTTTTGGGTTACTTTGTGATGAATTAGGGTGTGAACCCTCTATGTAATATATATAGCCTTGCTGCTCGTTTATCCATATTTAGAGTACTTGTGATGTTTATCAATTGCTTGCGATGAAAGTGTGAGGCTAGTCGCTTTCCTGGGGACTAGCTGAACATGAGTATGAATTTAGAAATGATGAGATGCATGGATGTTGGTTCAACCGTAGACCATGTCCCCAGAAGTGTGTATCGTGTTTGGTCGCCACCTTCGTGTGGTTTGACGGGCACACTTCGCCGTTTTGGACTGGTGAATCAACTCTCCAAATATCTCTTTATTTCTGAATTCGGCGCGTTGGAATTGCATTGTGATTGGGTAAATATTATGGCAAGGCTGCGATGAGGATGGATGGTTACTGTACTTAATTGGTTTTTATTTGAGATCCCATCCATCTAGATATTTCACGTTGTCATAATAACTACTCTCCATAATGCACTTCCGGGGTGCCCACAGCTCGCCCGCGCACCGCTCGCTCGCACGCCCCGCTGACAGGCTAGGCCCGGCTGACACCGTCTTCTACCTCCGTCCAAATCGGGCGGAGGGGAAAATCCCCTCCGCCGTCTGATCGGCGCTCGCACCTGCTTCCTCCCACGCTCTCCTCTGGTTCAAACGGAGCGGGACCAAGTCCACACCCACTCCCCCACGTCCTCCGGCGTCCTCGTCCCCTCTCTCTCACGAATCTCGCGCACGACTCCGACGCCGCCGCCCTCAACCCGTGCATGATTGGAGCCATTACGGCCTCGTTCTCGCCCGGCCAAGTGCATAAAAAGCCTCTCCGCCCTGTCCTCCACCTTTCCCCCATCACGCTGAACCTCCCCGTGCCCTAGAACCCCGTCACCACCGCGCACCCGAACCTCCGCCGCTTTGCACCAACTCCAGTCATCGCTCGCCGCCGATCTAGATGCCGCCAAGCCACACCGCCATCGCCATCACCTCCACCATGCCGTGTCGCTCCTCGGCCGCCACTCCATGGAAGCCGAAGCCTGCCGGGACGCTTCGCCCTCGCGTGCGGTGAGTTCCGGCTTTCTTCATCCTCTTCGGCCAGCCATTTCCACCACGCCACGTCTCCGTTCTCTGACCTAACTCCTTTTCCATCCTCTTCATCTTCCAAGACACCTCGGCCGCCGCCTCTCGCTCGTTCGCTGCCATCAGAGCATTGTCGCCGACGTCGTCCCGAAGCCACCGCCGCTACCTCCTCACCGCCGTCGTCTTTGCGCCGTTGCTTGCCGCCGTGAGCCACTTGTGAGAATCCCCGCCGTCTCCCCGTCCCTTTCCGCCCCTCCCCGTGCCGTTGCCGCGCCGTGTGGACGCCGCTGGTGACCATCGGGGTGCACGCGCCGCTGCCTCCTGCTCGGGATGGCCGGCTGCGGCCGCAGTTCCCCGGGGCCGTCCGATCTGTCGGGTGGCAGATCGGGGCCATCCGTTGGCCGCCCCTGTGGCCGCCCATGTGGTCACCGCGTCGGCGCCATGTGGCGCGCCCGTTTCCGGCTCGGTGGACCGAGTCCACCGTGCACCGACGCCTTGAGTCCCTGATGGGTGGGGCCCACTGGTCGGCGCCACCTCTCCCTTGGGTGACGCCATAAATCGTGCTAATGCGCAATAAATCGCTTATTAATTATATTTGAATTAGAAATCACAGTCAAACTTCAATAAATCATAACTAATTCATACGAACTCCGATTAAGCCCATTCAAATTTCATTAAATCCAGAAAAATGCCAAGAATGCATTAAAAATACTTTCAGCCCATGTTTGATTGTGCACATGTACTGTTTTTAATTATTTGTGCACTGTTTATTATAGAATCCAACGTTGGTGACCCTACTGTGTATTACGAGGTCGTTGCAGAGTACATCGAGCCGGAGCAAGGCAAGTCGCACTGTTACCTTGATCACTTTGTACCCGTTTTTCGTTAAATTGCTTTGTTTACTTAAATAATCTGCATTATTTCTATATTTCATGTGGATGGGTCTAACGTATACATTGTCAGGACGTTGCCTTAGCTTTGAGACCTGAATCCTTGTCACCTGGGTAATAATGTGATTCGATTACTGTTCTTAGGATTCTTTGCAACTTAGCTCACACGGGAATTAAATAATGTCTTTTTATATGATTCGACTCGAAGTCGGAAAATGGAACTATGGATAGGTTGATGTTAAATTATTAAAATTGGAACTGAATGGTGGGCTGTGGGTGTATGGTTTTGCTTGTTACACTCATGGCAATTAAGGACCAGTTCGCGGGAACCATTTGAGCAACTACCCGTACTTTCCACAAGCCAGTGTGGGCAACGGCTGGGCTTGCAGCGTCTCTTCTCCCTCTCCTAGGCACCAAGAAGAGGGTGGGCATGATGGAGTTGGGTTGGCCTAGGGTAGGGTTGATCGGCTTTTGGATTCACCGTGGCGCAAGGGGGGTAGCCTGACCAATATGGTGTGCCCTGTCAGCAGGTGCAACCTCAGCGTGGTGTGGATGGTTTGGGAGGGGTTTCGTAAACGGTCCTATCACAGCCTCTCATGGGGCATCATGGTGATGCACTGGCACACGGGAACGTGTGTGGGGCTGTGTCTTGTGGGTACAGTTGTACACCTCTGATCAGAGTAAATCTATTCGAATAGCCGCGCCCGCGGTTATGGGCACATTGGTCAAGACTCATCGTGATTAGTCTCATTAATCTGGTTTTATGAAACTAGTGTGGTGGAAGGTGTGAGTCCGGCCGACGTGGTTGAGTTGACCAGGGGTGGCCGGTGAGCGTGGTGTAACACTAATCGGTGGAGCCTGGTGTGCGTGGTGTAGCGTTGATCAGGAAAAACTGGTCAGCGTGGTGTAACGTTGTTCAGTGGAGACTGGTTAACGTGGTGTAGCGTTAATCAGTGGAGTCCGGGTAACGTGGTGTAACGGTACCCGGAGGAGTCTGGTGAACGTGGTGTAGCGTTCATCAGTGGAGACTGGTTGACATGGTGTAACGTCAATCAGTTGGGAAAGGTTGGGCCTGGTTAACGTGGTGTAACGTTAATACGTGGAGAATTAATATTGTTAAATTAATCAACTGTTTGCTGTTTGCGAACTACTACCATTTGCAACTGCTTTTACGCAAACAAACCCTAGCTCATCTTTGTACCCTGTGCATATGCATAATTGTGGGTGTGATTTGTTGAGTACTGTGGGTGGTACTTAGCCTTGCTCCCTTTTCCCCCTCTCAGTGTTGGAGAACGCGTCTGACGAGGATCGTCCCGAGGACTAGGCTGGCTCCGCCGTCAAGGTGCTTGTGGGATGGATGCTGCTGATGGACCCGCTGATTATAGTCTACGTTTTACCTTTTCCGCTGCATTTTTGTAATATACTTTTACTCTGTTTGTAAGACACTCTGTATGGCAACTTGGATTTGTGTACCTTGGCTTTCCTGGGTAGGGATTTAATACACATGAATGTTCAGAATTTTGGTGGCGAATTTCTGGGTGTTACAGTGCATAGGCCCAAGAATATGGCCGTGCCATCCCCACTCATGGCGCTCAGCACACTGGTGGGCGATGGTTGTCAGGGGATTTTTATGTTAGAAAACTGGCACTGATAAACCATCGATAACCGAACGCGGAAGAAATGCCATAAGAGATCCAAAACACCGGCACCGATAAACCATTGATAACTGAACATGGAAGAAACACCATAAGAGATCCAAAACTGATGACGATAACAAGGCACGATATTTATTAACGAGGTTTAGCCTTAGCCTAATCTCGGGGCACTGATTACGGATGCTTCTCCCTAATCCAGCATAATTACAGCGTATCAGAGTTACAATGACCCTCGACCGGTTCGCTGCTAGTCAACCGTTCCCTCTCGCTTATGCTAAGTCGCCATGCGGTTACAACAGGTCTGCCTCTCTATTTAAGAGAGAACCTAGGATAGAGTTTGACTCTAACTCTACCCTATACCAACTATAACTCTAAGTCCTAAATTGTAACCGACTACGTACACATATTCGACACAAACTCTAACAAACTCCACCTTGGCAAATATGCCACGCCAACTTGAATTTGCTCCATGTGCGAACCTCCGTATACCCGGACTTGAGTTGTTTCCTTCTTTGCTGCTCACACCAAGCTGCCCGACGAGCCTATGCCTGGCTCGCCGCCATCAGGAACGTGCCCTACAACACCAACATATCCGTCTTCCATGACTCCACCTGCAACAACATTCCCTTGTAACTTGTACAAACATGAGCACATCCTCTCACCAGTCATAACAATCTTCCCGTCCTTCATGATTGTCATGGTTTTCCCATCAGAATCACCTTGATACAACCATCCTTCCTTATGTAGATTCCCAAACGAAATTAAACTCCTCCTTAGTCTTGGCACGTGTTTCACATCCCGAAGTAGCATCTCATTGCCATCATACATCTTAAACTTGACATCACCGACTCCAACAACACGGTAATTTGTGTCATTGCCCAAGTGAACAACACCAAACTCACCAGATTTATATGAAGAGAACCACTCCCGCTTCGATGTCACATGATATGAACTAGCCGAGTCCAATATTCACGCTTCACCAGACTTCTCGTTAGACACCGTGAGTAGCACATGACTGCTGCTACTTGAGTCATCACCGGCTGCTGCTAAACTTGCACTTGCACTTCACCTCTTCTTCAGTAACGGACAATTCCTCCTTATATGCCCAACGTTATGACACTTATAGCAACATATCACCTTGATCTTCTCTTTGCCCTTCGACGTCCCCGACTCGTTGTCATGCTTCACCTTGACCAGCAAACCTTCACCCTGAGAAGCTTCCATTGCAATTGACTTTGATCTTCTCAAATCGCGCACAAGCAACCCTGAAACTATCTCCTCAGGCTTGATGGTATCTTTGCCGTATGTTAGAGTAGTCATGACATGCTTGTAAGACGGTGGAAGTGATCTCAGAAGAATTATGGCTTTGTCTTCATCCTCTAGTTTCACACCTAACATGCTTGGATCCGTGACCAACTAATTGAATACGTTGATGAGGATATCACTTCTTAGATACACACTTACAACCTCCTCATGTTGAACAAGATGTGCCACAGATCCAAGGACCAATTACTCGTGCATGTGCCCGTCAACTTGATCGCTAGGTGAATGCGTTCCTAAGCTTACATGGAAATATTTCTACGAATGGCATGCTATTTAATTCTTGTGATGATTTTATTGTTATTAGGAACCTGGGAGAATACCATGGAGAATAGCTTAAGAAACCAAATATTAAAGCGGAGACAACAAGTGCAAGTAAACTCCTATTTCCGAGACCGATTCAGTTTCGGGATGGGAGACAGCATCAACTTCAAACGGCCATAACTTTTGATCCAGAAGGAGTTACAGGGCTTACAAGTACTTGTTGGAATGCTTATGAAGTCTACTTTCAGATGGTTTTGGTTTCACACCAAAATTCCTCCTAAGCTGTCCAAAATTATCGAAACAAGTTGTGTCATTTTTTCTATCTGAGTCAGATTGGGCCTTTGGGCTTTGTATTTGTGTCATGGGCTAAACCCATGAGGAGGGCGCCCCTCACAAGGCAAAACCTCACCCTAGGATGTCTTAACTCATATATATTCAGTAGCCGCCGCCGTTTAGGGTGGGTTTTGCTTAGATTATTCTGTCTTTAAACAGTTTCGCCGTTTATCGGTTTGTGAGACCCCAACTTTGAGAGTATAATTATTCATCTGCAAGTTGAGTTGCAATCTTCCTTGTTCTTGCTTATGTTCTTCGATTCGCATGCAGGGATTAGCCTTCATAGTGAGGTCAACCGGGCAGCGCACGGCTGATAACAAGAGGAGACGTGGTGCTACGATTGCAGGGTTCGGGTCTTGGTGATCAGAAGCCAGATCGTGAGTGTCAATTCTCCACTAAATCAAGAGTTATCCTTACCTAACGGAAGATCGGGCACCCCGTTGCCATCAAGTGGTATCAGAGCCACAAAAATAAAATTGGTAGTCGTACGTTTTTCCCTGTCCTACAACCACGTATAGCCTTTTTGCATAATTCTGTTTCAGAGTCTGTAGTGTTGAGTTTGTGTCCTAGGTTGAGTTCGGTTGCTGGCTTAGATTGTGTTTGAGTCCAGTTCGTGATCCATCCGCCGCACCCCCACAAACCCTCGGCACCACTACCATTGTCTTTGTTTTCCTATCTACTAACCATCTTGTGCAAATGTTGGTCATTATGTGTTCTGTTTTAGTGTCATATATTACGTCCTTTGATCACCCTACATCTCCATCCACCTCCCTAGCAGCCACCGCCACCATATCATCCCCAGTTTCACTACCTGATTCCGAATCAGCCTCCACCAAAACACTGATACGGAGGACCCTCCTTGAAACAGCCATAACTTTCGCATATAGACTCGGAATCAGGCAAATAAGTAGTCTATGGACATCTACGAAAAAATTCCCATCCGCTACTCCCCTACTTTGTTAGGTTTGCCAAAATTAGTTTTGCAAATTGCAGGCCGGAAAATTGGGTATCTGCACTTCAAAGTTCTAGCACGCTTTTTAAAGCACGCTTGTGTATTTCCACAGGCCACATCTTATATCAGACTTAGCTGCTACCTCCTGAGGTTGTTGTTCCTGTGCTCCTAGTTGAGAAAAAAATATCAGAAAAATAAAAGAAAAATAAAAAAAGGTGTGAAAGAAAAAAAAGAAAAGGAGAGGAGCACATAGGACACACCAGGGAGCTAGCTGTGTGTTGTTTTGTGCTGTGTTTTGCCTTGTACTTATTTCCTTGCTGCTGTCCTTTCATACTTGTTTGTCTCCCTTGTCTTATCACATCTAGTTTAGAACGCGTTTAGGCCAGCAACTAGGACAAGTGCTTTGGACATTTATTCAGTATTACTATCGGTTATTGAATTGTGTGCTACTAATATATTTGGCCTCCCAAGCTCCACATATATACTTTTGGTTAGCACGGTCTCGACCCTTGCAATCACTGGATCACGCCCTCAAGGTATCACGAACCAGCCACCGGTTGTACCATCCTTTGCCCGCTAGTCTCAGAACCTTATAAGAGCTTGGTAAGGTGCTTCCATGTGTGAGTGTTCACTATCCTTGCATAGTAGTAGTTGATAGCGATCATACTTTTGTGCTGTTTGTTTCCTATTTTCTACTAACCATGGCAGGTGAGGTGAATGATTTCGCTGATTGTGCTTCAAAAGAGGAGATCGTTAAGCTGGATCAGAAGATTGAGGAAAATGTAGCTGCCATGAATGCTATGCGGGAAGACCTCTAGGCTATAGTGGGGAGCATTACCACCCTCACTAATAGCATCGAGTAGTTGGCAGCAAACCGTCACCCAACACCACCACTTGTTGATGATGACGGAGGTAATGAAGAGGAGAAAGCAGACAATAGTAATGCACGTGCTGAACTTCATGACGAGCGCCTATGACAACGGTTGCGATTCAACCGGCAAGGTATGGGAGGTAACTGCCACCAAGGGCAAGGTAACGATGATCCTTTTGCTAAAATTAAATTTACCTTGCCTTCATTTTCTGGAAAATATGACCCTGAAGCTTATTTGGATTGGGAGATGACCGTAGAGCAAAAATTTAATTCCCATTTAGTTCCTGAAATTCATAGGGTTAGACAAGCAACTAGTGAGTTCAAGAACTTTGCTATTATCTGGTGGAATGAACTAGTTAAAACTGGCCAAGAACCTAACACATGGAAAAGGTTGAAGCGAGCTATGCGGAGTAGGTTTATTCCTCCATCTTTCAAACGTGATTTGAGAAATAAGTTGCAACGCTTAGACCAAGGAGAAAAATCTGTAGAAGATTACTTTCAGGAGCTACAAATAGGAATGTTGCGTTGTGAGGTAGAGGAGGATGAGGAGGATATGATGGCTTGATTTTATGGGGGGTTGAGACGTGAAATTCAGGACATTATTCAATATAAGGAATACAATTCTCTTAACCGATTGTTCCATCTAGCTATATTAGTTGAACAAGAATTGCAAGGAAGGTAGCCATTGAGAAGGAACAATTGGGGAAGCACGTCTACATCGAGGCCTTCCATTGGGCAAGGCAAAAGTGTCCCTATTCGGAGTCCTACGCCCTCCACCAATAGGGCACCAGCAGCGCCATCTTCACGAGCTACCGAGGTGAGTAAATCTGTTCGCGTACAGGCACCCACAAAAAGCGCATCATCGGTTGCTTCTACGGGACGAACAAGGGATATCCAATGCTTCAAGTGCAAAGGGATGGGCCATGTGCAATGTGATTGCCCAAATCAGAGAGTTCTCATTGCTACAGATGATGGTGAGTACACTAGTGCTAGTGATGTTGATGATGAATTAGCACATGGCACTAATAATGCAGGTGATGAAGACGAGAGCGATGAGGATGTGGAGCACATAGGTGCGGACGATACAAGCAAGTACCTGAGCATTGTAGCACAACGGGTGCTAAGTGCTCAAATGGAGAAGGTGGAGCAAAATCAACAACACAATTTGTTCCAATCAAGGTTCGTGGTTCACAATAGAGTATGCCATGCTGTCATTGATAGCGGCAGTTGTAGTAACCTTGCTAGTTCAGATTTGGTTGACAAGCTAGGTTTGCCTACACAACCACATCCACGGTCTTACTACATCCAAAGGTTCAACTCTTGTGGTAAGTTGAAGGTAAGTAAAGTTGTGAGAGTGCAATTTTCTGTTGGAAAGTACCATGATAGTGCAAATTTTGATGACGTGCCTATGCAAGCATGTTCTTTGCTTTTGGGTAGAGATGTGCTGCACCGTGGTAGAACTAACACATACACTTTCACACATAATGGCAAAAACATTGAGTTGCTACCAATGATCCCTGCTGAAATTTTGAAGGACGATATAGCGCGTGCTGAAAATAAATCAAAGTCTAAAAATCAGCAAGTAGCTAAAGATGTTTGTCCACCTAAAAAGGAGAAAAAAGAGCCACATGCTAGGAAAGACACACTTAAGTTGAAAGAAGCTTCCATGTTAGCTAATAAATCTGAGATTTCTAAGTTAAATGTTAATGAATCTATTCGCTATGCTTTGGCTTGCAAGGAAACATTCTTTACACTTGAGGACTTGCCTCCTTCTTTGCCACATGCTATTATTAACCTTTTGCAGGAGTTTGCTGATGTATT
The DNA here is from genome assembly GCA_003991445.1 of Oryza meyeriana var. granulata. Classification (NCBI taxonomy): domain Eukaryota; kingdom Viridiplantae; phylum Streptophyta; class Magnoliopsida; order Poales; family Poaceae; genus Oryza; species Oryza meyeriana. The sequence goes on along the minus strand of RYFJ01003340.1, from coordinate 59,785 downwards.
TCCAAATGAGATACCCCCGGGGCTGCCGCCTATGAGAGGAATTGAGCATCAAATTGATTTAATCCCAGGAGCCACTTTGCCAAACCGCGCGCCATATTGGACCAACCCCGAAGAGACTAAGGAAATTCAGCATCAAGTGCAAGATTTGCTTGACAAAGGGTATGTACATGAAAGCCTTAGTCCTTGTGCTGTTCCTGTTATTTTGGTACCTAAGAAAGATGGAACATGGCATATGTGTGTTGATTGTAGAGCCATCAATAATATAACTATTAGGTATCGTCATCCTATTCCTAGGTTAAATGATATGCTTGATGAATTAAGTGGCTCTGTTGTGTTCTCTAAAGTAGACTTGCATAGTGGATACCACCAAATTAGAATGAAATTGGGTGATGAATGGAAGACCACGTTTAAAACTAAATTTGGTTTGTATGAGTGGTTAGTAATGCCTTTTGGTTTGACTAATGCTCCTAGTACTTTTATGCAACTCATGCATGAAGTTTTACGCACTTTCATTGGTAGATTTGTGGTGGTTTACTTTGATGATATACTTATTTACAACAAGTCTTTAGATGAACATAAGGAACATTTACGTGCTATTTTTAATGCTTTGAGAGATGCACGTTTGTTCGGTAACCTCGCGAAGTGCACATTTTGCACGGAACGAGTTTCTTTTCTTAGTTATGTTGTGACTCCACAGGGAATTGAAGTTGATGAGACCAAGATAGAAGTGATCAAGAGTTGGCCAACTCGTACATCGGTTACACAGGTGCGGAGCTTTCTTGGGCTAGCTGGATTCTACCGTCGCTTTGTGAGAGATTTCAGCACCATTGCCACACGTATGAATGAGCTCACAAAGAAAGGCATTCCTTTTCGATGGGGACAAGCACATGAAGACGTCTTCAATTTGCTTAAAGAGAAGTTGACTCATGCCCCACTACTCCAACTCCTTGACTTTGGTAAGGTTTTTGAGCTTGAATGTGATGTAAGTGGGATTGGGATTGGAGGTGTGCTTATTCAAGAAGGTAAGCTAGTTGTATATTTTAGTGAGAAGTTGTCAGGACCTAGTTTGAACTATTCAACCTATGATAAAGAATTATATGCTTTGGTTCGAACATTAAAGACTTGGCAACATTATCTATGGCCAAAGGAATTTATCATACATTCTGATCATGAGTCCTTGAAACATATTCGAAGTCAAGCTAAATTGAATAAACGACATGCTAAATGGGTAGAATTTATTGAATCGTTTCCATATATCATTAAGCATAAGAAAGGCAAAGACAATGTGATTGCTGATGTTTTATCTAGGCGCTATACTATGTTATCTCAACTTGATCATAAAATTTTTGGATTGGAGACAATAAAAGAATTATATGCTACTGATTTGGACTTTAAAGATGCTTATGATCACTGTCGAGAGGGGAGAACTTGGAATAAATATGTGTTGAATGATGGATTGTTGTATCGAGCTAACAAATTATGTGTTCCTGCAAGCTCTGTTTGTCTTTTGTTTTTGCAGGAAGCGCATGGAGGTGGATTGATGGGACATTTTAGAGTGAAGAAGACGGAGGATGTGCTAGCCACTCACTTCTTTTGGCCGAAAATGCGGCGTGACGTTGAACGATACGTTGCACGATGCAGCACTTGTAACAAAGCTAAGTCCCGTCTTAATCCACATGGTCTTTATATGCCTCTACCCGTCCCTAGTGCTCCTTGGGAAGACATTTCTATGGATTTTGTTTTAGGATTGCCTAGGACAAAGAGGGAGAGGGATAGTGTCTTTATTGTTATTGATAGATTTTTCAAAATGACACATTTTATTCCTTGTCATAAGAGCGACGATGCTACTAAAGTTGCTGATTTGTTTTTCAGGGATGTCGTTCGTCTACATGGTGTGCCCAATGCAATTGTTTCAGATCGTGATACCAAGTTCTTGAGTCATTTTTGGATGACGTTGTGGAGGAAATTGGGGACGAAGTTACTATTTTCTACAACTTGCCACCCCCCAAACCGATGGACAAACAGAGGTGGTGAATCTTACTTTGTCAACGATGTTGCGGGCTGTTTTGAAGAATAATTTGAAAATATGGAAAGAATGTCTTCCACATGTGGAGTTCGCCTACAACCGTTCGTTGCACTCCACCACAAAGATGAGCCCATTCCAGGTGGTATATGGCTTTAACCCTCGTGCTCCAATTGATTTATTGCCTTTACCTTTTTCTAAAAAAGTGAATTTTGATGCTAAGACACGAGCTGAATTTGTGCTTAAGTTACATGAGACCACTAAGAAAAATATTGAGCATATGAATGCAAAGTATAAACTTGCTAGCAGTCAAGGTAGAAAGGAGCTTATTTTTGAACCCGGTGATCTTGTTTGGTTACACTTAAGAAAGGATAGGTTTCCTACTTTGCGCAAGTCAAAATTAATGTCTTGAGCTGCTGGTCCTTTTTAAGTTCTTGCGAAGATAAATGATAATGCATATAAGATTGATTTGCTTACAGATTATGGTGTGAGTGATGTTTTCAATGTTGCTGATTTGAAGCCTTACTTGGGTGAAGAAGGTGACCTAGAGTCGAGGACGACTCCAAATCAAGAGGGGGAGGATGATGAGGACATCACTTCTTTAGATACACACTTACAACCTCCTCATGTTGAACAAGATGTGCCACAGATCCAAGGACCAATTACTCGCGTACGTGCCCGTCAACTTGATCGCTAGGTGAATGCGTTCCTAAGCTTACATGGAAATATTTCTACGAATGGCATGCTATTTAATTCTTGTAATGATTTTATTGTTATTAGGAACCTGGGAGAAGACCATTGAGAATAGCTCAAGAAACCAAATATTAAAGCGGAGACAACAAGTGCAAGTAAACTCCTATTTTCGAGACCGATTCAGTTTTGGGCTGGGAGACAACAAGTGCAAGTAAACTCCTATTAGCCTTCATGGCAAGGTCAACCGGGCAGCGCACGGTTGATAACAAGAGGAGACGTGGTGCTGCGATTGCAGGGTTCGGGTCTTGGTGATCAGAAGCCAGATCGTGAGTGTCAATTCTGCACCAAATTGAGAGTTATCCTTACCTAACGGAAGATCGGGTACTCCGTTGCCATCATACGCCCACGTGCCCCCTAAGATCTGACTCCTCTTGCATCTGCAAACCGTACAACTATTATTTGAGATACAACTTACTCGTCAGCAACTTGGACATATATTGGGTTGTTAATTTGTCCCAAATTTTCTTCGGTGAATCTTCCTCCATGACATGCTACATGACTGAATCCGAAAGACACAATCGTATTGTTGCAGCTGCCTGCGTCTTCATCTCCTCCCACTTGTCATTATCCATCTTCATTGGTTTCATTTCAGTGAGAGCCCTGTATCCCCTGTTGTGCCAATAGATCCTTCACCCTGGTTTGCTAGAGAACGAAATTTCCTGTGCCATCGAATTTTACCACATCAAATTTGGAAGCCATCATCGACGCCATCGACAATAGATCAATTTAGCGGCTATTGCCCTGTCAAATTGACCTGCCCTACTCCAACTCAACTATCCCAACCAATCTAAACAGTACCACCTGGTCAACATGTGAACAGTACCTTGTAAACAGTTTTTGGCCCAAAGAAAGAAATTACCCCTTTTTTCTTTTTCCTATTGGTCAAGCCAAGCCAATGAGGTCAAGGGATCGATCCCCTTTACTCCTCCTTGCTCCCTCGCACACTTCTCCTCGTGCGAGCCGTCACCTCCTGTCGACACCGTTGTGCCGGCCCTGCCTGCCGAGCACCGAAGCTCCGCCAGGTGGAGCCCCTGCTGAGGCTGCCGTCACACCTGCTTCTCCTTGGAAATCGACGTTGCCGGATCTCTTCCCCGAGCCCCAGCGCCTACGCCGAGCACTTTGCCGCCTACACGCCACCTGTTGAGACGCGCCCCGCGGCTGCTTGTGTGCTCGCTGCTCCAAACCACCAATACCTCTAAGAAATCAAGGTTAGATTCCTTCCTTTGCTTGTTGATTTGTTTGATTGCCTTTTGATTGCAATCCTGTGGATTCCTCTGTTGTATTTATACTAGTGATATTATCTGATTTTGTGTCCAAATCAAGTCCATATCCACTACCTCCTTGTGTTGCACTTGGTTTGACTTGGCTTCCATGCGTTGCCTGCATCCAGGAAGGACTCAATAGTCCGAGTCCGTGTCCATCTCTGCCCACATACACCAAGTCGATCTCCTACATGATTTGCCCCTGCCACATTGGCTTCTAGTCCTTGTGGTCTTCGGTTTCGACACATTATCGTGTACACCGCCACCTCTCGTGACATCCCGACACCTATGCACTCTATGACCTCCTGCTCAGCCACTCTGGAACCTCTGGCCAACTCCACTGACGACGAACGCCGCCGGCCTGTTGCAACCAACTCCTGTCACTGTGCTAACACGATTGAACTAGTGCTTCGACGGTTTGATTTTAATCTGACTGCCCTCAGCCTGGTTCCACCGCTCGTCGTACGTACACTGCCTTTGTAGCAATCCATCACACACCACCTCATCAACACCTTCCAAAACAGCCTCGAGAATCCACCCGCTCTGACTTCCGATTGACCACCCGCTAATCTCGCCGTGAGCCAAAGCCGATAAATCGTCATGCTGTCTTCCCAGCTGTCAAATCGACCTGAGCGCTACGTCTAGCCGTTGTTGGTGCAAAAACGTGTCGAGCTATACACGTGAGCACCTTGTGTGCAACCCGTGGTGACACTCGGAGACGCGTCACCACAAGGGTTAGATACTGCCAAACGATCACCCGGGAGGGACCCCGTCAGGATGAACGCACGCCGGTTTGTCCTAGACTTGGCAGGCCACTAGGACGTCCTCAAACACCGTAGAGACGAGAGACGATGAGCAATTGGGAGATTGGAGAATAGACATGGGATACATGTAGCAAGAAGGAGGGAGATGTAGAATATAGAGGTTAAAGGGTAATAGATTGATTTTGACGATTGATTGGTTAATTTGTTGGTTTTCAATCAGCCTTGGCCCCCTATATTTGTAGGAGGGGTGGTCTTGCATCTATTGGGCCTTCTTCACGTCCTATTAGGCTTAGAGATCAATTAGGACTCTAAAAACCCTAGCATCAAGCAAGGAAACACGAGAAAACTCTAACCGGAATCGGATTCGGGGCTGAAGGTCTGACCGCCCAAACACCTGCGGTCAGACCGCAGTTCATTGTCTGGTTTGACTGGCCACACAATGGCGGTCAAACCGGCCTCCACGGGAAAGCAGCGGTCATTTCCAAATTTGGCTTGAATTTGCTATAAATCCAAACTAGTGCCAAATTTGGGTGTCAACACATGCCCTCCTGCTTTTTTGGCAAACTTATGAGCCAAAAAGCAATAAACACGGGTCAACTAAGGACGATATTCATCAATACCGGACATGAATGCCTCTAAGGCTATATGTTTAGTGGTGATGAAATAATTTTACTTAGAGAGGCCACCTTTTGTTCAGATATTGTTTCTTTTTTCTTTGGCCTTCACTCTTGTCTCACCACTTCTTTGCGTTGATTCTTTTGTGACTAATTCTTTTGTCTCGACTAGCTACGAGATGAGCGTGTTTGATTATTTAAAATCGATCGCTGAGGTAATGCCCATTGCATATAAATAGGCATCATCCACGTACCATTGAAACTCCATGGCCCATACCAAGGATAAAACCATGAAGAGGAAAAAGGATATGGCTGAAGATCCGTCCTTTTTTGTCTCCCACCTTGCTTGGCCAGCGATCTTGTTCTCCTTGGCCGCTTGTCATCTTTTGGAATCTTCGGCTTGTCATCTTGCCCCCTGGAGTCTTGAATGTGATCTCCTCCTTGCCGTCTGGGTTCTTCTTTTCTTGCAACTCAATGATGTGAATAGGAAAAGGGAGCTTATCTACTTGCATTTTTGTAAATGTCAACCATCCTTCATTAATAGCCGATTGAACTTGTTTACGGAATACATTGTAATCATTAGTGGCATGAAAATAAGAATTGTGCCACTTACAGTATGCTCGTCGCTTTAATTCCTCAGGCGGTAGTATAATATGGCCTTGTGATAAATTGATTTGTTTGTTCTCTAATAAATAATCAAATATCTTATCACATTTGGCCACATCAAACGTGAATTTTACTTCCTCATGCCGATTCTTAATTTGGCTGTATACACATCAACAGTCTCATTGTCCGAAGATTCAATCTTATGATCAACTACATTAATATCAGGACGATCAAACTTAACTTTTTGTGAGATCTTGGCTTCTTTAGCTCGGCTTTCCTGAGCCAGAGCTTTTTGAAGTAATTGGCTTACATCTAAGAAACTATGACCATCTAGTTTTTCTTTCAAGTATTCAAGCAAACCAGAGTAAGCCAAATCAGCCAAATCTTTATTAGAAAGAGTTAAACTAAAACACCGGTTTATTGTATCTCTAAATCTTCTAATATACTCAGAAACAGACTCATTATACTTTTGTTTAACCGATGTTAATGTAATGACCCATTTTTCCTTTTCCCTATTGGAATTCATTTTTCTGAATTCAAACTCCTCTCCAATCCTGTTCAGCTGTGCCCCAGTTTTTCTTTCCCTGGCCAGCCGACTGCTTTTCCCCTTGTGCCGAGTAGATTCCTACTCAGTTCCTGAATCTTGCTCCTTTACCTTTGTTCACTCGGCCACCCTTGCAGCCGAGTAACCCCTTGCATTACCGACTACCCTGTCAACCTGTTCTGTCTTGCCACCCCGACCTGTCCTGATCCGGTCAAGCTCACGACACCTTGCCTTATCAACGGACGTGCTATCTCATCGCCTCACCAAGTTGCACCGCAGCCATGTTTTCAACGCTCCTCCCGTTGGACGCCGACTGCAGAAGTGGTGACGTGATCCGACCTCCACCTGCCCACAACCCCGCTCGGACCAATGGATAATAACCGCCACACCACAAGAACCCTCTTGGACCAATGGTTAGTCAGAGGCTCTGTCTGCAAATCCCTCCAACTTGTCCTTGCCACGATCTGAGTGTCTCATCGTCGCTACAGTGTATACTAACTCCCCTGGCCACCCCCAATCCCTAAGTCAATCTCTGCATTGACGTCGCATCACCTTGCCAGCTTATCTTGACTCCTTTTCCCTCTCTATCGCCCTGCACCGCCGTGTCCCTGCCTTGCACGCCTGCTATAAAAGGACATCCATGCCTCCTCTTTCCTCTGTTTTGCAAGCCAGCTGTCTCTGCCAAACCACCATTACCAGCTTCATAGCTAAGCCATCATCTTCCTCCTCCCCAGCCCCGGAGCCGTTTCTGCCCCCCCCCCCCGAGCTCCATCGCCGCCACTCATTGCCCAGCCTACCATCCGGAGTTCCAAACCAGTGAGCCTTGTTGCCCCGTCCGCAAGCTTAACTCAGCCGCCTATGATAAACCTTCATCCGACTACCGCGATGTTCTTTTCCTAGTGTTTTACCTCTTTTCAGCGTATTAGTAATTATCTTTTCTGCTTGTTTAGATCCTGAACCGGTGGACGATCCAGAAGCCGTCTTCGCCAAGGAAGATCTTCCGCTGGAACAAGGCAAGCCCCTTTGATCATATTGCCTCCTATATATGCAAAATTATGTTGTTTGCAAAATATGCATGATTAGTCTACACTTTAAATTGATCGGCCTCGGTCTGCAAGCGCAACCGACGGACCTACCCAGTAGTCGCACTTATCTTGGTAGGATATTGATGTATTTCTCCCTTGATAGCCGCACAAATGGCACGTTGGCATCCTATCTACGGATACGAATGTTGAGTAGAATGGCTTAGCCCTGCAACGATTGTATTGTCGTTGGGGAAACAGTGGTTTTTACTTAGCTGTTTGAAAACCCGGTACTCTGCGTATCGGCGTGTTTACAAAACAAATGAAAGTTGTGAAAACCTTGATGTACAGAGACAGTGCCTGTGTGGCCTGGCTATGTATTATCGATAAGGACCGTTTCCTTTGGGGATTGCATCCGAGCATTTTACAGTACGACCATACGGGTAGTATGGACTGTCCCTCGCTGAGTAAATTGTAGGTCTAGGGAAGTCTAGTGCCGACTGGAGTGGACTCATCTGAGTTGTGGCTCGTGAGCCCTGGTGCTGATGGTGGTTGGAGCCGACCTGAAGCATTGATCCTGTGTGGATCCTTTTGCTGGCATTGGATAACCCTAGACTGGCTTTGGAAATGGCCTTGTCACAAACTTTCGGTACAGGCCAGTACTCGGTGTAAGTTTCGTGTCGTTTGGATAAAGCGTACACCCTCTGCAGAGTTTAGCTGAACTGTTCGAACAGCCGTGCCCATGGTGAAGGGCGATGTAAGGTGATTCCCATAGCGTAGATTTGATTGCCAGTGATTTGTGAAATGGATTGATGGGAAGGGAATCATGACCAGAGTTTGCCGAGGGGCAAACGGAAGGCCTGTGTGGCCAGAAACGGGTCTGTGTGACCCGGGGTGTTGAAGCACCATAAGCAAGTGGGTGAAAGTTAACAGGAGTAAAGTCTTCGGGTTGTAGCCAGAAGACGATAAAGAGCAGACTACCTGGTTGTAGCTAGGGCAGCGAGTTTGTGCTAACTGGTTGTAGCCAATGTAGCGAATGAGCTGATAACCAGCTGTTGCTAGAATTGCTAAAAGAGATAGCTGAGATTTGGTTGTGGCCGAGTCTTAGGGTCAACGGGTGGTCGAAGCCACTCGGGAGAAGTAACAGACCTAAGGAGTGGTCGAAGCCACTCGGGTGACAGCCGAGTTGTGTGGTCACTCGGTTAATCACCGGAAGATGAAAATGGAAATACATGATTCAGTAACTATATGTGGTGAGTTGTTGAAAAGCAACTTGCGGAATGGATCGAGGCGTGAGCCTCTTTCCGACAACTAAAAATTGGGCACACTAGTATTTGACAAGCAAAATGTTTCTAAAGGCTGTTTTCGCAAATAAGACTCTTAGCCCCTTTTGTCTAATCGACATGGCACCTTTCCCCTGACTTGCTGAGTACGAAAGTACTCACCTTTGTTCCTATATTTGTATATATATTATATTAGGTTTTGAAGAAGAAGACGACGACCCGGCTGCTGCCGAGTTCTTCCAGGACCAAGCTGACTACGAGGACTTCTGAGGTTTCGGGCCTAGCTCCCAACCAAGCCTATGGTATCATCGTGTTCCATCGCTGAGTAGTTTTCCTCCCCTGCTTCCGCCCTGTCTGTGTTGTATCTTGCTAGTTACCTTGTTCTTGCCGTTGTCCATCCAGGGCCTGTCCTGGATGGAAACCTTTGTATTATATGTACTCTATTATGTATGTAATGTTTAGTGTACTCTGAGTTTGTATCACCGATGACTATGTGTGTATCCGACTACTGATCCAGGGATCGGGTACTATTTGCACATGGTGGGCTTCCGCCTTGGTGGAGGCACCACAGTTAAGTGTGACAAATTTAATTCGGTCTCACTAGTAAAGAAGTAATCATGAAATTTTTGTTCTAATTGAGACCAATCATGAATAGAATTTGGTGCAAGTGATATAAATCAAGTAAATGCAGCACCAGATAAAGACAATGTAAAAAGCCTAAGTTTTAAAATGCTACTAGCACTAGCTTCCCCACATTGCACAATAAATTGGCCGATATGCTCTAAAGTAGACCGTCCATCTTCTCCAGTGAATTTGACAAAATTAGGCACTCTAAACCCTTGAGGATATGGAACATTGTCATTGGAATCAAGATAGGGTTTCTGATATGTGCGCTTTTTAACCCTAGTATCTACACCGAAAGCGTTCTTGAAAACTTCAGCAATCTCATCTTCAAGACTTTTGGGTTGTGGTGGTGTTGATGCTTTGCACCGGCAATAAAACTATAGGGCTACTCGGCGAAGCCGACTGCTGAGATAATTACCCGAGACCTGGGTCTGTAAGGGCAACATATTATGTAGTCGGTATGTATAAACTTTTATGAAAAGCATGTGTAAATATACGTGTGATGCCACCAAGCTTATCTACTCAGTCGTCATTAGCCTTACTCGACCGGGTAGTTTGTGCCGAGTTAGTCTGTTGGAACTTAATAAAATCGTTCAATGTGGGAAACTGTACTCGGGTAAACTCGACAGTTGTAGTAAGGCTTCGTAACTGAGTAGGACAAGCTCGTATATTATTGACAGCACATATATACATGCAGCCCCCAACTCACTACTCGGTTGAGACAAGTGGCGTAGCCCCCAACGGGTTTAGCCTCAATCCACTTGGTGAATTTATCCACTGCGACGAATAGATGTGTAAACCCTCCTGGCGCTTTCATGAAAGGCCCGACCATGTCGAGCCCCCAGACTGCGAATGGCCAAGAAATAGGGATAGTTTGGAGTTCTTGGGCTGGGAGATTTGTTTGTCTTGTGTAGAACTAGCAACCCTCGTACTTGCGGATAATATCTTTGGCATCTGTTACTGCTGTGGGCTAGAAAAATCCGTGCCGGTAGGCCTTTCTGACTAACGTCCTGGATGCGGCATGGTTGCCACATATGCCCGAGTGGATTGAGTGCAGGATCTGTTTGCCCTCCTCGGTGGTGACGCATCGCATGAGGACACCGGATGCGCTTCTTCGGTATAGGTCTTTTTCGACTAGCAGGAAGCTTTTGCTTTGACGCTTGATCTGCTCGGCTTGATTGTGATCTTCTAGGAGTTCATCGTCCAGGAGAAATTTGATAACAGGAGTCCGCCAGTCTTGACGTATGTGCAGCATCCCGTCGGTAGTCGGGGTAGGTTCGCCTCCCTACTGATCCGGCGCTGGTTTCTTCTTGACTGATGGTTCCATGAGTTGCTCGACAAAGATTCCAGTCGGAACTGCTTCTCGCTTGGATCCCATATTTGCCAGCTCGTTTGCCGCGTCGTTGTATTGGCGCAGGACATGTGTTATTTCCTGCCCGTCGAACTTGTTTTCCAGCTTGCGAACCTCCTGACAATATGCTGTCATGGTATCGTCGAGACAAGTCCAGTCTTTCATGACTTGGTTTACCACGAGCTGGGAATCCCTGCGCACAACCAGTCAACGTATGCCGAGTGATATAGCGATGCGGAGCCCGTGGATAAGTGCCTCGTACTCGGCGACGTTGTGGGAAGCCGGGAAGTGGATCTGTAGAACATACTTCATTTTATCGCCGGTGGGGGACGTCAATATGACTCCAGCCCCGGCGCCGCCGATCCGTAGAGAACCGTCGAAGTACATTGTCCAGTACTCTGCTTTGCTGTTGATGTGGAGCACGACAAGGCAGTTGAACTTCTGTCTACTCGGTCTATGAAGTCAGGCTAGAGCTTGTGATTTAATTGATGTACTATTGGCTGAAAAGGTGATATCGAACGCCATCAACTCGAGTGCCCATTTAGCGATTCGGCCGGTGGCCTTGCGATTATGAAGGACATCCCTGAGTGGAAACGTTGTGACCACCGTGACTTGATGTGCTTGGAAATAATGCACTAGCTTCCGGACTGTGATGAGTAGGCCATATAACAGCTTCTGGACTTTTGGATATCTCGTCTTTGAGTCGGCAAGCACCTCGCTGACAAAGTAGACTGGCCGTTGTCTTTACTGGATGTGACCCCGTTCGAATCACTCGACCACCAGCACCGTGCTGACTACCTGAGTAGTTGCCACCAGATATAGCATTAGCGGTTCTTGGGGCATAAGGTGATGCCAAACACGGGAGGTGACTGTGAGAAATTGCTTTGAAGTCTTCGAAGGCTTGTTGGGCTTTCCGGAGTCCATTGAAAGTGTCCCAGCTTTTGAGTAGCTGAAGAAGGGCATACCCCTGTTCGCCCTGTTCGCCCTGTTCGCCAGTCGGAAAAATAAACCGGCTGAGTGCTTGCGATTTCAGCCTGTCAGCTTCTCTAACTGGACGTCTTTGAGGTTAGTCGGGGAGCCATGTTCATTATGGCGTTGACTTTCGCCGGGGGGCTCGATGTCATGAGGGTGTGAGACGATGAAGCCGAGTAACTTTCACGGATCGACACCACACGGAAGGCACACTTTTTCGAGGTTCAACTTCATTTAAATTCGTCGTCGAGATTTTGGAAGGTTTTCTTCAGCTCGGAGGCAGCGTGAGGCCCTTATCTTTGGACTTTTGTCTTGATTCACCACATCGTCGACGGACGGTAGGTTCAGCTACTTCTCACGGGAGATACTGCAGTGTGCAGACCATCACACCGCTGAATGGCCCTGTAGGATGTTGCTGTCCAGCATTCTTTCCAAAACCGAATGGCATTGAGAATATAGCAGTACGACTCCAAACGGCGTGATGAAAGATGTCTTTAAGCAGTCTTTCCTCCCTCAGGCTGATTTGATGGTATCCCGAGTAGTAGTCGAGAAAGCTGAGTAGGTCGCACCCAGCCATGGAATCTACCACTTGATCTATCCTATGAAGACGAAATGGGTCCTTGGGGCACGCCTTGTTGAGATCGGTGTAGTCGACGCACATGCGCCCATTTACCTTTTTCTTCCGACCCAGAACTGGGTTTGCCAGCCAATCCGAGTGATAGACCTCCTTGATGAACCGGCTGTGAGGAGCTGGTATCTCATCCGAAAATAGCATCCTTGCGGTCTGAGCGAAGCGCCGCAGCCGTTGCTTGACTAGCTTGGTGTCTGTCTCACATTTAGGGCGTGCTCGATCACCTCCCTTGGTACGCGCCGGCATTCAGACGGTTTCCATGCGAAGATATCTTCTTTGGCTTGTAGGAAGGTGACGAGCACGTCTTCCTATTTGGGGTCGAAGTCCGGTCCCGACTAGAGAGTCTTGGAGGGGTCGGAAGGGTCAGCATGGGATCTTCTTCATGTCAGAGTCCGCTAAATTCCCGACTCCCTGCCGTTTTTCGCCGGAACTTGATACTGCTCAACTTTAGTTGTGACGGCTTGACCCGAATGCGATCACGCCCGACTGCTGCTTCTTTGTAATGGCCAGTTCGCCAGCTCTCCATGTCGCAGGTGAAGAAATTGCTTGATGTCGCTGCGGGAGGGAGAGGACTCCTGCTGGCCCAGGCATCTTGAAGCACCATATATGTGTAGTGCGATATCGCATGAATTTGGTGAGTGCTGGTCACCGAGTATCGCGTGGTACGCGGTCTCGAAGTCGGCAACCTCGAAGCAGACGTTTTTCGTGCAGAAGTTATCCCGCGTGCCGAAGGTTACCGGCAAGGTTATCTGCCGGAGTGGAGTTGATGACAGGCTGGGGATTATCCCGTGGAAGGGCGCAGTACTCGGTCGTAGTTCTGAACGAGGAATCTTCATCTTGTCCAAAGTCTTGGCGAATAAGATGTTGAGCGCGCTACCTCCATCGATGAGGGTTTTCTTCAGCCTGATGTTTCTGACGACCTGGTCCAGGACGAGTGGATAACGTCCCGGGTGAGAAACCCGATCTGGGTGATCTGCGCGATTGAAGGTAATGGCCATCTCTGACCAGCGCAGGTATTGGGGGGTGTCCGTCGTAGAGACCGTGTTGATGTCGCACGCTGATAGCTTCTATTTACGCTTAGACTCGTATGCGAGTGGCCCCCCAAAGATGTGATTGAGCTCGGCTTGAGGATCTTGAAAATCATCAGTCGGACCCGAGTCTGGCTTGTCTTTGTCCTTGTCGGCACCAGACAATTTAGCCTGCTTGGAGGCAAACTTCTTGAGCATGTAGCAGTCTTTGGCCGCGTGCTTGCTCTTGGGATGGAAGGGGCATGGCCCACTCATGACTTTCAGGTAGTCGTTGTTCCGCTGGGGCCGCGACAGGGTACGCTCCATGTTGGCCACCTCGTTGTCCGACTTCCGCTTGCGGTTGCCAGACTTGTTTTGAGACGGCTCGTTGTCGGTTTCGCCTTTTGGTCCTTCTGTCAGGACTCCTTCTTCTCGTCGAGGGCCTCTGCGATCGCTTCAGCCGAGTCGGCGTATTTGTTGGCCATGTCGTACAGAGCCCGGACAGACGGTGGTGGTTTCCGTGTGAACTTCGCGATGAACGGGGCATCCTTTACTCCCTTGAGGAAGGCGGTGATGACAGCCTCGTCGTGGATCATTGGGATCTTGTTGCGCTTCTCGGAGAACCTCTTGATAAAATCTCGTAGAGACTCGTTCTTCTTCTGGTGTAGCTGATAAAGATCGTGCTCTAAAGACGACCTCTCGTAGGTTCCCTGAAAATTGGCGATGAACCGATCCCTGAGTTCTCCCCAGAAACCGATCGACCGCCTCGAGAGCCCTGTCAGCCATGTCCTCGCCGAGTCAGCTAGCGTGACTGGGAGGTAGTTAGCCATGGCTTTGTTGTCGCCCCCAGCAGCTCGGACTGCTAGGGTATATACGGTGAGCCAGGACTCGGGATTAGTCTTGTCGTCATACTTTTCAATCCCAGTGGGCTTAAAACCAATCGGCCAATGGACGTCCTGAAGCTCCCGAGTGAAAGCTGGGATGCCTTCGTCTTCGTGAGGGCTTGGGCTTCGACCACGGCGGTTAAACCACTCGTGATGGAGGCCAAAGCGCTCATTTTCATCTTCCAGTCAGCGGCGCTCATCTTCGCATCGTTCGCGGCGCTGGGCACTGATAGTGTGGCGAAGGTCATGTTGTAGGCGCTCTCGGAGGTCTTGATTAGGCTGGCGATCATACTGGTGATGGCACCGGTTGTTGTTATTGGTGTCGCCAAGTGTAGTTTGCCTAGACTCCTCGCGTGGCCGACTTGAGCCGGCCGCCCAACGCCGAGCGGACGTGGATGAGCCCGCTGCTGGAGATCCCGACCGGTTAGTCAGTACTAGGGTGTCACCTGACTACTGTTGTTGCTGTTGGCAGGCGGCAGCCGTGATCATCGCCTTGATCTTGGCGATAGTTGGGGTGGCCTGGTGATCAGGCCCGAGCTAGAGCGTGTCCAGCAAAGTTGCGGCAGCTACAACATTCTGTTGCGGCGTGACGAAAATGTCGTGATTGCCGACTTTAGTTTGGAGAATCTGCTGCTGGGCTGCTCCCCTAGCTTTGCGTAGCCCATCGTCACGAGCCTCACGATCAGCCTCCTCCTGTTGTTGCAGTCGGCGCGCCTCCTCCTGTTGCTCCTCTTGTAGTCGGCGCACCTCGGAGGGTGGTGTTGTAGCCATGAAGATCTCGCGGGGGAGGAGAAAACTCGCCAGACTGGAGTCTGAACTGGCGTTCGAACCATTATCCGACTTGGAGTCGGACTCCGAGAAGTTTATCGGAGTGAGAACGACCCCAACCTCTCTAGATCCAATATGAAACGACACTTGGCCATGTCCAAACTGAATCGCAGGAGATCGGGTCTATTTGCGGGATGTAGATCTGCAGTGTCGCCGAGTCCGTGTGGGAGATTGACAATCTCTCCCCTTCTCGGCCCAACCCGAGCTGGCTCAAGGCCTAGCACAAGTCGGATGCCGAAGGAGAGAGTTGTCCCGATGCTTGGCGATGTGAAGGACTGCCGTAGTAAGTCGTTGAAGGAGATCGCAGCGTCCTGTGGGCCGACTGGAGCTACGTCGGCTGGCTCCTCGGCCGGCTGGATTGGATCTGTTCCGGCCAAGGTAAGGTTGCCAATTTGGTTGGCAATGAAATCGAGGCTTCCGAAGGAAATCGTGTCTCCAGGGGAGAACTTGTTGCCGTCGACTCCGTTTGATGGATCCATCGAATTTATGGATGAAGAATTTGCCGGAGCCCCTACCTAGCGCGCCAACTATCGATGCTTTGCACCGGCAATAAAACTATAGGGCTACTTGGCGAAGGGAAACTCGGTGGATTGCAGAGGAACACAAAGAGTTTTTATACTGGTTTAGGCCCTCGATGTGAGGTAATACCCTACGTCTAGTTGAGGTGTTATTCCTCTGAGGTGTTTGGTGATCAATGATCTTGCGTGCCCTCATGGGGCGCCCTGCCTCCCTTTATATACTAGGGGACAGGGGTACATGATAAGGATCCTAGCCGGATACAGCCAAGGGATATCCTTCTTAGAGATAGAGACTTTTCTGACTAAGACTGTGTTTCCTTATTATACAAGGTAAAAATCTGCCGGGTGCTATCTTATCTCTAACTGCATGGTTTGGCCCATCCTCTATCCGAGTGGCCCATATGCTGGTAATGAGGTACCCGGGGCCCATGGCCTCCACAGGTGGTGTGCCATTGACTAATGGATTTGGCAAGATTCCATGTTGATTAGCCAAATTCTGAGGTGCTATACTAGGAGAAATAGGGGCAGTAGCGGTATAAGGAATAAAAATTTGTCTTGGAACATAACCACTGACCATAGGATAACTAGGAACGGCCGTTGTAGGAGCTGATTCCAAAAAATTTGTCAGGGACCATAACATACCCAAACATGTGCCCCAAATAACGTCACATGACCCTGAGATTTGGCACATTGCTAGACAACATCACCCTCCAACCACAGTAATTTTCCCATAATTTAATTCTCATTGTAACTAAGTTAAATAACCAGATCAATGTAACCCTCAACTACCTCATTTAAATTTAGTCTCTAGAAGGGTTTCACTCTTGCCTTTCACTGCCAAGTGGGCCCCAGCCACCGTGGGTCCCACCTGTTGGCCACAGAGACTCTCCAACACGGCCCCACCCTGCAGAACACACGTGCCACACGCGAGGACACACGCCAGCCCGCCGGCCGAGCTCCTCTACACCTCACTGTGTGGTGCTAGCGCCTACATCTCCATTCACTCGGCCGAGTCGATGACAACCCGAACCACTTCGCCATTACACTCTCCTCTCAGCCTCTCTCTGCTCCATGGAAAGCCCGAGGCAAAACCCCACCACAATGCCGGGAATGCCGCTTCCTTCCTTCGTGCCGCCGAGCTCACCGTCGTCGCTGTCCTCCTCTGGTGAGCTTCATCATAGCCGAGCTATGGGAATGTGATAACCTTCCAATCCCTAATCTTTTTTCCCTTCTTCTTTCCCTGTCCTCAAGGTTGAAGACGCCGCATCGTGCACCTAGCTCCGAAAACCATCACCATGGCACAACCGTGTTCTCCCTGACCTAGGCAGAACCGACGCCGATCTTTGGCCAGCAGCATCGCAACCTTAGGACGACCGCAAGGCCCGAGCACGAGCAGCTGACAATCCCTGAAGCACTAGATCCGCTTCTTCTTCTTCGCCACCGACCGCCACACCCCTTTTTTGTTTTCTCTAACCACAGTCAGCAATGTTTCGGTTCTTTGTGCATGTAGCTTCGTCAGGACATCCTTGAGCTAAGGCCTATGGCTCTCCTCTGGATTGCAGCCCAGATCTAGCCACTGCCATTCGCCCGGAGTGCTCTGCCACTGCTGGACCACTCCTAGAGAGCTCGCCGCCGTTCCAGCTTCGCCAGGCCACGCAACGTCCTCGGTGAGCATCCCTAGAGCCTTAGACACTACCGACATGCATTTCTTTGGCCTATAATAAACATGCACATACCCGCCAAGCCATGTCGCCGCCTTTGTCATCGTTACCATCGATTCCGGTCACCATTGAAGCCAAGAAAGCCACCGATAGCTACGCTTGGAATCCCTCTGCCTTTTCTCTTTTGGTAGCTCGGCAAGATCTGCCACCGTTCACCATCGCTGTCGCCACAAAGCACGTCGGCCATGCGTACCGTCGTGGACTCTATCCCGAGGCGCTAACGAGCGGGCCCCATTGCAGTTAGTGTGTGAGAACGCTGTTAGCAAAGATTTAAAACTCCCGAGGTCCTTTTAGCAAAAATACAAGACACTAATGAGTGGGCCTTGGAGCTATATCTAATAACTAAAATCAGCGAGGGCTCTTAATAAAAACCGTTCTCCCACGTGTTTTAGGACCGTGGGTCGATTTTTGAAAACTCCAGGGGCCTCCGTGCAAATGTCATTTCACTGACATGTGGACCCCCTTAATTTAAATCCGAGAAAAACAGAGAAAATGATTAAAATCTTTTCTATTGCATTAGGAAATAGATTTAACTTTAAAAATTTATAGAAAATTCATTTCAACTCCAATTGAGATGGGAAAATTTGCAGTAGACTCATAAAATTGTGAACTATTTTTCTAGAAGGTTAAAATCACAATATAAGCCTCTGGAATACTTTTAAAAATTGAATAATAATAATATACCACATTTCTAGTATAAAACCCTTGAAAATTTATATCTCCCAAATAAAAGCCAGTAAAATAGAAATTCCCTCACCAACTGTAAAACATGCATGCATAATAGAGCATTTTGAGTTTTCTCGTATATTTGTATTTATTCGATTATACGTTATTTATTTAGAGGGGGAAGTCGTGTTTGACGAAGAGGCTGAGCTTGATGCTGATATAGGAATTACTGCTGAGCAAGGCAAGCCACCTCCTCTCTCCCTTTGATCATATTGCTCCTATGTTTTGGAGGAAAATTGTTTGTTTTACTAAATTTGCATGTTCATTTATAAATATGATTGAAAAATGGGTAATTAGTAGCTAATGCCAATTAGATGCATTATGGAACCCCTGAAACTTGAATTCCTTACTGTTGTAGCCATAGGATGGGTATAGAGTGCCTTTTTGCACTCATATGGACTCATCTATGTTATACATACATTTATATGCTTAGCCATGCCTAGCTTTGTGTTTTTAATTCATTTTGACACTTTATAAATGTTGAAATGTGTGTTTTAATCATTATGGACAGAAATGAAAGTGGTAGTAAATGATGAATTAAAATAATGAAAAATGATTTTAAGACTTGGGCGGCAAGTGGTACGCATATTTGATAGTTGCGTAATGATAGGGGGAGTGCTCACCTGAGTCGGTTAAGGACTGAACTCAATGTCTTTTACTATGGAATACGGTACAACCACATGTGCTGATATGGGTTAGCCATAGCTTACTAAGTTGCTCAATATTTAGCCTTGCATTTGGTAGGCCGGAATAGTATGAGCTACTATGTTGTAGTGACTAATAGGAACTACCTATTAACCCGTAATGGTGTAGGTGTCTAAGTCTATCCAATACAATGGTATAGTGCCTCGTGGGGAAATGGATGGTTTAGCGCCATGGCGCTAGGTTAAGGCGAGGGCCCGCCACCTAGCGGCTCTAGAGTTGCTCCTAGAGTGAATCTTCACTTGCCATCGCTGGTGCAGGGCTAAATAGTGAGCAATGTAAAGGTTGTGTTGTGAGTAGTGAAATGGGTGCTACGGTATCACGTGGCATGTCAGACATGGTCACTATTACACATCGTGTGGGTAAGTGTACACACTCTGCAGAGTTAGAACTAATCGATTAGCCGTGCTCGCGGTCGTGAGCGGCCTAGTGACTTATGTTGAGCATAGATTTACAAAAGTGTGTTAAACATTGTGTGAGTATAAAAGGAAAACTTTGGGGGAAAGACTTTGTGAACTCCTTGGGCTTACTACCATGGAGGGTGGTAAGTGCCTCTTGTATGTTTGAGGCGGGATTAAGCTATATATATTATGGGTTCTAATTACATGCTTGTGAACTATGCCTTATGAAATGTTTACGAAATCAAATCTTGCTTTTATGCAAATGAGTAGCTCTATTGGCCCTTCCTTGATATTAACCTTCATGTATATTAGGCTTGGCATTGCCAGTACATTGTAATGATGTACTGATTCTTGCACTGGTATGTTGTCTGTTGTCTTTAGGCTTTGATGTAGGTGAGGAGTTAGAGGATGATGAGTTGCTTGATGGGGATGTTGCTGAGTTTCAGGATGGTTCTCACTAGGGCTTACCCTAGTCGGTCGCCTGTGGGATATTTTGGGTAGAACAAGCTTCCGTGAACAACTATCTATTTGGCCGGTCGGCCCATGTAAATTATGGATGTATCAGTAAGTCACTTAACTAGTTAGACTACTACCTTATATTATGATGTCAACTATTAAGATGAAAGTACAGAGCTAGCATCAACTCCTAGGGCTAGTCTTGTACGAGTATGGACTCGAAACCTTTGAGATATTTACTTAATAGCCGGTGGGGTTGAGTCCTCTGTGGTATGCATTCTATGGTCGCCACCATCGAGTGGTTGACGGGCATACTTCGGGGAGGACTAGCAAAGGCTATTTCGTTAGGTATCTCACTCATTTCGTGCCTGGCACTTTGAGTTTCTACTGATTCATCGTTCACGATGTCAAGTCAGCATTGAGGGGATGGTGGTCACTGTAATTATTTGGGTTTTTTTCGAGACCCCACCACGAGTTAGCGTTGACATGGTGAATTGTGAAATATGGTACAAGCCTCGGAGTGACCCCACAGCGTTGGTATCAGAGCCAAAGACCGACTGTAGGAACCCTATTAAAATGGTCGCTAGAATGGTCTCTCTAAAATATTTTAGGAACCTAGTTCTCAGTTACAAACTATTTGTGAAAACCATGTCAATTCTTATATACCTTCCCCAACTCTTGAAGAGATACTCTTTCCTATGCCCTAGTTTGATTTAAATCTCATCTCTACCCTATATGACCGAAGGGATTGAGAAAAGTAATTTCAGGAAAAATGGCTTCTATAGCTAGATACAAGTTTTCAAAAATTTTGGGTTAATTGTTGGTTAAATGGTGAAGCTCATTTTATGAAGTAACTTGTAAAAAAAAATGGGTAGGCATGATAGATTATGAGGCTTCAACATGAATTCTCTGCATCATGATTAAAATAGATGAATTTTTAAATTTCTTCTACCACTATGTTTCAAAAATGGATGGGATGGCCTAGAATGGGTAGAATTGGGGTAGGGTGGAATCTTTGTACCTTGACCTCTAGGTTGCTTGCAAGTTTGGCCCTCCAAAAATTTGAGTAGTTTCTCGTCATAATCACGAGTATGTTTCCAAGGGATGATAAATTTAGGCCACCTATATTAACCCTTAAAAATTTAGGCCCCCTAAAAATTTGAGTAGGCCGTGTTCTGAAAACTGGAGTCAGTAGTCTTTACGAATTTATGTAGCCTTGTCTGTAAGTGCTAAAATTCTGAGTAATCACGGTAGCCTCCCAACATGCCCAGTTACAACCATGAATTGTTTCATAATTTTTGGATCAGAGAGTCTGTAGATAAAAATTCGACAACTACGTTAGATCATCTGCCACGAAACTGTGCAGCCTGTCTTGTTTATTTTCTCCACAGAGATCTATTTATGCAAAAATCCCAAAAATTTCTGGAGATAAAGGGGACTGAACCAGTAACTGGAATATAACTGTTGAAATTTTGTTATGCTTCTAGCTCGACCATTTTGACTTATTCACAGCCATATGACGTGCTGGACAGAAACATCACCATGCATTAGTACCCATTCTTTTGACCTCACCTAAGAAATTCTAACTAGCTCTTGCCTCCCTTTTGTATATGTCCACTATCTGGCAGCCAGTGAGTTACTTGAGGGGACTATGCAGCATACCCTCTGGATCATGATGCAGCAGCTCAACTACCCCCGACCACCACAGTACAACATATTCACCTCGCGGTGCAGTTCCTCCATCGTTGAGTATGGAGTAGATGTCACTATTCCGGCACGGTACCTTGGTGAAGCGCCCCTTCGTTTTTGCGGAGTAGGATGGACAGCCCTGACCGCCATGCATGAGGCCACTTACCGAGCAATTACTCAGCTTCGCTATCGGTTCCCGATACTAGCCAACTTGTACCGTTGTTTTCTAGCTCGGGCTCAATCCACTGATGACTCCCTGTATCCGGACTTAGATGCCATGCCAGGGGTATTCAATACTCAGCTTCTGTGCCTTACAGACATGGTTTGTTCCATGGACAAGTACTTGACTCAAACTCGTGAGGAGCTTTATAGGGCTCGGGCTAGGATTACCATGATTGGCTGCCATATAGAGCCCATGGGCAACATGGGATTCTTCAATGAAGAAATCATCTATGGAGCAGAGGAACACATGGCTCCTACAGAGTTTCTCCCACATCCCTCCGGTTACTATGAGCAAGTAAATCAGAGGCTCCGTATGAGCACCGGTTACCGCCGTAACTACTGTACTATGGCTGCTCCTACCTCAGTGCCGATGGGAGATCCCATAGAGCCAGGGGCATCCCATACCTATCGGTTTGGACGTCGCCACTTCCGCCTGACCATGACTTCTCCTGATGTCGACCTTCTAGATGATCCACCTAGTGGATTTGGCAGATTGTAGGAGTGATCTCGCAAGTGTTCAGAATTTAAGTATCCTTCTACTAGGTCAAAGATGTGTAACCCCATTGTATTTGGTAGTCAAATTTTGTACCACGAAGCTTGTTAAAAGCTAATAATGGCTGCCATGTATCCCTCATTATGTAAGACAATTGCTTTGGAAGTAACTTGGCCTAGTGTGAGATTCCAACAATTGTTCCTTGCTGTCCTAAGTGGTTAAACCCGTGGTTTGGATGAACATAATTTTGAGTGGGGCACCATTGCCAAAAATTCCAACACTTGATTGTGAACTATGATCATTTCTGTGAATTTGTATCATTTATATAACCAACTAGCTCTTATGACTCAGCCCTCTGAAATTATATCTACGCAGGATGATGAACGCTCGATCTAGGACCGCTGCTTCTGGGGGAAGAAATCCTGAAGCAAATCCTCCCCGACAAAGCCCAGATGCTGCAGGACAAGCCAGTGGCAGTCGATCAGCTATTCCTCAAGACCACTCCGACGGAGAACCAACGATGGCACAAGTCTCGGCTATGCAAAATCGTCTCTTTGAGAGAATGATGGCCAACACCAAGAATCTTGGTGTAGCACTTGCTCAAGGTGCAAACCAAGGACAATCGAAGCTGGCCGATGTGCAATGCACACACCCACCAACCTTCTCCTCTGTAGCCAACCCTCTCAACACGGATGACTGGCTCCACGATATCGAGGCCAAACTTGTTCTCGCCCATTGTGATGAGACGGAGAAGGCAACCTATGCCGCTTACTACCTCCAGGGCACCACCGCTACCTGGTGGGAAAGCTACAAGACCCTTATTCCACCTGACGAGCCTATTACTTGGGAGGTGTTCAAGGAAGGGTTCCAGTCAGCCCACGTACCAGCTGGTCTCATGGAGATCAAAAGAAGGGAGTTCCTCGCTCTCAAGCAAGGGAACCAAACTTTCCTGGAGTTCTTGAACCAATTCAACTACCTTTCTCGGTATGCCACTGAGGAAGTGCTCAAGGATCGCAAGCGCAAATGTGTGGCAAGAAGAGCCGTTAGTAGCAGCAGCAGCAGTAATACTCTGCCTCGCTTTATCTCACCTCCTGGAGTCCGTTATGTGGCTACACCTGCACCAAGGCTCACTATGCTGGTCCTCGCCCCTAAGCAGCGACTTCGCAGCCGTACCCCCACGGTGCTCCACCACCTATGATTCTGAACAAAGTGGCAAATGTTGATTGCTACAACTGCGACAAGCTGGGGCATTATGCGAACAAGTGCCCATACCCTAGAAAGACCAGTTCAGCACCCCGTTCTCAGGTCACTCAACAACAGCCTAGTGGACTTTCACAGGGCCGTGGGAGACCACAAGGAGGTCGTGTGACCCCTAGACCGGTTCGCTCCCTTGGACGCGGTCGTCTCAACCACGTGACCGCCAAGGAAGCTACAAATTTCTCATTCACACCCTTCCTACCTTAGTCCTTTTTGATTCCGGTGCATCGCATTCATTTATATCCTCCAAATTAGCACAACAACAACAACAACTCCCTACAAACCTCATGGAAGATGCCATGGTAGTGCAATCACCGGGTTCCACAATTAAAGCAACTCGAATATGTAATGATGTGGGGATTAAGATTGGTGAAGTAGACTTCAAAGCCAACCTCATCCTGATAAACACTCTAGGTTTAGATGTCATACTTGGCATGGATTCGCTAGCCAAACACAAAGGAACCATAGATTGTGCCAAACGAACCATAACCTTAGAGAATGCAAATGGCCAAGTTGTCACCTATACCTCCAACTGTACCACTACTTTGCAACCTCCACCTCTCTACTCCCACATTGTTCCAGGGCTTAGAACCGTGCCCATTGTCAATGAGTATCCCGACGTATTCCTTGATGAACTACCAGGAATGCTCCCAGATAGAGATATTGAGTTTATCATAAATTTAGTACCTGGGACAGCACCTATCTCTAAAAGACCTTACAGAATGAGTTCCGAAGATCTAGTAGAACTCAAAACACAAATCAATGAGAAATTAAAGAAAGGTTTCATACGACCTAGTTCTTCTTCGTGGGGATGCCCAGTACTGTTTGCCCCAAAGAAAGACAGTACCCATGCTCATGTGTGTAGACTACCGTCCCCTCAATGAAGTCACTATAAAAAAAAACCCACTTCCAAGGATAGATGATCTCTTTGACCAAATGACTGGAGCTCGAGTCTTTTCCAAAATTGATCTAAGGCTAGGCTACTTCCAATTAAAAATCAGACTGGAGGATATTCCTAAAACTGTCTTTACCACCCGTTATGGTTTATTTGAATACACCGTAGTTTCTTTCGGACTAACCAATGCTCCTGCTACTTTCATGAATTTGATGAACAAAATCTTCATGGAGTACTTGGACAAGTTTGTGGTGGCATTTATTGATGATATCCTCATTTACTCCAAAAATGAAGAAAAGCACGCTCAACATCTGTGATTAGTACTCGACAAGCTTCGTGAGCATAAGCTATATGCGAAGTTTTCCAAGTGCGAGTTTTGGTTGAAGGAAGTCACCTTCCTCGGCCACGTACTCTCTGAAGGCGGTGTTGCCGTTGACCCAAGCAAAGTGCAAAATGTGCTGAATTAGAAGCAACCTCAGAATGTAATCGAGGTTCGGAGTTTCCTTGGTTTCGCCAGATATTACCGCCGATTTATTGCCAGGTTCTCCAAAATTTCCAGGCTTTTGACCCAACTCCTCAAAAAGGAACAGAAATTTGAGTGGACCAAAGACTGTGAAATGGGTTTCCAAGAGTTAAAGAAAAGACATTAAAACTTCCAATTCAGTGCTAGTAATGCTTGACATCCATAAAAACTTTGAAATCTATTGTGATGCCTCTCATCATGGCCTAGGGTGTGTGTTGATGCAAGAAGGCAAAGTGATAGCTTATGCCTCGCGTCAATTACGCCCTCATGAGGCAAACTATCCCACACATGACCTAGAATTAGCCGCTGTGGTGCATGCTCTAAAGATTTGGTGCCACTATCTAGTCGGCAAGAGATGTGAAATTTATACCAATCATAAGAGTCTAAAGTATTTCTTCACATAGCCAAATCTGAATTTGAGGCAAAGAAGATGGTTAGAGCTCATCAAAGACTATGACCTAGGCATCCATTACCACCCGAGTAAAGCAAATGTTGTGGCCGATGCTCTCAACTGAAATCTTTATCAACTCACTGCCACCAAGATCTCTGATCAGCCAACACTGCTTTCTGAACTCCAGAAGCTAAATCTAGGAGTGGTTAAGGAAGGTTTCCTTACTGCCTTGACACTTCAACCAACCCTCCCGTCTCAAATCAAAGCCGCTCAGGCCAATGATGCAGAAGTGGCTAAGATTAAACGCGAGCTAGAGGGAGGCACAAAAACAATCTTTTCGTTAACCTTGAAGGGCATAGTAAGCAAATATATGTACCAGACGGTCATGGCCCACAAGAAGTTATTCTTAAAGAAACCATTATCCATCCATCCTGGCTGCACTAAATGTATCAGGATATCCACACCTAATATTGGTGGCCTAGTTTGAGACGAGATATTGCTGCCTATGTTGCCATTTGTGACGTGTGTCAACGCGTCAAGGCGGAACATCAAAGGCCAGCAGGTATACTTCAACCACTAAAAGTACCCGAATGGAAATTTGATGAAGTAAGCATGGATTTCATTACGGGACTTCCAAAAACACCAAAGGGGCACGATTCAATTTGGGTTATTGTTGACCGACTTACAAAAGTGGCACATTTTATTTCGGTACATGTGTCCTACAGTGGAGCTAAGCTCGCTAAGCTCTACTTGACACATATTGTCCGCCTCCACAGAGTACCAAAAGTAATCATCTCAGACTTTGTGCCACAATTTACCTCTAGATTTTGGGAAAACCTGCATGGACTTCTTGGCACCGAATTGTTCTTCAGTACGGCCTTTCAATAACAGCTACCAAGCAAGCCTACACATGACACCATTTGAAGCATTTTATGGGAAGAAATGTAGAACACCCTTGTTCTAGTCCGAAGTAGGGGAAAGACAATTCTTTGGACCAACACTAATCAACGAGGCCAAACGCAATGTCATCCTCATTCGAAATTGGCTTAAAGAAGCGCAGTCACGCCAGAAAAGTTATTCTGACCGTAACCGCCGCGAACTGAGCTTCGAGGTGGATGACTATGTGTACCTTAAGGTCTCGCCACTATGAGGCGTATGCCGTTTTCATGTGCATGGGAAACTAGCTCCTCGATATATTGGGCCCTTTAAAATCATTGCAAAAAGAGGGCAAGTTGCTTACCAACTGGAGTTGCTGTCCCAGCTTTCAGATGTGCACAATGTCTTTCATGTCTCTCAACTGAAGAAATGTCTCTGTGTCCCTCATGAACATACACCATTAAAGGACATCAACCTGCGACCTGACTTTTCTTACCAAGAATACCCAATTCGTGTTCTAGACGAAGCCGAGCGCCACACTCGAAGCCGCACCATCAAGATGCTTAAGATACAGTGGAGTAATCATACTCCCAAAGAAGCCACCTGGGAAAGGGAAGATAAACTTAAGGCTGAATTTCCAGGCTTCTTCTAGAATACCAAATCTTGGGGACGAGATTCTTTTATAAGGGGGGTAGGGCTGTAACATACCCAAACATGTGCCCTAAATAACTTGTGAGCCATGGTGGAGATAAAATGAAAAGCTCTCATGCCTTGTTGCATATAATTTTATATAATGCATTTTCACCTCCAAATTTTATTTCTTTTATCCTTGTATGACCTAATAGGAATTATAGGTACAACCTGAGCTATTGAAAAATTAAAGGGAACCTTTGGAGAGATAAAAATCTGAGAAAAATTTTCATAAAAACTACACACCATCAACTACCTACTGTAATTTTTGTTGAATTTTATCATCTCAGTGAGTAGCTCAAACAAATACTTTAAAATCAGCAAAATGGTAGAAAACCCCCACTGCAGACAGGCCATTTCTCAATTTTGATAGAATTTATTCATAACTCTCCTTCCCACAAAAATTGGCCAGAATGCGGATCAAGAGATTAACTAATTACATAAAAACTTGCAATGCCTTCCTCACGAGATTTATACATAAAATGACAAGCTGAAGCTCACTGGCTTAGGCTGGTGTGCAGAGGGGGCTAATTTTTGTACCGAAATTTGCAATTTTACCAAGAAAAATCTACACGTCACATGACCCTGAGATTTGGCACATTGTTGGACAACATCACCCTCTAACCGCAGTAATTTTCCCATAATTTAATTCTCATTTTAACTAAGTTAAATAACCAGATCAATATAACCCTCAACTACCTCATTTAGACTTAGTCTCTAGAAGGGTTTCACTCTTGCCCTTCACTGCCAAGTGGGCCCCAGCCACTGTGGGTCCCACCTGTCGGCCACAGAGACTCTCCAACATGGCCCCACCCAGCAGAACATACGTGCCACGTGCGAGGTCACGTGCCAGCCCGCCGGCTGAGCTCCTCTCCACCTCACCGAGCGGCGCTAGCGCCTACATCTCCATTCCCTCGGCCGAGTCGACGACAACCCGAACCACTTTGCCATTACGCTCTCCTCTCCAGCCTCTCTCTGCTCCATGGAAAGCTAGAGGAAAAACCACACCACAACGCCAGGAACGCCGCTTCCTTGGTGCCGCCGGGCTCACCGCCGTTGCTGGCCTCCTCTAGTGAGCTTCGCCGCAGCCGAGCTATGGGAACGTGATAACCTTCCAATCCCTAATCCATTTTTCCCTTCTTCTTCCCCTGTCCTCAAGGTTGAAGATGCCGCATCACACACCTAGCTCCGGAAACCATCGCCATGGCGCGACCGCGTTCTCCCTGACCCAAGTAGAACCTGTGCCGATCTTTGGCCAGCAGCATCACAACGTCAGGACGACCGCAAGGCCTGAGCACAAGTAGCTGACAATACCTGAAGCACTAGATCCGTGTCTTCTTCTTCTTCGTCGACCGCCGCACCCCTTTCTTGTTTTCTCTAACCTTGGTGAGCAATGTTTCGATTCTTTGCACATGTAGCTACCTCAGGACATCCTTGAGCTAAGGCATATGGCTCTCCTCTAGATTGCAGCCTAGATCTAGCCACCGCCGTTCGCTCGGAGTGCTCTGCCGCCACTGGACCACTCCTAGAGAGCTCACTGTCGTTCTAGCTTTGCCGAGCCACACAACGTCCTCGGTGAGCATCCCTAGCACCTTAGACACTAACGACATGCATTTCTTTGGCCTATAATGAACATGCACATACCCGCCGAGCCATGTCGCCGCCTCCGTCGTCGTTACCATCAATTCCGATCACCATTGAAGCCAAGAAAGCCACCGATAGCTGTGCCTAGAATCCCTCTGCCTTTTCTCTTTTGGTAGCTCGGCAAGATCTGTCGCCGTTTGCTGTCGCCACCGCTGCAAAGCTCGTCGGCCGCGGGCACCGTCGCGGACTCTATCCCGAGCTGCTGACAAGCGGGCCCCACTGCAGTTAGCGCATGAGAATGCTGTTAGTGAAGATTTAATACTCCTGAGGTCCTTTTAGCAAAAATACCAGACACTGATGAGTGGGCCCTGGATCTATATGTAATAACTAAAATTAGCGAGGACTCTTAATAAAAACCGTTCTCGCACATGTTTTAGGACCGTGGGTTGATTTTTGAAAACTCCAGGGGCCTCAGCGCAAATGTCGTTTCACTGACATGTGGACCCCCTTAATTTAAATCTCAGGAAAACTGAGAAAATGATTAAAATATTTTTTATTGCATTAGGAAATAGATTTAACTTTAAAAATTCATAGAAAATTCATTTCAACTCAGATTGAGATGGGAAAATTACAGTAGACTCATAAAATTGTGAACTATTATTCCAGAAGGTTAAAATCCACAATATAAGCCTCTGGAATACTTTTAAAAATTGAATAATAATAATATACCACATTTCTAGTATAAAACCCTTGAAAATTTATATCTCCCAAATAAAAGCCAGTAAAATAGAAATTCCCTCACCAAAAATCCTCTTGTAACAGTACTAACCAACTGTAAAACATGCATGCATAATAGAGCATTTTGAGTTTTCTCATATATTTGTATTTATTCGATTATACGTTCTTTATTTAGAGAGGGAAGTTGTGTTTGACGAAGAGGCTGAGCTTGACACCGATATAGGAATTACTACTGAGCAAGGCAAGCCACCTGCTCTCCCCCTTTAATCATATTGCTCCTATGTTTTGGAGGAAAATTGTTTGTTTTACTAAATTTGCATGCTTATTTATAAATATGATTGAAAAATGGGTAATTGGTAGCTAATGCCAATTAGATGCATTATGGAACCCTGAAACTTGAATTCCTGACTGTTGTAGCCATAGTATGGGTATAGAGTGCCTTTTTGCACTCATATGGACTTATCTATGTTATATATACATTTATATGCTTAGCCATGCCTAGCTTTGTGTTTTTAATTCATTTTGACACTTTATAAATGTTGAAATGTGTGTTCTAATCATTATGGACAGAAATGAAAGTGGTAGTAAATGATAAATTAAAATAATGAAAAATGATTTTAAGACTTGGGTGACAAGTGGTATGCATATTTGATAGTTGCGTACCGATAGGGGGAGTGCTCGCCTGAGTCGGTTAAGGACTGAACTCAATGTCTTTTCCTATGGAATACAGTATGACCACATGTGCTGATATGGGTTAGCCATAGCTTACTAAGTTGCTCAATATTTAGCCTTGCATTTGGTAAGCCGGAGTAGTATGAGTTACGATGTTGTAGTGACTCATAGGAACTACCTATTAACCCGTAACGGTGTAGGCGTCTAAGTCTATCCAATCCAATACAACGGTATTTCTCATCGGCCAATCTTGTTGTATAGGTATTTTTGGTATACGAAAATCCAATGGAATACCTTACATAGGATCACTATTATATGAAGTAGATGCACCACCTAACAATCGGCTATTAAGCCAATTCTCTGCGGGCACCGCGGAAGTGCATTATGAAGAGTAACTATTACGGCAACGCGAACTATCTAGATGGATGGGGTCTCGAATAAAACCCGAATAAATGCAGTAACCATCCATCCTCATCGCGGACTTGCCATAATCTTTACCCACTCACAATACAAATCCAAAATGCCGAGAAGTGTACAAAAGAGATAATCATAAGGATAGTTTGCCAGTTCTCCCCGTCATACGCCCGTCAAACACTCGATGGTGGCGACCAAACACGATACGTACCCCAGAGGACTCGAACCACAATAGCTATCCCCCAACCATCTCAATTATACACAACTCATACTCATGTTCAGCTAGTCCCCAGGAAAGCGACTAGCCTCACACTTTCATCGCAAGCAATTGATAAACATCACAAGTACTCTAAATATGGATAAACGAGCAGTAGAGTTACAAGTATTACATAAAGGGGTTCACACCCTAATTCATCACAAAGTGACACAAAAGATTTGCAGCGGAATATAAACACAAAAGACAAGAACCAGTGGTGCCAAACCCAAACAGGGCAACCGACTGGGGATAGAGCTCAACTTCAACTACACATTATCCTCGCCACCCTCGGCGGGATAATAGTAGATCACACCAATATGGTTGTTGTCCTCACCTGAAAAATATGCAACGTGAGTACGAATGGTACTCAACAAGACTTACACGATATTAATAGTACAAAGGAATCATGTTGGTTTCTACATCAAGGAAAAAGGCTATATTGACTTGATTTTGCATCAAGCTGATTTTATTGAGCAAGTAATACTTGAAACTATAGGCATTCTGAGAAATAACACAATCTGAATTTTTAAGACAGCAAGCATATAGTTTCTGAAAACGGAATATAAATGAGCACCAACCGTGCTCCCAACATTATCCATGGGCCACCATTGCCCAAACAATTATGCTACACAAGCATATCCTTTCTCATGACTAACCCAAGTCATATTTAATATCCAAAAACCTTTTATAGAAACCCCTTTCATCCATGACTATCCTAAATCATGATATAGTCACATAATCCCATAACTATATCTCCCAAGTTTGTCGCTAACATACATTGACTAACACATCAAGCGGTCGTCCTGTAACCATGGACATGGCTATTCGAATAGTTCTTACTTTGATCAAAGGTGTACATCTTTACCCACACGATGTGATAGAAGCCCAACGGCTACACTCTAGTTTGATACGTACATATCTGTACCCACACTCTACACATTGAGTGCGGACTAGAGGTCACAACAAAACCTTTCACACGCTTAGCCCCAACCACCTAAACCACGTCTGGGCCCCCGACGACTTAGTCATGCGTGTGTGATGACTAAGGCGGGCTCACCGTCGTGGGAGGCACCTCCGGCCACAGCCAGGCGCGCTCGAGGTCCTCCAATGGAAATCCCTCCTCACGACTGACGGACAGGCGTAGATGGCCACAGCCTCCCGTGCTACTGAGTTAAGCTGTCCTACTCCCAGCGTGTGGAAGTACGTAGGGTGCTTGAATAGATGTCAACATGTTCGGTCCTTTACGACCCAGACGGAGCTACGTGCATCGGGGAAACACCATCCCTTCATCGCCCTATCATCCGTCCAAGTCAAAACATATTTTCAATTATTATTTAGAGGTTATTCTTTTCAGATTTGAACCCATTTATTCGCTTTAAACTAGTTTTGAACCGATAGCTCCATCTATCGGATTTTTCTAAGTCTAGATTTAAGCATGGCTAAGCATTCGGTAAAATAAAAGTATCCCAAAGTCCTTAACCAGGGGTGACAATGTATAAACATGGCATCAATAACCAAGGAATGGAAATGCATACAATTGGGTAATATTGACTCTACCCGTTTTCCCATTTTAAATAGACTGAAGCATGCATATAGATATTGTTTTCACAAACAAATCAATTTATTGAAAACATAGGTTCAATATGCTTAGACGCTTGCCTTGCTGCAGCGAGGGGTCACACTCAGGCTCTGGATGAACTTCCACGTACTCCGTATCCTCAGAATCTATCGATAAGAAGCAATATGCAAATAAGAAGCAATTAAACATGTCTATGCAACATGATCAATTAATTATGAGATAATTACAAAAGGTAGGGCATGTCCTAATAAGATTTTAGGAAAAAGAACCAAGTCATTTGCATCTCTGGTTTGTGAGATACAAAAATAACAAGCCATATACGCTAAAAATGGCAGATTTGGAATTATTTGTGTATCACCCTAGTGTATTAGGGGTAACTTGCATTTCCCATTAAGGTTCTATTTGTGTGATCATTTTTAGATGAAATTGTATAACCTACTGGTTCTAACAAAATTGAGTTCACTGAAATTGGATTTAAAATGATTTAGATATAGATTTTAGAAGTTTAACAAAAGGAAAGGTAAGCAAATTAATTAGGCCTATTTTGGGAGGTAGTTTTATCAAATACAAATTTTCCACAGTAATTTTACAATTTTTCTGAGTTTAACAAAAGTGGTTTCACATTTTTAACTATTAGGATGAATTTTCTAGAAATTTATAAACTTCTAAGGTAGAAAGATGTATATAATAGATATTTCCATTTTTAGAGAATAATCCTACACAGAAGTTCTCACTTTTTATTTTACCAAATTAAAGAGCACAATTTTATGAATCCAAAGAAATTTGATTTACCTCAAAGGGAGTTACAGTGAATTTTATAGAAATATTTCAAGTTTTTAAGCCCAAAATAAGTCAATTTTGCTTCATATTATTTTATGGATATTTTCTGTACAGAAGTTGCCATATTTTATTTTACAGTAATGAAGTTCACAAATTTACAGAGCTAACAAAATTGGTTTCACTCAATTTGGAGTCAAAATGGAGAAGTTATGGATTTGCAAAGTTTAGCCATTTTTCTGTTGTAAGATAAATCTTTTGATTACTTTTCCTATTTCTTTCTTCTTTCTTCTTATCTGATTTCCCTTGCAGCCTGGGCCTGCAGGCCAATGAGGCAAAGCAGAGTAGGGCGCGGGACAAAGGATCGGACCGTCCGTTCCAGGAGAGGATGGTCCGGCGTGGCGAACAGAGGAGGTTTTAGTCACCGAGCTTCTCCACGGCGGTGACGG
Organism: Oryza meyeriana var. granulata; assembly: GCA_003991445.1. Taxonomy (NCBI): domain Eukaryota; kingdom Viridiplantae; phylum Streptophyta; class Magnoliopsida; order Poales; family Poaceae; genus Oryza; species Oryza meyeriana. The sequence continues at coordinate 26,588 of RYFJ01003340.1, read as the reverse complement.
TGATGGCGGTGTCGGCTGTAGTCCGGCCAAAAATAGAAATGGTAGAGGAGTTCACGGCGGAGCTAAGTGTGGTCTTCTTGACACCTCGGGTGACCGGAATCTCACCGGCGGCGATCTCCAGCGGCGGGTCTTTTCGGGTCGACGAGGAAAAACGTTCTACGAGCTCAAGCTGGCCATATTAATGCATGTATATGCATCTACCAAGTATCTGGGTTCTCACCGTGAGGTTTGACGAGGCCGGCGAGGTCCTGTCGGCAGCGGCGGTGCACGGATTTGCTCGGCGGTGACAGAAGTAGCGCGACGTCGACGGTGGCTTGATTAGGTGCCTGATCTGTAGAGAGGAGGTGCGCACGAGGTTGAGTACTCCCTAAGGACGGTTCTTGCAAGAAGAATTTGGCTGGGGCTCACCGGATGGCTCGGGATCGGGTATGGCGGCAGTTGGCTGGAGAGGAAGAAGATGACCTCGATCTCCTTGCTCGGGGCTTCGTAGCGCAATTCCTCTGGTAAGCGGTCTCCTGGAGGCAGGGCAATGCTGGAGGCGCAAGGGCTCGGTCAGACTTGCTCCGAGGCGGCCGGAACGGTGAGGCAACACCGGTGGCGGCGCTGCAGAGCAGAGAGCAAAACATGGCGGCTTCGACCGGTGATCCTATGGCAACCAAGAGCAAAAATGGAATGTTCAGAAGGTCTAGATCATGTTCCCGAAGCTTAGAAAGGATGGAGCTCACTGAAGTAAGCACGGGCTCGATCAAACAGCTTCGGCAGTGAGGGAAAATGGCTCTATCTCCGGTGATCTTTGTGGATACTGTCGTTTTCTCCGGTGGGAGCGTGAAGAGGATGAGGAGGAGGTTCTGCTGGCGAGATTAGAGGCGAAATGGTCGAAGTCTCCAAGGTTTGAGCTCATCTAGGTCTCTCTGTGTGCACTGTGAGGGAGAAAGAAGGAGACAGTGACACGTTGGCTCATGCAGTGTTGAGTTGCTCCATCTCCACAGTGTCCTTGGTGGGTCCCACATGTCAGGCAACAATGTTCTACTCATAGATTTACTCTATGGCTTGTGGGTCCAAGTAGTGATGGTCTAGGAGGAGTGGAGGAGTATGGGTGAATTTCCTGGTGAAACACACTGTCACATGCTGCTATGAGGCTGACAAGTGGGCCAGGTCTTGTGGGGTCCACTTGGAAGTGAGAAATGAGAGAAGAAAGCTGCCTTGCATCTGTGATTTCAGCAGGTTAATAAGGGATATAAATTATGGGAAAAATACTGGAGGTAGAGAAAGATGTGTTTAACCTGCTGACCAAAATTCGTGGTCAGAAGAGGTCTGGTTCATCTCTGGTGAAAAAGCAAAGTAGGCACACTGATCCAGTTTTGCTGCAGTCTGATGTATGTCCCTAGGGCTTTGCTCCTATTATTTCATGTGACTTCTTTGGGGAAGTAAATTGAGCCAAAATTACTGGTGATAGGGTTCATGTTGGCACACACTTTGGCAAAAGGGCTCTGTCTAATTAGTCATTATTTTCATCTGGTGAATTTCAGAAGTAACCCAATTTATTTCAGCTAGCTTCCTAGCTTTGCTGAGTTGAGGGACTTGGTTGAAGTATTTATTGAAGTGATAAAATTATGTAAAATTTACAGTGGGTTGATTTGGTGAGATAGTGCTTACAGGAATTTTTCCATGGTTTTATGTGCAACCTAACATCTTCAGAAAAATCCTTAGACTGTACCAATGCATATGGCAAAGAGAAGGATCTAGGCTGAAACTTGTTTGGAATTTTTAAGGTGTCTAAACTAATGAAAAAAATTCTAGAAAAATTATATTGATTCATGATAAATAAACTAGCATTTGAATAAACTTTAGTTTTCGCATGAAGTGACCATGTAAGAATTTAATTTGTGCATTCTAGTGGCAGTAGGTCATGGCACTAATTATCTGGAATTAGATTTTTGGGCTGTGACATTCTCCATCTCATTCATGCGAGCATCTAAGGTTTTCTCAAAGGTAGTACTAAAAGATGTAAACCGATGTGGAGGCCATGGGCCCTGGGTACCTCACCACCTACATATGGGCCACTCGGATAGAGGATGGGCCTAGCCTTGTAATTAGAGATATAGCTAGATTCGGCAGACTTCGCCTTGTATAGAAAGGAATATACAGTTCTAGTCGGGTACGTTATATCTCTAAGGGGAGATCTCCTAGTCATAATCCGATGGGGACTCCTACCTTGTAACCCGGTCCCCCAGTATATAAGGGGAGGCAGGGCGCCCCCTGAGGGCAAGCATGAGAAGAGCACTCATAAGCTCAAGAGGTGCACACAAGTTCATCAGAACCACCACCGTATATCCTCAAAGGAATACATACAAACTGGACGTAGGGTATTACCTCACATCGAGGGCCTGAACCAGTATAAAATCTTCCTGTGTTCCTTTGCAATCCACCGAGTTTCCATCCGCCGACTAGCCCCATATATTTATTGCCGGTGTAAAACATCGACAGTTGGCGCGCCAGGTAGGGGATCCGGCGCGATCTACATCTACAAGCTCGATGGATCCAGCAACCGAAGTCGACGGCGGCAAACTCTTCCCCGGAGATACAATCGCATTCAGAAGCCTCGACGTCATCGCCGACCAGATCGGCAATCTCACCTTGGCCGACACGGACACGATCCAACTGGATGAGGAACCAGCCGACTCCGCGCCAGTCGGCCCACACGACGCTGCGGCAATCTTCGACGACATGCTGCGGCGATCTCCAATACGCCCGAGCCCAGGGACAACTCTTCCTTTCAGTGTTCGACTCGGACTCGGTTTCGAGCCGGCCGAGATCGGGCCGAGAAGGGAAGAGATCGTCAATTTCCCGTTCGGACTCGGCGACGCCGCGGATATCTACAACCTACGTCCGACGCGGCAAACCCGATCCCCTGGAGTTCGACTCGGATACGGCCCCGAGCCGCTCGAGATCGGATCTAGGGAGGTCGGAGTGGTAATCACCCCCATCAACTATTCCGACTACGACTCCCAGTCGGATTCTGACTCCAAGTCGGATACCAGCTCGGCAAGCTTCACTCCGCCGCGAGAAATTTTCATGGCATCCAGAGGCTCTACTCCTATTCAGGAATCATGCCGACGACACGAGCCACAAGAGGAGGAGGCCTGCCGACTGCAAGAACAACAGGAGGAAGAAACAAGACGCCTGCACGCCCACAACGACGGCCTACGCAGGGCTGGGCGAACCGCTCAGCAACAAACCCTCCAAACAAAAGTCGGCGACCACAACGTCTTCGTCACGCCACAGCAGAACGTCGTGGCAGCCGTAACCCTACTGGACACGGTCCAGGTTGGGCCTGATCACCAGGCCACCCCGACGATCGCAAGGATAAAAGCCATGCTTACCGCTGCCGCATGTCAGCAGCACCAACAGTCGGGCGATACCCTCATACCGACCAACCGGTCGGCATCCCCAATGGCAGTCTCGTCTACCTCAAAGCGACGCCGAGTGGCCGGCTCTAGTCAGCTGCACACGGAGTCACGCCAAACGTCATTCGGCAACCCAAACAACAACCGGCAACGTCGAAGTGACCGTCGGGACAACCGGGATCTCCGAGGCCAACTATGGCGTGATCTTCGGCAGGACACCAATGCTCGGCGCCGCGAACGAGAAGAAGACGAGCAACGCCAACTAGAAGACGAGAATGAGCATTTCGGCCTCCACCACGAGCGGTTTCGCCGCCGTAGTCGGGGTCGGAGTCCTCATGAAGACGAAGGCATACCGGCCTTCACCCAGGAGCTACAACAGGTCGACTGGCCGTCGGGTTTCAAGCCTACAAGCATCAACAAATACGATGGCAAGACCAATCCCGAGTCCTGGCTCACGGTCTACACTCTGGCGATTCGAGCAGCTGGGGGAAATCAGAAAGTCATGGCTAACTACCTCCCAGTCGCTTTAGCCGACTCAGCGAGGACATGGCTAGCAGGACTTCCCAAGCAATCAATCGACTCCTGGGGAGAACTCCGGAAACGCTTCATCGCCAACTTCCAGGGAACATACGAGAGGCCATCTTCCGAGTACGACTTATATCAGTTGCATCAAAGGAAGAACGAGTCTCTTCGTGACTTCATCAAGAGGTTTTCTGAGAAGAAGAACTCAATCCCAAACGTCAAGGATGAGGTCGTCATCGCCGCCTTTCGAAAAGGAGTCAAAGACACCTCGTTCATCGACAAATTCACGCGGAAGCCTCCCAACTCTGTCAAGGCCCTATTCGACATGGCAAACAAGTACGCCGACTCGGCCCACGCTGTTGCCGAGGCCCTCGATGATAACAAGTCACCCTGACAGAAGAAGCGGGACGACACCGACAACGCGGTCCCGACTAAAGCTGGGAATCGCAAACGCAAGTCAGACGGCTCTATTGTGGCAGTCGGTCACAACCGTCTTCGACCTTCAACAACTGAGGATTATCAGAACAACAAGTGACATGCTCGGGGGCTCACAAGCTCAAACACGAGGATGGCATCCCCACTCCCAAATACCGAACAGCTAAGTCGCTTTCTGATAAACATCTCCTCACTCGGCCTTGCTAGTGCCACAGCCGCTTACACCTAATAGGTGTACAAGCTGCGCATTTACTTTTTTCCGTTTTTGCTCTTAAATGATTACAAAAGTACTCGAGTAGCATAAATCTCGATCCGTGAAACTCTGCTCCATGTAAGACGAACTCAAGTCACCCAAAACGCGTGCCTGGGAAAGAGCCATGAGCCAACTCCCGACGCTAGGGGGCTATGACTAGTCGGGCAGAGTGCTTAAACGTAAGGGGTCAACTACTCGAGGAAATTAATATCAAAAAAGAGGAAGAACATGTATTTACATACATTGTAAATACATTTTATTCGGGTGATTATTTTCATCATCAGATGCTACTCATCCGATATTTTTATATTGCAGGCCCAGCTCCGGATATGCGTGACAGGAACTCAGGGCTTCGAGCCTATCTCCTACGCTCGGGGGCTGGACAAGTCTGCCGAAATACACTCGGGATGCTCCATGAGGGCTACTTACCGAGTACTTGCGCCAGTCGGGACGTCATCTTCCCCGACTACGCTCCATGGGAGCTAACAATCGGCCCCCGGCGCCAGGCGGGGCTGTGTACCACTCGGCTAAGTAGGGTACGCCCCCATGAGGGTCGCCAGCCGAATCCTACGCTAATGCTAGGTTCGGGTACCTTATTTGGCCGCAAACTCTGTCAGGTTGGGTACGCCCCATGAGGGTCGCCAGCCGAATCCTATGCTAATGCAAGATTCGGGTGCCTAAGCTTGGCTATAACTCTGTTGGATAGGGTACGCCCCATGAGGGTCACCAGCCGAACCCTCTGCTAATGCAAGGTTCGGGTACCTTGTTCGGCTTTTTCCCAAGTCAGAGAAGACTTACATCGTCAAAGCGCATCCGGAGTTCTCATGCACTGCGTCACACCTGAGGAGGGCAAGCAGATCCTGCAACATACCTACTCGGGTACATGTGGCAACCAGTTTGCATCCAGAACGTAAGTCGGAAAGGCTTGCGAATAAGGATTTCTCTGGCTGATTGCGGTTACCAACACCAAAAAACTCATCCTGACATGCGATGGATGATACTTCCCTAGAGCTATGCTGGATAGGTCGGCTCAGGCCGGCTTATTTGGTAGCAGCCACCCAAGATATGAGTTCCTACGGCAGCATGCTCCATGTGGGCCGCCCGCAGGCTGAGTTGAAATTATAGCGCTGGTGCTACCAACAGGAGCCGATGAGGTAAACAGATATGCTTCATGAGAGCCTTATTGCTAAACATATATGTTTGGGTATCTGTCTTATCCGCCAGGTCTCGAGGATACATCCTTACAAGGATCACAAGCTGGTCTTCATTGAAATTGGAGATACAGGTATCTCTCTCGAGTACACCTAACCACGTAATGGATTTATTTTTCATACAGTGGTACTCGGCCTATATGCGCGGCCACCAGTTGCCATGAGCAACATTACTCCAGCCGACATGACGCTGAAGAGTCTAACTTTCGAGTAGTGCACTACTCGGGAGAGACTATAAAATTCTCATTCCCGCTGACATGATGCGGAAGAGTCTAACTTCCGAATGGACGCCACTCGGGAAAGACTATAAACACCTTTCCGGCTGACATGATGCCGACGAGTCTAATTTTCGAGAGTAGTACTACTCGGGAAAGACTATAAACACCCCCTTTCCAGCTGACATGACGCTGAAGAGTCCCATATACGAGTAGCATCCTACTCGGCAAGACTATAAACGCACATTCCGACTGACATGAAGTCGAAGAGTCCTATATACGAGTAGTTCCCTACTCGGCAAGACTATAAATCATATTCCGGTTGACATGATACGAAGAGTCTCATGTACCAGTAGTAATCTACTCGGGAAAGACTACAAGGTTAAAGATCTTTGACTTCATGTTTAATTGTTTTCACAATTAAGCACAAAGTCGGGGGCTACACCTAATAGGTGCGCCTATTCGGCGCACACTATTCCAACATCTACATCGAGACCTTCATAGCCTCGCTGCCAGCTGACATGAAGCAGGACTCGGGAGAAGCAGCACTCAGACAAAGAGTACTCGGGAGCAATGCACTCGGGAAGACTTCACCGTGGAGGATGAGCACTCGGCATCAGCTGTGACTCAACTATGAAGGTCTCGGGGGCTACTGTGGGTGCCATGGGCCCCGGGTACCTCATGACAAGCATATGGGCCACTCGGATAGAGGATGGGCCTAGCCTTGTAATTAGAGATATAGCTAGATTCGGCAGACTTCGCCTTGTATAGAAAGGAATATACAGTTCTAGTCGGGTACGTTATATCTCTAAGGGGAGATCTCCTAGTCATAATCCGATGGGGACTCCTACCTTGTAACCCGGTCCCCCAGTATATAAGGGGAGGCAGGGCGCCCCTGAGGGCAAGCATGAGAAGAGCACTCATAAGCTCAAGAGGTGCACACAAGTTCATCAGAACCACCACCGTATATCCTCAAAGGAATACATACAAACTGGACGTAGGGTATTACCTCACATCGAGGGCCTGAACCAGTATAAAATCTTCCTGTGTTCCTTTGCAATCCACCGAGTTTCCATCCGCCGACTAGCCCCATATATTTATTGCCGGTGTAAAACATCGAATTATGTAATTAGAGATAAGATAGCACCCGGCAGGCTTTACTTTGTATGATAAGGAAAACAGTCTTAGTCGGATAAGATTCTATCTCTAAGAGGGAAATCCCTTGGCCGTATCCGGCTGGGATCCTTATCATGTACCCCTGTCCCCTAGTATATAAAGGGAGGCAGGGCGCCCCATGAGGGCACGGGAAGATCATTGATTGACATAACCTCTCAGAGGAATAACACCACAACTGGACGTAAGGTATTACCTCACATCGAGGGCCTGAACCAGTATAAAATCTCTTTGCGTTCCTCTGCAATCCACCGAGTTTCCCCTTGCCGAGTAGCCCTATAGTTCTATTGTTGGTGTAAAACATCGACAGTTGGCGCGCCAGTAGGGGCTCCGGCGAGTTTCGCATCCAAGATCTCGATGGATCCAACAAGAGGAGTCGACGGCCACAAGTTCTCCCCCGGAGACGTAATTTCCTTTGGAAGCCTCGACTTCATCGCCAACCAGATCGGCAATCTGACCTTGGCCGAAGCAGGTCCAATCCAACTGGCCGAGGAACCAGCCGACTCCGCGCCAGTCGGCCCACCAGATACGGCGACAATCATCATCAAGCCGCAGCACCAACTCTCTACGTCGCCGAGCCACGGGACAACTCTCTCTGCCGGCGTTCGGCCCGAGTCAGGCCTAGAGTCGACTCAGGTCGGGCAAGGAAGGAGGGAGATCCTCAATTTCCCACTCGGATTCGGCAACGTCACACAACCGCATCCCGTGCAGCACTCCCGATCTCTCGCGCTTCAATTTGGACACAGCCTTGGGCCGTTTCAGATTGGATCTAGGATAATTGGGGCGATTCTTACTCCGCTCAACTACGCAGACTCCGACTCCCAATCGGACACTAGTTCGAACTCTGGTTCGGACACCAGTTTAGTGGGTCTCCTCATCCCCCGCGAAATCTTCATGGCATCAACGCCCCCACAGGAGATTCGCTGAGTGCAAGAGGAACAACAAGAGGAGGACCGCCGACTAAGACAATAGGAGGAAGCCAACCGCGAGGCTTGCAATGACGGGCTACGACAGGCTGGGCGAGTCGCCCAGCAGCAGATCCTCCAGACCAAAGTTGGCGACCACGACGTCTTCGTCACGCCACAACAGAACGTCATGGCCGCCGCAACCCTGCTGGACACACTCCAGCTCGGGTCTGACCATCAGGCCACCCCGACTATCGCCAAGATCAAGGCGATGATCACAGCTGCTGCCTGTCAGTAGCAACAGCAGTCGGGTGACACAGTTATACCGACCAACCGGTCGGGTTCTCCGGCGGCAGGATCATCTGCGTCAACTCTACGCTGGGCAGCCGGCTCTAGTCGGCCACACGAGGAGTCCCGACAAACCTCACTCGGCGGCACCAACAACAACCGGCGGCGCCACCAGTTCAACCGCCGACCCAATCAAGACCTCCGAGTCTGACTACAACATGACCTTCGCCATACCATAAACGCCCGGCGCGAAGAACGCGAAGAAGATGAGCATCGCCGAATGGAGGACGAAAAAGAATGCTTCGGTCTCCACCACGAGCGGTTACGCCGCCCCAGACGGAGCCGGAGACCTAACGAAGACGAAGGCATTCCCGCTTTCACACAGGAGCTCCAGGAGGTTGACTGGCCGTCGGGCTTCAAGCCTACGAGGATCGAGAAATACGCTGGCAAAACCAACCCCGAGTCCTGGCTCACCGTATACACCCTGGCGGTTCGCACAGCCGGAGGTGATAGTAAAGCCATGGCTAACTACATCCCAGTCGCTCTGGCCGACTCGGCGAGGACATGGCTGTCAGGCCTCCCAAGGCGGTCGATCGGTTCCTGGGGACAACTCAGGGAGCGGTTCATCGCTAACTTCCAGGGGACCTACGAGAGGCCATCTTCAGAGCACGATCTTTATCAGCTGCACCAAAAGAAGAACGAGTCTCTGCGTGAATTCATCAAGAGGTTTTCCGAGAAGCGCAACCAAATTCCAACCATCAAGGACGAGGCTGTCATCACCGCCTTCCGCAAGGGAGTAAAGTACGCCCCGTTCATTGTGAAGTTCACTCGGAAGCCACCATCCACAGTCTGGGCCCTCTTCGACATGGCTAACAAATACGCTGACTCGGCCGAAGCAGTCGCCGAGGCCCTCGACGAGAAGAAGAAGTCCCAACAAAAAGATCAGAAGGCAAAAGCCGACAACGAGCCATCTCAAAACAAGTCTAGCAGCCACAAGCAGAAGTCGGACAATGAGGTGGCCAACATGGAGCGCACTCGGTCGCGGCCCCAGCGGAATAACGACTACCAAAAAGTCATGAGTGGGCCATGCCCCTTCCACCTCAAGGGCAAGCACACGGCCAAAGACTGCTACATGCTTAAAAAGTTTGCCTCCGAGCAGGCTTCATCATCTGGGCCGACAAGGACAAAGACAAGCTAGATCAGGGTTCGGCCGATGATTTTCAAGATCCTCAAGCCGAGCTCAACCATATCTTTGGAGGGCCGTCTGCGTATGAGTCCAAGCGCAAACAGAAGCTATCAGCTCGCGACATCAACACGGTCTCTACGGCGGACGCCCCCAGTACCTGCGCTGGTCAGAGATGGCCATTACCTTCAACCGCGCAGATCACCCAGATCGGGTTTCACACCCGGGACGCTATCCTCTCGTCTTGGACCTAGTCGTCAGAAATATCAGGCTGAAGAAAACCCTCATCGATGGAGGCAGTGCGCTCAACATCTTATTCGCCAAGACTTTGGATGAGATGAATATTCCTCGTTCGCAGCTACGGCCGAGCACTGCACCCTTCCACGGGATAATTCCCGGCCTGTCATCAACTCCACTCAGGCAGATCACATTGCCGGTAACATTCGGCACGCGGGATAACTTCCACACGAAAAATGTCTGCTTTGAGGTCGCCGACTTCGAGACCGCATACCACGCGATACTCGAACGACTGGCCCTCGCCAAATTCATGGTGATACCGCACTACACTAGTCAGGACCAGACTCGATCCCACATAGGAAGACGCGCTCGTCACCTTCCTCCAAGCTAACAAGGATATCTTCGCCTAGAAACCGTCCGACATGCCGGGCGTACCAAGGGAGGTGATCGAGCACGCCCTCAACGTAAAGACAGACGCCAAGCCGGTCAAGCAACAGCTGCGGTGCTTCGCTCAAGACCGCAAGGATGCTATTCGGGAGGAGATCACCAAGCTCCTCGCAGCTGGGTTCATCAAGGAGGTCTATCACCCGGACTGGCTGGCAAACCCAGTTCTGGTCCGGAAGAAAAAGGGTAAATGGCACATGTGCGTCGACTACACCGATCTCAACAAGGCTTGCCCCAAGGACCCATTTGGTCTTCCCAGGATAGATCAGGTGGTAGATTCCACGGCTAGGTGCAACCTACTCAGCTTTCTCGACTGCTACTCGGGATACCATCAAATCAGCCTGAGGGAGGAAGACTGCTTAAAGACATCTTTCATCACGCCGTTTGGAGTGTACTGCTACATCACAATGCCGTTCGGTCTGAAAAAATGCTGGAGCAACCTATCAACGGGCAATTCAGCGGTGTCTGCACACTCAGATCGGGTGCACGTTGGAAGCCTACGTCGACGATGTGGTGATCAAGTCCAAGTCCAAAGAAGACCTCATCGCTGACTTGGAAGAAACCTTCCACAATCTTCGAAGATTCAAGATGAAGTTGAACCCGGAAAAATGCGCCTTCGGAGTGCCATCCGACAAGTTACTCGGCTTCATCGTCTCGCATCGTGGCATCGAGGCAAACCCGAAGAAAGTCAACGCCATAATGAACATGGCTCCCCCAGCTAACCAGAAGGACGTCCAAAAGCTGACAGGCTGCATGGCGGCACTCAGCCAATTTATTTCCCGACTGGGCGAACGGGGTATGCCCTTCTTCAAGCTACTCAAAAAGGCAGACAATTTCCAATGGACTCTGGATGCCCAACAAGCCTTTGAAGACTTCAAACAATTTCTCACATCACCTCCCGTGTTGGCGTCACCTATGCCCCAAGAACCGCTAATGCTGTATCTGGCGGCAACCACTCAGGTAGTTAGCACGGTGCTGGTGGTCGAGTGATCCGAACAGGGTCACATCCAGAAAATACAACGGCTAGTTTACTTTGTCAGCGAGGTGCTTGTTGACTCGAAGACGAGATATCCGTAGGTCCAGAAGCTGTTATATGGCCTACTCATCACAGTCCGGAAGCTGGTGCACTACTTCCAAGCACACCAAGTCACGGTGGTTACATCGTTTCCACTCGGGGATGTCCTTCATAATCGCGAGGCCACCGGCCGAATTGCTAAATGGGCACTCGAGCTGATGGCGTTCGATATCACCTTTCAGCCACGGACAGCAATTAAATCACAAGCTCTAGCCGACTTCGTAGCCGAGTGGACAGAAGTTCAACTGCCTACATCAACAGCGAAGCTAGAGTACTGGACAATGTACTTCGATGGTTCTCTACGGATCGGCGGCGCCGGGGCTGGAGTCATATTAACATCCCCCACCGGCGAAAAACTCAAGTATGTCCTACAAATCCTCTTCTCGGCTTCCCACAACGTTGCTGAGTACGAGGCACTTATCCACGGGCTCCGGATTGCTATATCACTCAGCATACGTCGACTGGTTCTGCGCGGGGATTCTCAACTCGTGGTGAACCAAGTCATGAAAGACTGGACTTGTCTCGATGATACCATGGCGGCATTCTGTCAGGAGGTCCGCAAGCTGGAAAACAAGTTCGACAGGCTAGAAATAACACATGTCCTGCGCCAATACAATGACGCGGCAGACGAGCTGGCAAATATGGGATCCAAGCGAGAAGCGGTTCTGACTGGAATCTTTGTCGAGCAACTCATGGAGCCATCAGTCAAGAAGAAACCGGCGCCGGAATAGTCGGGAGGCGAACCTACCACGGCTACAGACGAGGTGCTGCACATATGCCAAGTGTGGGAGCCATGGGCCCCGGGTACCTCACTACAAGCACATGGGCCACTCGGATAGAGGATGGGCCAGATCATGTAATTAGAGATAAGATAGCGCCCGGCAGGCTGTGCCTTGTACAATAAGGAAACATAGCCTTAGTCGGACAGGATTCTATCTCTAATAAGGAAATCACTTGGTCGTATCCGACTGGGATCCTTGCCATGTACCCCTGTCCCCTAGTATATTAAGGGAGGCAGTTGGGCGCCCACTATGAGGGCGAACCAGATCATTGATCACAAATCCCACCTACAGAGGAATAACACTAACTGGACGTAGGGTAATTACCTCAACAACGAGGGCCTGAACCAGTAATAATTCCCTTGTGTTCCTCTGGCAATCCACCGAATTCCAGGTCGCCGAGTACCCATAGTATATTGCCGGTGCAAAGCATCGACTATAGTTGGCGCGCCAGAGTAGGGGAACGGCGAGTTCTTCATCAACAGATTCGATGGATCCCCATCAACGGAGTCAAGAGCGAGCACAGTTCTCCAACGGAGACAACCATCACCTTCGGGAGCCTTGATTTCGTCGCCGATCAACTCGGCAACCTTTCTTTGGCTGAGGCAGATCCGATCTTGCCAGCCGAAGACCTGGCCGGCGTTGCGCCAGTCGGCCCTAGGGACGTCGGCCATCTCCTTCGACGATCTACTACGACAGTCCTCACATCGCCGGACATCGGGGCAACTCTCTCCTTCGGCGTCCGACTCGCGCTAGGCCTTGAGCCAGCGCGGGTTAGGCCGAGAGGGGGAGAGATCGTCAATCTCCCGTACGGATCCGGCGACGCTGTGCATCTACAACCCGCGCAGCGGACTCGACCCCCAGCGATTCAGTTTGGACACGGTCATGAACCGTTTCAGATTGGATCTAGGGAGGTCAGAGTCGTCCTAACTCCGATAAACTACTCGGAGTCCGACACTAAGTCGGATGGCGGTTCGAGCACGAACTCGGACTCCACCTTGGCAAGCTTCCTCCTCCCCCGCGAGATCTTCATGGCTTCAACGCCACCTTCCGAGGTGGGCCGACTGCAAGAGGAGCAGCATGAGGAGGCGCGCCGAGTACAACAACAAGAGGAGGCCAACCGACAAGCTCGCAATGACGGGCTTTCGACAAGCTGGGCGAGCCGCCCAGGCAGCAGATCCTCCGAACCAAAGTCGGCGACCACGATGTCTTCGTCACGCCACAACAGAAAGTCGTGGCCGCCGCAACTCTGCTGGACACGCTCCAGTTTGGGCCGGACCATCAGGCACACCCAACCATCCGCCAAAAACCAGGCGATGATTACCGCTGCCGCCTGCCAGCAGCAAGAACAGTCAGGCAACACTCACATACCGACCCGTCGAACGGGCTCTCCAGGCGGCGGAGTCATCTGCGTCAGCACGACGACGGGCAGCCGGCTCCACCCGGCAGCATGAAGAATCCCGCCAAACAACACTCGGCAAATACCAACTACGACAACCGGCGGCGTCACCAATACGACCGCCGACACAATCAAGACCTCCGATTGCGGTTACAACGCGATCTTCGCCACAACCATAAATGCCCGGCGCAAAAGAGCGCGAAGAGGATGAACCCGCCGCTGGAGGACGAACACGAGCGCTTCGGTCTCCACTACGAGCGGCTACACCGCCAAAAACCGAAGCCCGAGTCCTCACGATAATGAAGGCATCCCAGCCTTTACTCGGGAGTTACAGGACGTCCGATGGCCAGTCGGCTTTAAGCCTACGGAATTGAAAAGTACGACGGCAAGACCAACCCAGAGTCCTGGCTCACCGTTTACGTCCTAGCAGTTCAAGCTGCTGGGGGCGACAGCAGAGCCATGGCTAACTACCTCCAGTCGCGTTATCCGACTTGGCGAGGACATGGCTGACAGGACAGGCCTCCAAGGCGGTCGATCGGTTCCTGGGCAACTCAGGGAGCGGTTCATCGCAAACTTCCAGGGGACCTACGAGAGACCGGCTTCCGAGCACGACCTCTACCAACTGCATCAGAAAAAGAAACGAGTCTCTACGGGGAATTCATCCAAAAGATTTTCCGAGAAGCGCAATCAAATCCCAAGCATCAAAGACGAGGTCGTCATCGCCGCCTTCCGCAAGGGAGTAAAAGACGCCCCGCTCATCGCGAAGTTCACTCGGAAGCCCACCATCCACCGTCCGGACCCTCTTCGACATGGCCAACAAATACGCCGACTCAGCTGAAAGCCATCGCAGAGGCCTTCGATGAGAAGAAGGAGCGCCCGACAAAAAGACAACAGGGCAAAAGCCGACAACGAGCCGCCTCAGAACAAGCCTGGCAGCCGCAAGCGGAAGTCAGACAACGAGGTGGCTAACATGGAGCGCAGTCGGTCGGCGCCCAGCGGAACAACGACTACCAGAAAAGTCATGAGCGGGCCTTGCCCTTTCACCCCAAGGGCCGGCACGCAGCCACAAGACTGCCACATGCTCAAGAAGTTTGCCTCCGAGCAGGCTTCATCATCTGCCGTCGGCGACAAGGACAAAGACAAGCCAGACTCGGGTCCGGCTGACGACTTCCAGGACCCCCAAGCCGAACTCAACCACATCTTCGGGGGGCCACTCGCGTACGAATCCAAGCGCAAGCAGAAGCTATCAAGCGCGGGATATTAACGCGGTCTCCACAACGGATACCCCCAATACCTGCGCTGGTCAGAGATGGCTATCACCTTCAAACGCGCGGATCACCCAGATCGGGTTTCCCACCCGGGACGATACCCACTCGTCCTAAGAATCCGGTCGTCAAAAAATATTAGGTTGAAGAAAACCTCATCGACGGAGGCAGTGCGCTCAACATCCTGTTCGCCAAGACTTTGGACGAGATGAGAATTCCTCGTTCAGAACTACGGCCGAAGCACCGCGCCCTTCCATGGATAATCCCCGGCTTGTCATCAACCCCACTCGGGAAGATACAACCTTGCCGTGACCTTCGGCACGCGGGACAACTTTCCGCACAGAAAACATCTCCTTCGAGGTCGCCCGACTTCGAGACCGCGTATCACGCGATACTCGGACGACCGGCCCTCGCCAAATTCATGGCGATACCGCACTAACCATACATGGTGCTGAAGATGCCCGGGCCAGCAGGAGTCCTCTCCCTCCGCAGCGACGCCAAGCAAGCCTTCACCTGCGACAAGGAGAGCTGCGAGCTGGCTCAAACACAAGAAGCGGCAGTCGGGCGCGACAGCATCCGGCAAGCCGCTACATCTGAAGTCGATCAAGATCCAGTTCCGGCGAAAAAAGCAGCGAAGTCGGGAATTTCAGCGGACTCTGACACGAAGAAGATCCCCCTGGACCCTTCCGACCCCTCCAAGACTGCCTTAGTCGGGACCGGACTCGACCCCAAATAGGAAGACGTGCTCATCACCTTCCTCCAAGCCAACAAAGATATCTTCGCATGGAAACCGTCCGACATGCCGGGCGTACCAAGGGAGGTGATCGAGCATGCCCTACACGTAAAGCCAGACGCCAAGCCGGTCAAACAACGGCTGCGGCGCTTCTCTCAAGACCGCAAGGATGCTATCCGGGAGGAAATCACCAAGCTCCTCGCAGCCGGCTTCATCAAGGAAGTCTATCACCCGGACTGGCTGGCCAACCCAGTCCTGGTCCGGAAGAAAAACGGTAAATGGCGCATGTGCGTCGACTACACCGACCTCAACAAAGCGTGCCCCAAGGACCCATTTGGTCTTCCCAGGATAGATCAGGTGGTTGACTCCACGGCGGGGTGCGACCTACTCAGTTTTCTCGACTGTTATTCGGGATATCATCAAATTAGCTTGAGGGAACAAGACTGTTTAAAGACATCTTTCATCACGCCGTTGGAGCGTATTGCTTATATCACAATGCCGTTCGGTCTGAAAAACGCAGGCGCAACCTACCAAAGGGCTATTCAGCGGTGTCTGCACACTCAGATCGGGGCGCAACGTGGGAAGCCTACGTCGACGATGTGGTGATCAAGTCTAAATCCAGACAAGACCTCATTGCCGACTTGGAAGAAACCTTCCAAAACCTTTCGAAGATTCAAGATGAAGTTGAACCCGGACAAGTGCACCTTCGGGGTGCCGTCTGGGAAGTTACTCGGCTTCATCGTCTCGCACCGTGGCATCGAGGCTAACCCGGAGAAAGTCAACGCCATCAAGAAACATGGCGCCCCCGACCAACCTCAAAGACATCCAGAAGCTGACAGGCTGCATGGCGGCACTCAGTTGGTTTATCTCCCGACTAGGCGAACGGGGCATGCCCTTCTTCAAGCTCCTCAAAAAAGGCGAACACCTTTCAGTGGACCCTGGAAGCCCCAGCAAGCCTTCGAAGACACTTCAAAGAATTCCTCACATCACCCCCCGTGCTAGCGTCACCCCTGCCCCAGGAACCACTAATGCTTTATCTGGCGGCAACAACACAGGTAGTCAGCACGGTGCTGGTAAGTAGGAGCGATCCGAACAGGGTCATCTTCAAAAAATACAACGGCCAATCTATTTTGTCAGCGAGGTCCTTGCCGACTCCAAAACAAGATACCCGCAGGTCCAGAAGCTGCTATACGGCCTACTCATCACAGTCCGAAAGCTGGTGCACTACTTTTCAAGCACATCAAGTCACGGTGGTCACAGCGTTTCACTCGGGGATGTCCTTCATAATCGCGAGGCCACCGGCCGAATCGCTAAATGGGCACTCGAGCTGATGGCGTTTGAACATCACCTTTCAGCCACGGACAGCTATCAAATCTCAAGCTCTAGCCGACTTCGTGGCCGAGTGGACAGAAGTTCAACTCCCAACACCAACAACAAGCTAGAGTACTGGACAATGTACTTCGACGGTTCCTTACGGATCGGCGGTGCCGGGGCTGGTGTCATACTGACATCCCCCACTGGCGAAAAGTTGAAGTACGTACTACAAATCCACTTCCCGGCTTCCCACAACGTCGCCGAGTACGAGGCTCTTGTTCACGGGCTCCGCATCGCCATATCACCTCGGCATACGTCGACTGGTTGTGCGCGGAGACTCCAACTCGTGGTCAACCAAGTCATGAAAGACTGGACATGTCTCGACGACACAATGGCGCATACTGTCAGGAGGTCCGCAAGTTGGAAAACAAGTTCGACGGGCTGGAAATCACACACGTCCTGCGTCAATACAACGACGCGGCCGATGAGCTGGCAAACATGGGATCCAAGCGAGAAGCGGTCCCCGACTGGAATCTTCGTCGAGCAACTTATGGAGCCATCAGTCAAGAAGAAACCGGCACAAGAGCAGTCGGGAGGCGAGCCTACCCCGACCACCGACGAAGTGCTGCACATATGTCAAGACTGGAGGGGTCCTGTTCTCAAATTCCTCCTGGACGACGAACTCCTAGAAGATCGCAATCAAGCCGAGCCAAATCAAAGCGTCTGAAAGCAAAAGCTTCCTGCTAGTCGGAGAAGACCTGTACCGAAGGAGCGCATCCGGTGTCCTCATGCGCTGTGTCACCACCGAGGAAGGCAAGCAGATCCTGCATTCAATCCACTCGGGCATATGTGGCAACCACGCTGCATCCAGGACGTTAGTCGGAAAAAGCTTACCGCAGGGATTCTTCTGGCCCACCGCAGTCACAGACGCCAAAGACATCGTTCGCAAGTGCGAGGGTTGCCAGTTCTTCGCAAGACAGACAAATCTTCCCGCCCAGGAACTCCAGACTATCCCCATCTCTTGGCCATTCGCAGTATGGGGGCTCGACATGGTCGGGCCATTCAAGAAAGCCAGGAGGGTTCACACATTTATTCGTCGGCAGTGGATAAATTCACCAAGTGGATTGAGGCTAAACCTGTCGCAACAATCACAGCGGCACGACAAAGGACTTCATCTTGAGTATTCTATACCGGTTTGGGGTCCCTAACCGCATCATAACCGACAACGGCACTCAGTTCGGCGGCAGGCCTATTCCAAGATTTCTGCGACGACTTCGGCATCAAGATCTGCTATGCGTCTGTGGCACACCGCGGAGCAACGGGCAGGTTGAGCGAGCCAATGGCATGGTCTTACAAGGCATCAAGGCCCAGGATATAAACACGACCGACTACAACCATATGCGGGTCGGTGGGTACAAGAACTACCATCCGTTCTCTGGTCTCTCAGAAACCACGGTTTTAAGTCGGGCAACAGGGCAATCCCTTTCTTCTAGTCTACGGTTACTGAGGCCATGCTACTGGACCGAGATACAGTTCGGCTCTCCGCGAGTCCGGGCTTACTCGAAGACGATTCCAACAGCACCCGACTGATCGAATTAGATCAGCTGGAAGAAGCAGAGACGCCGCAACAATCCAGTCGGCAAGGTATCTTCAAGGCCTGCGTCGCTACCACAATCGCAATGTCCGTGGCCGTGCCTTTTTGGTCGGGGATCTCGTTCTAAGGAAGATACAAACACCAAGGACAGGCATAAACTATCCCCATCTGGAAAGGGCGTTCATTATAGCCGAGGTCACGCGGCCAGGGCGCCTACCGACTGAAGACCAAAGACGGCGTCCTCATCACCAACTCATGGAATATAGAACAGCTACGTCCTTTCTATACCTGAGTCTTACTTTTTCCATGTGTACAGTTTTCCTGACTCACTACGCGCGCTTGTTCCAATCGAGTAGTGAGTCGGGGGCTGCATGTATATATGTGTTCTGTCCAATAACATACAAGCTTATCTCACCTCGGTTATGAAGCCTTGCCACGACTGATGCATTCGCCGAGTATAGCATCTTTTCCTCCGAACGATTTTTTATCAAGTTCTATCGAATTAGCTCGGTGCATGCTACATGGTCGGGTAAGCTAATGACAACCGAATAATAAGTTTGGCGCACAACACATATATTCACACATGATCGATACACCGACTACAAATATATTGCCTCTACAGACCTAGGTCTCGGGTAATCACTTCAGCAGTCGGCTTCGCCTGTGAGATCAGCTCCAGCGCTTCTCGGGCGTCGTCTCCTCGGAAAATCCCTCCCCGATGGCCTCAATGTCCGCCCTCGGGTAGATGGACTTGGTCATTGCTAAGGTCTGGGCCACGCCGGCGGCAACCGCTCGTCTGAGTACCTTTTCAGGGCACTCGGCGCGTCCTCGAGACGCCCCATTATTTGAGGAATTCTGCTACACTGGTCCCACTGAGCGGGATCTACAGGTCAAGGAGCCCCTTCACCGGACCCGACGAGGGCCTCCGTTGACTCCCTGATTGACCTTATCTCCTCCGTGTAGAACCGGTACTGGGCCTGGACGTTGGCATCTCATGCCTGCCCAGACCGGCCGGCAAGTAAGCTTGTCAGGATCGGCTACACACGGTGTGAATAATGTATTGGCTGAGATCACAAGTCGGGTGAGGACTTACTTTCGTAGTCGGCCTCCACCCGGCCATGGTCTTCTCCAGTTCGGCCTTCTCCTTAGCGGAGCTCGACGAACGGCCTTCTCCAACTCGGACTTCTCCCGGTCAAGCTCGGTGTTGGCCTTTGTCAGGTCGGCCTTGACCCTTTCAAGCTCGGCCTTGGCTTCTTCGGCCTCCTTCAGCTGCGATCCCTCTCCGCTTCGAGGTCTGCACCACAGATTAGCCAAGAGCTCAATCACGCAGTCATGACACCACCAGCAGTCGATCGACATAGCTGGATGATTACACAACGGTCCAGTCGGGGAGATATGCTCGAGGATTTTACCTCTGATCTTCTCGGCTAGGGCCCATGTCTCAGCCCTGAGCTGATCAGCGCCGCCTTCAGCCAGGCCTCCTCCTCGTGTGACGCGCTCCTTCGGCCTTCAATGCCGGAGCTGTTGTAATTCCGCAAGGTTGGGGAGCCATCTTGACCAGGATCTCTGTCATCGCCTCGTTGCGGTCGACGAGCTTCTGCTCCGGACACAGGAACAAACCGACGACGGAATCAAACATCAAGACAAGAAGATTGCTGGAGCTTCACTACAAGAATTCATAACCGCGACCCTTGGGACCCGTTGTGGGCGGCACGAAGCAGGCTCTCGCGCTCTCTCTTGCGACGACTTCATCGAGCCTGAAGCTTTTTCATAGTGCCGTCGCGAGTGGTCCACGAGAAGGTCCGGGGCATCACACGTGGGGAGCTTCGATCGAGGCAAATGGTGGGATCTCCGGTGGAAGGCGGCAACGCGACGATGGCGATGGCGATAACCATGATGGCGACGGGGTCCTGGCCTCGGGTCGCCTTCCTACAACACTGGGGACAGGCTCGGGGGATCCGTCTCCCGCTTCCCGCGACGTATGGCCGCCTCGGGGGTGGGGCCTCAGTTTCAACAGCCACTCTCGGTCGAGTGGCGGTAGTGGCCCCTGTAGTCGGAGCCACTCGGTTTCAGCGACCGGGGCTGGCCGCCGCGGCTCAGCAGGTTGGTGTTCGCTGCTGGTGACATCGGCTGGGGCGGACTCATCAAGCAGAGCAGATGGGTCGACCTTTTTGAGGTCGATATCGGGCCGCTTCCTGCACAACGAAGCAAGACATCAGGACTGTATTTTAACATACAACGACTACAAGAATGTCGCATGAGTGCGCACCTCTTGGGAAAACTTCAGCTTCCTGCTAGCACACAAATGCCGCTCCCCGGCGAAGCAAACTAGCATACGGCACTCGCGGCTTAAGGGGCCGGTTCGGTGTAGTCGACGGCAAGAGGCATAATCAGGAGGCCTGAGTCACTCTCGGCTCTGGTACGGTTGGTTCGGGTTCCTTCGCCTTCAAGTCAGCCTCTGCTCTGATTGGCCCTAGGCGGCGCTGTTGCTAAGTACGACAACGTCGAGCCGCCAAGCCAGCTGCTCTCAGCCTGGGACTCGACCCGCGTGGGCGTTGTGGCAGCGGTGTCCTTTATATCTTCAAGCTACCCGCCCACGGCACGCGCTGTCATGGCCCCTCGCCCGATATAAAAATTGGCTTCTTCCCGCTCTCTTGGAGCCGGGTTGGGCATCAGAGGGACTCCTTGGCCTCTTCCTCGGCGCGACCGCAGACAATGGACGAGATCTTCATCAAATTCCTCGTGCCACTACAAGCAAGTCGACAAGATACCATCACGCAAGGCATGAACAATCATCGTTCCACAGGCGTTCACCACAGAAGAAAGTAGAAGGTTACCTTGGTCCGCGGCCGGATGAAGCTATAGGCAGCAACTCGGCGGTTATCATCTTCGGTGGCAACGACCCTTCGGAGAAGAAGCCACAACAGGTATCGGTTACTGCCCCCTTGTCCGCTGTCTCTCGCTGCTCACCCGGTCGGGATCGGTGTTTACTCTGAAGGCCCAGCCGAAAGCGCTTCTCAGCTTCAGCGGCTGACACGCCTCGTCAGGAAACGACGAGCCACCCAGGGCCCCTGTCAAGCCGGCCCTCTTGAGGTCATCTATCTTTGTCAGCAATATGTGTGCCTGGCCCAGTTCTTCAAAGGTTGGCTCCGAAGACAGCTTCGGCACCGCCGGAGGCATAATCCAGTAACGGGCGCAAAGGAAGGAGGCTAGATCGGCACAGTAAAACCACTCCTTGTGCCAGCCCTTCAGAGAAGATTTCAAGGGCAAATCGATATATGTTTTCTTCCCGTCACTCCTTAGTTGAAGACCAGCCCCCCAATCACACTGATATTACTCTTGGAAGGCTGGGGCTTGACATGGAACAAGTGGTCGGAAGAGGATGAAATGGGGCTCAACACCAGAAAAGAAACCCCGCCCCCCCCCCGCCCCCCCCCCCCCCCACCCACCCCCCCTCGCAAAGGGTAACGAATATGGAGATCTGAAGGATCGAGTTGGGATTTAAATGCCGCAACTCCAGCCGTAGAAATCAAAGGATGCGGCGGAGAAATCAGACGACGGAAGACACAAGGCCCCGATCAAAAGAAGAGGCGAAAACTACCCGTTTCACCAGGCAGGGGCTTTGGGGTTCGACTCGTCCTCGCGCGACCGCCATACGGATTCACTTTTGGCTGGGCAACTTCAGCTCGATTCCAACCGTCTCAGCTTCACGAGCCGCAATCCGAGACGGCCAAGAACTCCCTGGCGCACCCGCAGATTCGTCGCTTTAGGGCATGACTGGAAGTGTTGAGAATTGGGGGAAATGAATCGGAGGCTTGGAATAAACGAGAGGATTTTGAAATCGCCCGAGTCCGGGTGGGGAAACGGCTGCTGCTAACCCTAGCCAGGTCGGGAGCGAAAAGCTAGGCGCGAAGGTGGAGGATGAAGAGATTTGTTGCTTTGGGAGACGATGGAATCTTTTTTCTTCCCCATCACTTTTGGAGTAGCCTGTACCGACTAGTGGGCCCAGGCCTGCACAGTTGGTATGGCCGAACAAGATATGAGTTCCTACAGTAGCATGGCTCCCATGTGGCCAGCCGCAGGGCCTGAGTTGAATTATAGCGCTGGGTTTGCTACCACCAGGAATCGATGAGGTAAAACAGATATGCTTCATGGAGCCTTACTGGCTAACAAATATGTTTGGGTATCTGTTTATCATCTCTTAGTCTCTGAGGTATATATCTTATAAGGATCACAAGCTGGTCTTCATTAAAATTGGGATAGCAGGTATCTTTCCTCGGGAACACCTGACCACGAAGGATTTAATTTTCTAAAGTGGAACCTCGGCCTAATGCGTGGCCATGCAGTTGCCATGAGCAACATTATTTCCAGCCCGACATGGACGCTGAAGAGTCTAACTTTCGAGTAGTTGCACTACTCAGGGAGAGACTATAAATTTCTCAATTCCCGCTGACATGGACGCGGGAGGGAGTCTAACTCTAGGTGGACCGCACTCGGGAAAGACTATAAACTCATATTCCGACTGTGTTAACGGCCAAAATTTGGGCACGGTTCACATTGGGATTTTGGTTAAGGAAGAAGATATATCAGCCGTTGGAAGCTAATCAGAAGAAGCCAGATTCAGGAAGGAAATCGTGGAGGACCACGACATGGCAGTCAATTACCTTATCTACTAATTAGGTGTTTTGATAATTTTTAGGAAACCTGATCTCGTATCTGATCGGGTTTGGTTAGTTTTTCCTTTTATAATTAGGAACTTCTGTTTCGTGTCCTATTAGGAACTGTACCAACTCGGGGTATATATATGCGGGTTACCTTGCTAAAACTATCCAATCGATCATACAACTTCGGCGCATCGCCACCCTTCTACCACGGGTTCTTGCTCTCGAGCGGGCTGCATCGTTTAGGTCCGAACTCCTGCGGAGGGTAAGTCTCGTTAGCCCTGACTACCAATCGGCTAGGACTTCTCGGGTTAGGTTCCCGATAATTCTAGTCGGTCTATGGTAGTCGGCTTACCACGGTGTATCGATCTGTCTAAGCGGCTGCATCGGTTCGGTCCGACTCTTAGGCCTGGTCAGAGTATATCACATCACGCGTGCATAGTTTTTATCAGTTTATCGGGGGTAGTTTATCATCAGTTTGGTGCCTGCATCGGTTGGGTCCGACCTACAAACTGCTAGTGATAAATTTATTCCTGTTAGGGCTGTAGCCTTTGTGCAAAGCTCTTATCGGAATGTAATAGCCGGTAAAGTTATTTTCATCAAGTTTGCATTAGGTCTATCGCTCGTTGAGGTTCCTTTACTATTACAATATAAATAAAATTGATCTGTGCTGCATCAGTTTAGGTTTGAACTACTAGATCGCTAATAATAGTTTATCCTGTCGAGCCGATCGGTGTTGTCATGCGACGTTCTATCGGAGTGCTTAGCCGATAGGTTATCTTTTTATAAACGCCGACTGTATTATCTTTAACTATTTTTGGTAATCTATATTATCATCGGTTCTCTAGCCGATGCACATGTGTTTCCTTGGCAAGTCGGCTAGTTCACTATTTCTGGCCTATCTATTTTATCATCGGCTTCTAGCCGATGCACTGTTATACTGACAGCTTTATCGCATTTTATCTATAGCGTTATCGGTTCTAGCGTACACAGGGTGCCATTGAACATCGCTACAAGGAGCTACATCAGACCGTATCGGCCGATAAGCCGATGTGCAATTGCTGCTGATCCCGGGCGCGAGCACAAGCGGGACCCGGGAGGAGAACCCGGCACCGAGACCCGGGCGCGAGTACAGGCGAGGGCCCGGGCAACGAGCATACCGGTTGATCGGCTGGAAGGAAATCCGTATCGGCTTTTACTGGCCGATTGGATCAGTGATCTAATTCTTCATCTCCTTGTCATTGCTGGGTCAATTGACTGTTGCACGCCCGCCCGAACTCAAATATTAGGACCTCACTGGAGCTAAGCAGATCTCCCAGGCCTTCGCGTGTCACCAGACGCCGAACCAGATCGTCAGCAAGCTTTCGGCACAACCGGCGGTTTTCGGCGTCAACACGCTTTTTGGCACGCCTTGGTGGGACAGAGTTTTAAGCCGCAGACTTCCCAAACATAACATTGTTTCATCAAGATTTCAACATGGCTGGAAAAGAAGTCAATGATGGACAGACGTAATTCCGGTCACGCATGGAAGATCTAACTGAAAGAACAAAAACAGCAAGTTGAAACAGACCATGACAAATTTCAGAGCTATGTTTAGAAAATCCTTCAGTATGCAAGACAAGGGCCGATTCAGAGTCTTCAGTTTCCAAAACCAGTACTGGTAGGAGAATCGAGCCGCACACAACCTAGAGTCCACCAAAATCAAGCCTTTACAGGAGATGGTCAACGAGGGCTGTGCACACACGCACATCATCAATCAGTAGGGGTCTTAGAATACATTGCATAACGCTTATCAAGAAGAACTGTTTTGGAGTCAATTGGCTCAGAGCCAACTCGGGTCCTGTTTTCTCCCCACCGAAGATAGAGCCCCGGCCAAATTTAATTACAAGCATTAGCAAGGATAACCAGAACACTTGTTCGCGCAAAACAGGCGGGGGGCAACAGGATGATCCCTCCTGGATTATCAATCGATGCTATTTATTATGGGGAATACCAGCAGAAACTATCCAGGAGGAGGAGCCGATCCAGGTACTTACCAGAGGGAGTATCCAGGCAGAATCGGCAACCAACCCCGCCGATGCAGTCATCAGCAGTATCAACAGGAGAATACGAGAGAGGAAGGACTTGTCGGCGCGGTTGAGGAAATAGTAAGGGAGCAGTTCGGGATCAAGCCCAAGGAAACAAGCGTTATGGTATCGGCACCCATATCCTAGTGGTTTGACAGGGTTCCGTTGCCAAACACCGATACAGGGTCCCGGATTTTTTCCTAAGTTTTCAGGGGCAGGACAACAACAATCTACAGTAGATACATGTCAGCGCGATTTTGGCGCAGTGCCGGGAAGCATCGGCTGAAGAGGCCTCTAAGGGTTAGATTTTTTTCCCTTATCACTAAATCTGGGATCGCTTTTACATGGTTCTCTCGTTACGAGCCGAATTCTGTTCGGGGGTGGGCCATCTGGATGAAAACAGTTTTCCAAATATTTCTTCGCTGGGATTCAGCGAGCTGAGACTGTCAGATTTGGCATCGGTTAAGCAGCGACCAGACGAAACAGTACCGGATACATTCATGATTTCGGGATAATCAGAAGCCGGTGTTATATGTTAAAACCTGAGCCGATGGCATCTGGCGCGATTTAGCTTTTCAGGGACTCTTGGCGCCAATCTAGAGAAAAGGTTTTCGCTCAAGAGTTCGAATCTTTGTCGGCACCTAGTAACAGAAGGTATCGGCTCATGAAAGCCGTTTCAAGAGCGAAAAAGGACCAAGTACCAGAGGAGAGTTGCTCAGGTTCAGGTCTATTCAAGCGGATTCAGATGATAGAGGAATCCGACGCTGAGGTTGGATTTGGCGGAGTGGGCCAGGAACAAGAAGTCGGTATTATGCCCATGGGTCATATCGGAAAGAAGGAAACGATATGATTTCGATATGAGCAAGCCCGATAAGATCTTTGAATTTGTGGTTGCAGGAAAAGCAAATACATTGGCCGCCAAACCACGTGAAATTCCATCAGCCGAAAGAACTAAGAAGAAGAGTATTGCAAGTGGCACAACGCGATATGCACCATACTAACGAGTGTAAGGGTTTTTTCGGCAACAAATTCAGCTGGCCGTCGAGCAAGGAACGAATCAAGTTTGAAAGATAAAAAACCAATGAATGATAGATGGGCACCCGTTCCCCGTAAACATGGTCTATGTGGAGTCATCGTCCCAGACTCAAGCCGGATGAAGGAAAAGTCAGAGTAAATCGAGGGATTACTCATCAGGTATGATAGAGAAGATACTCAAGGTACGATGAATGCAAGGGGGATGGACCGGAAACAATATAATCCGCATTGGAACTGCCCGTTTTTTCGTTTCTGCTGGGAATCAAGGGATGAGATTGCCATCAGCTGAAAATTGCCCCGAGTGAGTGGTACAGGGAATCGGCATGATCGGCCAGCAGGAGTGTTCGCTTGGGATCGTCGGCCTGGGAAAAGAACATTCGGTTCATACCGCCGA
>RYFJ01000521.1:0-312381 GCA_003991445.1 Oryza meyeriana var. granulata | reverse complement strand
ATCACCTAAAGTTCAATCATTCTCTAAAATGAATTTCTAGAAAATTTAAAAGTCAAAAAGAGCATTCAAAAATTAAAAATCACTAAGTTTAAGCTCAAATTGGCTTGTGGGTATTTTTAATAAATTTCTCATGCCTCAAAATGCATAACCAATTTTTACTGAATTTTCAGAGCACCCTAAGAAATTTTAAGCAACAAAAACCAATTTTCAATGTTTTTAAAAAGGAAAACTAAATTAAACCTCATCTTTTCCTTTGGGCCGAAAGTCGGCCCAAGTCCTCTCTTCTCTCTCTTACCACTATCCACGGCCCCTTTTCTTTCCTCCGGTCTCCTTTTCTCCTCGGCCGTCACCTCATTCCTCGGCCCGGCTCACATGGGCATGACCTATCTCTCCTAGCCCAGCTCTCCCTTTTGCACCGCACCACGGTCCATCAGCCCAGATCCTCCCCCGTCTCCAGCCGTTGACGAGTGGACTCTCCACTCGTCAAGGATTGTCTTCTACCTCCAGCCGCCGCCACTCTCTCTCCCGCCGAAGTCCTAGCGCTGCTACCTTCTTCGATTCCCCTTCACCGGTCGATCAAGCTCCCAATTGAATGGGGGAATCACTCTGTGGAGGCCATGGGCCCCGGGTACCTCATAACCAGCATATGGGCCACTCGGATAGAGGATGGGCCTAGCCTTGTAATTAGAGATATGGTAACCCTCGGCAGACCTTGCCTTGTACAATAAGGAATATACAGTCCTAGCCGGGTATATTATATCTCTAAGGGGAGATCTCCTAGTCGTAATCCGGCGGGGACTCCTATCTTGTAACCATGTCCTCCAGTATATAAGGGGAGGCAGGGCGCCCCTTGAGGGCACGGCCAAACGGTTCATCAGAATCGCCACCATAATTCCTCAAAGGAATACATACAAACTGGACGTAGGGTATTACCTTACATTAAGGACCTGAACTAGTATAGAATCTCCCTGTGTTCCTTTGCAATCCATCGAGTTTCCATCCGCCGAGTAGCCCCATATATTTATTGCCGGTGTAAAACATCGACAGTTGGCGCGCTAGGTAGGGGCTCCGGCGAACTCTTCATCAACAAATTCGATGGATCCAACAAACGGAGTCGACGGCAATAAGTTCTCCCCTGGAGACACGATTTCCTTTGGAAGCCTCGATTTCGTTGCCGACCAGATCGGCAACCTCGCCTTAGCCGAAGCAGATTCAATCCAGCCGGCCGAGGAACCAGCCGACGTAGCACCAGTCGGCCCACAGGACGCCGCGATCTCCTTCAACGACTTACTGCGGCAGTCCTTCACATCGCCAAGCATCGGGACAACTCTCTCCTTCGACGTCCGACTTGCGCTAGGCCTTGAGCCGGCTCGGGTTGGGCCGAGGAGGGGAGAGATCATCAATCTCCCGCACAGATTTGGCGACGCTGCGGATCTACATCCCACACAACAGACCCGATCTCCTGCGATTCAGTTTGGACATGGTCAAGCGCCGTTTTAGATTGGATCTAGAGAGGTCGGAGTCATTCTAACTCCGATAAACTACTCGGAGTCCGACTCCAAGTCGGATAACGGTTCGAACGCCAGTTCGGACTCCAGCCTGGCTAGCTTCTTCCTCTCCCGCGAGATCTTCATGGCCTCAACACCTCCTTCCGAGGTGCGCTGACTGCGTCAACAAGAGGAGGCTGATCGCGAGGCTCGCAACGACGGGCTACGCAAGGCTGGGCGAGAAGCTCAGCAGCAGATTCACCAAACTAAAGTCGGCGATCACGATGTCTTCGTCACGCCACAACAGAACATTATGGCCACCACAACCTTGCTAGACACGCTCTAGCTCGGGCTTGATCACCAGGCCACCCCAACTATTGCCAAGATCAAGGCGATGATCACGGCGGTTGCCTGCCAGCAACAACAACAGCAGACTAGCGACACCCTAGTATCGACCCACCGATCGGGATCTCCAGCAGCGGGCTCATCCACGTCAGCTCGGTGCTGGGCAGCCGGCTCAAGTCGGCCACGCGAGGAGTCGAGGCAAACGTCACTCGGCGATGATAACCGGCGGCGTCGTCAGTATGACCACTGGCCTAACTAAGACCTCCGAGAACGCCTACAACACGACCTTCGCCACACCATCAACGCCCGGCGCCACGAACGACGTGAGGACGAGCGCCGCCGAATGGAGGATGAAAACGAGCGCTTTGGTCTCCATCACGAGTGGTTTAACCGCCGTGGTCGAAGCTCGAGCCCTCACGAAGATGAAGGCATCCCAGCATTCACTCGGGAGCTACAGGAAGTCCACTGGCCGACTAGCTTTAAGCCGACAGGCATCGAAAAGTATGACGGCAAAACTAACCCCGAATCCTGGCTCACCATATATACCCTGGCAGTTCGAGCTGCTGGGGGTGATAATAAAGCCATGGCTAACTACCTCCCAGTCGTGCTAGCCGACTCGGCAAGGACATGGCTGACAGGGCTCCCAAGGCAGTCGATCGGTTCCTGGGGAGAACTCAGGGAGCGGTTCATCGCTAACTTTCAGGGAACCTATGAAGACCATCTTCTGAGCATGATCTGTATCAACTACACCAGAAGAAGAACGAGTCTCTATGGGACTTTATCAAGAGGTTCTCCGAGAAGCGCAACAAGATCCTAATGATCAAAGACGAGGCCGTCATCGCAGCCTTCTGCAAGGGAGTGAAGGACGCCCCATTTATCACAAAGTTCACTGGAAGCCACCATCCTCCGTCCGGGCTCTTTTTGACATGGCTAGCAAATACGCCGACTCGACCGAAGCGGTCGCAGAGGCCCTCGACGAGAAGAAGGAGTCCAGACAGAAAGATCAGAAGGCGAAAGCTGACAACGAGCCGTCTCAAAATAAGTCCAGCAGCCGCAAGCGGAAGTCGGACAATGAGGTGGCCAACATGGAGCGTACTCGTCACGGCCCCAGCGGAACACGATTACCAGAAGTCATGAGTGGGCCATGCCTTCCACCCCAAGGGCAAGCACGCGGCCAAAAACTGCTACATGCTTAAAAAGTTTGCCTCCGAGCAGGCTTCATCGTCTGGCGCCGATAAGGACAAAGACAAGCCAGACTCGGGCACGGTTGATGATTTTCAAGATCCCCAAGCCGAGCTCAATCATATTTTCGAGGGGCTGCTCGCGTACGAGTCCAAGCGCAAACAAAAGCTTTCAGCGCGCGACATTAACACGGTCTCCACAGCGGACACCCCCCAGTACCTGCGCTGGTCAGAGATGGCCATTACCTTCAATCGCGCAGATCACCCAGATCGGGTTTCTCACCCAGGACGCTATCCACTCGTCCTAGACCCGGTCGCAGAAACATCAGGCTGAAGAAAACCCTCATTGACGGAGGTAGCGCGCTCAACATCTTATTCGCCAAGACTTTGGACGAGATGAAGATTCCTCGTTCAGAACTACGGCCGAGTACTGTGCCCTTCCACGGGATAATCCCCAGCCTGTCATCAACTCCACTCGGACAGATAACCTTGCCGGTAACCTTCGGCATGCGGGATAACTTCCGCACAGAAAACGTCTGCTTCGAGGTCACCGACTTCGAGACTGCGTACCACGTGATACTCAGACGACCGGCACTCGCCAAATTTATGGCGATACCGCACTATACATATATGGTGCTCAAGATGCCTGGGCCAGCAGGAGTCCTCTCCCTCCGCAGCGACATCAAGCAAACCTTCACCTGCGACAAGGAGAGCTGCGAACTGGCTCAATCACAAGAGGCGACAGTCGGGCGCGATAGCATTCGGCAATCCGCCACAACCGAAGTCGAGCAGGATCAAGTTCCGGCGAAAAAGGTAGCAAAGTCGGGAATTTCAGCGGACTCTGACACGAAGAAGATCCCCCTGGACCCTTCTGACCCCTCCAAGACAGCTCTAGCGGGACGGACTTGACCCCAAATAGGAAGACACGCTCATCACCTTCCTACAAGCCAATAAAGACATCTCTCATAGAAACCATCCGACATGCCGGGTGTACCAAGGAAGGTGATTGAGCACGCCCTAAATGTGAAGACAGATGCCAAGCCAGTCAGCAACGGCTACGTGCTTCGCTCAAAACCGCAAGGATGCTATTCGGGAGGAGATTACCAAGCTTCTCGCAGCCGGGTTTATCAAGGAGGTCTATCACCCGGATTGGCTGGCTAACCCAGTTCTGGTCCGGAAGAAAAACGGTAAATGGCGCATGTGCGTCGACTACACCGATCTCAACAAAGCGTGCCCCAAGGATCCATTTGGTCTTCCCAGGATAGATCAGGTGGTGGACTACACGGCCGGGTGCGACCTACTCAGCTTTCTCGACTGCTACTCGGGATATCATCAAATCAGCCTGAGGGAGGAAGACTGCTTAAAGACATCTTTCATTACGTCGTTCGGAGCGTATTGCTATATCACAATGCCGTTCAGTTTGAAGAACGCTGGAGCAACCTATCAACGGGCAATTCAGCGGTGTTTGCACACTCAGATCGGGTGCATCGTGGAAGCCTACGTCGACGACGTGGTGATCAAGACAAAGTCCAAAGAAAACTCATCGCTGACCTAGAAGAAACCTTCCAAAATCTTCGACGATTCAAAATAAAGTTGAACCCGGAAAAGTGCGCCTTCGGAGTGCCATCCGGCAAGTTACTCGGCTTCATCATCTCCAATCGTGGCATGGAGGCAAACCCAGAAAAAGTAAACGCCATCATGAACATGGCTCCCCCGACTAACCAGAAGGACGTCCAGAAGCTGACAGGCTGCATGGCGGCACTCAGCCGATTTATTTCCCGACTGGGCGAGCGGGGTATGCCTTCTTCAAACTACTCAAAAAGGCGGACAATTTCCAATGGACTCCAGAAGCCCAACAAGCCTTCGAAGACTTCAAACAATTTCTCACATCACCTCCCGTGTTGGCGTCACCTATGCCCCAAGAACCGCTAATGCTATATCTGGCGGCAACTACTCAGGTAGTCAGCATGGTGCTGGTGGTCGAGCGATCCGAACAGGGTCATATCCAGAAAATACAACGGCTAGTCTACTTTGTCAGCGAGGTCCTTGCCGACTCGAAGACGAGATATCCGTAGGTCCAGAAGCTGCTATACGGCTTACTCATCACAGTCTGAAAGCTGGTGCATTATTTCCAAGCACATCAAGTCACGGTGGTCACAGCGTTTCCACTCGGGGATGTCCTTCATAATCGCGAGGCCACCGACCGAATCGCCAAATGGGCACTCGAGTTAATGTCGTTCGATATCACCTTTCAGCCACGGACAACAATTAAATCATAGGCTCTAGCCGACTTCGTGGCCGAGTGGACGGAAGTTCAACTGCCTACATCAACAACAAAGCTAGAGTACTGGACAATGTACTTCGATGGTTCTCTACGGATCGGCGGCGCCGGGGCCGGAGTCATATTGACGTCCCCCACCGGCGAAAAACTAAAGTACGTTTTACAGATCCACTTCTCGGCTTCCCACAACGTCGCCGAGTACGAGGCACTTATCCACGGGCTCCGCATTGCCATATCACTCGGCATACGTCGATTGGTTGTATGCGGGGATTCTCAACTCGTGGTGAACCAAGTTATGAAAGACTAGACTTGTCTCGACGATACCATGGCAGCATACTGTCAGGAGGTCCACAAGCTAGAAAACAAGTTCGACGGGTTGGAGATAACACACGTCCTGCGTCAATACAATGACGTGGCGGACGAGCTGGCCAATATGGGATCCAACGAGAAGAGGTCCCGATTGGAATCTTTGTCGAGCAACTCATGGAGGCATTAGTCAAGAAGAAACCGGCGCCGGAGCAGTCGGGCGGCGAACCTACCCCGGCTACAGACGAGGTGCTACACATATGTCAAGACTGGCGGACTCTTGTTGTCAAATTTCTCTTGGACGATGAACTCCCAGAAGATCGCAGTCAAGCCGAGTAGATCAAGCGTCGAAGCAAAAGCTTCCTACTAGTCGGAGAAGACCTGTACCGAAGGAGCGCATCCGGTGTCCTCATGCGTTGTGTCACGACCGAGGAGGGCAAGCAGATCTTGAACTCAATCCACTCGGGCATATGTGGCAACCATGCCGCATCCAGGACGTTAGTCGGAAAGGCTTACCGGCAGGGATTTTTCTGGCCTACAGCAGTAACAGACACCAAAGACATTGCTCGCAAGTGCGAGGGTTGCCAGTTCTACGCAAGACAAACAAATCTTCCAGCCCAGGAACTCCAAACTATCCCTATTTCTTAGCCATTCGCAGTATGGGGACTCGACATGGTCGGGCCGTTCAAGAAAGCGCCAGGAGGGTTTACACATTTATTCGTCGCAGTAGACAAATTCACCAAGTGGATCGAGGCTAAACCCGTTACAACAATTACAGCGGCACAAGGAAAGGACTTCACATGAGTATATTATATCGGTTCGGGGTCCCTAACCGCATCATCACCGACAACGGCACTCAATTTACGGGCGGCGTATTCCAAGACTTCTGTGAAGAATTCGGCATCAAGATCTGCTACGCATCCGTGGCATACCCGCGAAGCAACGGGCAGGTGGAACGAGCCAACGGTATGGTCTTACAAGGCATCAAGGCCAGAATATTTGACCGACTACAACCACACGCGGGCCGATGGGTACAAGAACTCCCATCTGTTCTCTGGTCTCTCAGAACCACGGTTAGTTGGGCAACAGGGCAATCCTCTTTCTTTCTGGTCTACGGTGCTGAGGCTATGCTGCCGACAGAGTTACAGTTCGGCTCTGCGCGAGTCCGGGCTTACTCAGAAGACGTTTCAAACAATACCCGACTGGTCGAGCTAGATCAGTTGGAAGAAGCAAGGGACACCGCAACAATCCAGTCAGCAAGGTATCTCCAAGGCCTACGTCGCTACCACAATCGCAATATCCGTGGCTGCGCCTTTTTGGTCGGGGATCTCGTCTTGAGGAAAATACAAACCACCAAGGACAGGCACAAACTATCCCCAATCTGGGAAGGGCCGTTCATCATAGCTGAGGTCACGTGGCCAGGCGCCTACCGACTGAAGACCGAAGACGGTGCCCTCATCAGCAACTCATGGAACATAGAACAGCTACGTCCTTTCTATACCTGAGTTTTATATTTTTTTCATGTGTACAGTTTCTCTGACTCACTACGCCACTTGTCTCAACCGAGTAGTGAGTCGGGGGCTGCATGTATATATGTGCTGTCAATAATATACGAGCTTGTCCTACTCAGTTACGAAACCTTACTACAACTGTCGCGTTTACCCGAGTACATTTTCCCACATTGAACGATTTTATTAAGTTCCAACAGACTAACTCGGCACAAACTACACAGTCCAGTAAGGCTAATGACGACTGAGTAGATAAGCTTGGTGGCATTGCACATATATTTACACATGTTTTTTTATAAAAGTTTATACATCCCGACTACATAATATGTTGCCCTTACAGACCCAGGTCTCAGGTAATTACCTCAGCAGTCGGCTTCGCCCGGGCAATCAGCTCCAGCGCCTCCTTGGGCGTCATCTCTTCGGCAAACCCCTCCCCGATGGCTTCAATATCTGCCCTCGGGTAGATGGATTTGGTCATCGCCAAGGTTTGGGCCACGCCGGCAATAACACGCTCATCCGAGTACTTCTTCAAGGCACTCGGTGCGTCCTCGAGACGTCCCTCTACTTGGGGGATTCTGCTGCAACTGGTTCCCACAGGGCTGGGATCTATGAGGTCAAGGAGCCCTTTCATAGACCCGACGAGGGCCTCCCGTGACTCCCTGATGATTCTTATCTCCTCTGTGTAAAACCGATACTGGGCCTGGACATTGGCTCTCATGTCTGTCCGGGCCCATCGGCAAGTAAACTTGTTAGACTCGGTCGCATATGGAATGACTAATGGATTGGTCCGAACCATCGTCGAGACGGGGACTTACTCATGTAGTCGGCCTCCCAATCGGCCACGGTCTTCTCTAGTCCAGCTTTTTCCTTGCCAAGCTTGATGACGGCCTCTTTCAACTCGGCCTTCTCCCGTTCGAGCTCGGCGTTGGCCTTCGTCAGGTTGGCCTTGACCTTCTCAAGCTCGGCCTTGGTTTCTTTGGCCTCCTTCAACTGGGATTCCCTCTTTGTTCGGGTCTTCAACTTTGCTTCGAGGGCTGCACAACAGATTAGCTAAGAGCTCAACCGTGCAGTCAAGACGCAACTGGGCAGTCAGAAACAACGCAGCTGGATAAATACGTCAATGGTTCAGTCGGGAAGACGCATTCGGGTAATTTTCCTCTGATCTTTCCGGCTTGGGCCCAAGTCTCCTCCCTGAGCTGGGTGGCGCCCTCCTTCAGCCAAGCTTCCCTCCCCGCGTGACGCTCCTCCATCTCGGCCTTCAATGCCTGGAGCTGCTTTAATTCCGCGAGATGGGGGGCCATTTCGACCAGGATTTCGGTCATCGCCTCGTTGCGGTCAACAAGCTCCTGCTTAGGGAGAAAGTAAGTCAAAAATGGAGCCGAGATGTCAGAACAGAAAGACCAACAGGTCTCTTATCACAGGGGACGTACCCAAACCCCCTCAGACCCGGCAATGGCGGCGCGGAGCAACCTTTCGCGTTCTCTTCTTGCTGCAGCCTCATTAAGCCTGAAGCTCTTCGCGGTCCTGTCAGGCGCCGTCCAGGTGAACGTCCGGGGCATCCTACGTGGAGGAGCTTCAATCCGAGGCAGGTTCGGATCTCTGGCGGCAGTGACGATGACGACGACGACCACGACGGCGACGGGGTCCTGGCCTCCACGCAGCCGTCCTCTGTGGCCTCGGGGATCGCCCCGGGGGCTCCAACAGCAGCCTCCGCAGCGGGCGATACTTCAGGGGCTGGGACCTCAACCTCAGTAACTGCCCCTTGGTCGGGCGGCACCGGCGGCCCCGCCGTCGGGACCACCTCAGTCTTCGTGACTATGGTGGTTACCGGCTCGGAGGGTGTGCTCGTGGGCGCCGGCTCGGCTGGGGCTGGCTCTTCAAGGGGAGCAGTCGGCACGGTCTCCTTGAGATCGATATCGGCCCGCTTCCTGCATGACGAGATAAGAAATCAAAATGCTACTTCAATAGACAAAAATCTCAGAAAACCCGGAGCAGCTTACCTCTTGGAGAACTTGAGTCTCCCACCGGGTGATTCAGCTCTCGGTGCAGTGCGCCCAGCAGTCGGGCTAGTCGGCGTCACAGTCGGCGGCGGCACATCCGCTCGAGTCGGCCCCGTCTCTGGTGCGGCTGGCTTGGGCGCCCCCGTGCTCGGCAGTATTAGCTCTGGCGGGCCACTCGGTGGTGCTGTTGCCGGGCTCAGTAGTGTTGGGCTTGGCCCCACAGGTCTCAACCTAAGGCTTGATCGTCTGGGCGTCGCGGCGACAGTGTCCTTTATCTTCAGCCCCCCTATCGCGACACACGGCGTCATGGCCCCTTCGCCCCGATAAAGGATAGGTTTTTTCCCGGCTCTCTTGGAGTCGGGCTGCGTGACAGCGGGGCTCCTCGGCCTCTTCTTTGATGCAACGGCTAGTGCCGCCGCCGTTGCCACCGTCCCCTGAGCCGCCGGGCACCGACGTGGACGCCGCATCAACCGCCCGGTCAGCAGTGGGGTCCTGCTTCCTGATCAGATCTCAGCCGTCCAATCTGCCCGGTTAGATCTCGGCCCTTAGATCCGTTAGATCAAACCTCAGCCATTCGATCAAAGCTAGATTAAATCTTAGCCCTTCGACTTGTCTTGAAATCGTGGAGCAATCTCGGCCGTCTGATCCGATGCCTTAAAATCCTAGCCGTCGGATGGATCCGTGGACCTCGGTGGACCCGGTCCACCGTGGACCAGAACCCCTCCCTCTTGCCGCTAGTGGGCCCCACTGGTCAGCCGAGAGTGCTCTCTCTCTGATGATGTCATAAACCCTTTTTCCAAATTAAATTAATTCACTAATGATGTAATAAATCAGTTTAATTCTTTTAAAAGCTTTTAAAAGGGTTTAAACTTCAAAAATTCATAACTAATTCATCCTAACTCCGTTTGGGGTGATTCAACTTGCTAAATTCTTTAAAAATTAAGATCTACCCATTAAAAATATAATATTATGCTGTTCATGTGTGTTGATGTACTGTTTTTCTCATTTTGTTTATTGACTTTAGCCACCGACGTTCAGGAAGAATCGCAGTTTCTTGAGGAGAGTTTCGAGGCTTGTGAGGAGCAACAAGGCAAGTCACACAGATTCCTTAGTACCTTTGAGCATATTGTTCCTATGTTTAAAGCTATATTTTTCCTTCAACTCTGCATTTATTTTGAAATGTCATCGGTAAAGGGAAGCCCTAATCCTTGTTTATGGCCCCTTTAACTTGATTACTGGATATTGAACCTATGGGATAAATGTGACTAGCTAGCTTTATTTATTGGTTAGCTAGATTACCTCTAGGACTCGGCTTAGCCATGCTTAGCAAACTATAGAATAATTTCTAGACTGTAACATTAACTTTGATTATAATATTTAGTTCACATGAAATAATGGTTCCATTTAGGACTGTGGTCATGCGAGGATAATTTAATGGTCCACTAAAACTTGATTAAAAGGTGAGTTGCGAGCACCAAGGTTGTGAATGTTGCTAGCGGTGCTCGTGACAGTTAAGGACCAGTTCGTGGACTACTTGTTGCGAAGCAACACTTGTGCTAACCACAAGCTAGAATGGCTAATAGCAGGAGCTAAAGTGTAGCCTATTCAACTAGAGGCCCCATGGTGTGTTGTGGCTATGTCAATATGACCACCATGGCTGCGTCAATAAGTCTATGTCTTGGGTGTTGGATCGTTTCCCTGTTGGGGGCCTGATCAGCTCCTGCCGGAAACTGGTGATTCAACAGGTGGCACTCTTGTTGTGTGGGTTACATGGATGGTCCTGTCACAACTCCTTTCCGAGGTATTATGGTGGTATTAAGGCGCACAATGATGTGTTGTGGAGTTGTGTCTTGTGGGTAAATTGGTATACCTCTAGCTAGAGTAAAACTATTCGAATAGCCGTGCCCACAGTTAAGGGCGGGCCTAGCAATGTTTTCTGTGATTAGTCCCACATTACTTAAATTTGACTATTGAATGGTGGAATATGTTTAGCTGCAGGTTGGAGTGGTTGGGCCTACATCGTTTTGGTGAGCGGTATAGTGTTGATCAATATTGCTTAATAATTAATGCTTTATTACCCTCTTAAATGTTTTATTTAAATGCTTTTATACAAATTGAGCCATATTACGCCATCCTTTGTTATCCTGTGCACTTGCATATTTGCTGTGTAGCTTGTAGAGTATATCATGTACTCACCTTGTAATCAACAATCATCATTCAGAAGAGTACTTCAGCGAGGAGGACTACTTGGAGGATTAAGCAAGGGCCTCGGTTTGAGTTTGTGGAGTGGGTTTTCGTCACGCTGTCTTAGTTTATTTACCACTATTAGAATTTTATTATTTTGAGAGGTACCATTCGCCTCTGTAATAACTACCTTCGATATGTAAACAATTACTCTGATTATCAACTATGTCATGTGTGCCTCGGTTGATTCCTGAACGAGGATTTATGCACAATAAAACTCCAGAATTTTGGATGAAAATTCTGGGCATTACAAATGGTATTAGAGCAAACCCTCACGGTTGCGCGTACGGGTTAATGTGCGGTCATATGGCGCATGACGCATATGGGCTCTGTGTGAGGCGCATGGCATGGCATATGGCACCGGCACTGGACGTACGGACATGCACTAAGAAGGGGCGTGTTCCTGGATATTTGCCTATATACCTATGTGGCTATGCAGGTAAGTTGGACTGGTGGGGACGCTAGGTCTTTTGAGAAGGGTGTGTGCAACATCCTGGCCCAATTACGATCTGGCCTATGTGGCCCATGAGTGCTGTGTGCACTTGATTAGTACCACCTTGCTAGTTGAGCAAGAGTTGAACCAACTTATAAGGCCTTGTCCCTCCAACCATAGCACTTCTGGGTTAACCCTTTTATACAAAGCGAGGACGAAAGTGTAAGTGGGGTGCTATGTGTAAGTGGGCCCACCCGTCGGATGGGCTGAGCTGCGTGGTTCTGGAGGGCAAGCTGCTACAAATGGTATCAGAGCAGACCCTCGCAGTTGCGCGTACGGGTCAATGTGCGGGCATATGGCGCATGATACATGTGGGCTCTGTGTAAGACACATGGCATGGCATATGGCACCGGCACTGGACGTATGGACATGCGCTAAAAGGGGTGCGTTCCTGGACATTTACCTATATACCTATGTGGCTATGCGGGTAAGTTGGACCTGGCGTGGGGGGTGTGTGCGACATCCTGGCCCAATTAGGATCTGGCCTATGTGGCCCATGAGTGTTGTGTGCACTTGATTAGTACCACCTTACTAGTTGAGCAAGAATTGAACCAACTTATAAGGCCTTGTCCCTCCAACCATAGCACTTTTAGGTTAACCCTTTTACACGAAGTGAGGACGAAAGTGTAAGTGGGGTGCTATGTGTAAGTGGGCCCGCCCGTCGGATGGCCTGGGCTGCCGGTTCTGGAGGGTAAGCTATTACAAATGGTATCAGAGCAGACCCTCGTAGTTGCACGTACGGGTCAGTGTGCGGGCATATGGCGCCGGCACTGGATGTACGGACATGCGCTAAAAGGGGCGCGTTCCTGGATATTTTCCTATATACCTGTGTGGCTATGCGGGTAAGTTAGACTGGCGGGGACGCTAGGTCCTTTGAGGGGGTGTGTGCGACATCCTGACCCAATTAGGATCTAGCCTATGTGGCCCACGAGTGCTGTGTGTACTTGATTAGTACCACCTTACTAGTTGAGCAAGAGTTGAACCAACTTATAAGGCCTCGTCCCTCCAACCATAGCACTTTCAGGTTAACCCTTTTACACGAAGCGAGAACGAAAGTATAAGTGGGGTGCTATGTGTAAGTAGGCCCGCCCATCGGATGGGCTTGGCTGCGCGGTTCTGGAGGGCAAGCTGTTACACTCAGCATTAGTTAGGGCTCAGGTATCACTCTGCTGGGTAGGGTACGCCCATAAGGGTCACTAGCCGAATCATATGCTAATGCGAGAATCGGGTACCTTATTTAGCCATAATTTTGCCAGGTTGGGTATGCCTCATGAGGGTCGCTAGCCGAATCCTGCGCTAGCATAGCGTTCGGGTACCTATTTGGCCAAATCAAGGAAAGAGGTCACTATTGGGGCTCTTAGTCGGAGGTTGCACCAAATCCGAAACCTATGGAGGTGCTCATTATTTTTCAAGACTGGAGGACTCCAATTATCCGATTCCTACTAAAAAACGAGCTCCCTGAAAATTGCAACAAAGCTGAGCAAGTCAAACGCCAGAGCAAGAATTTTATCGTAGTCGGGGAAAACTTGTATTGTTAACGTGCATCCGGAGTTCTCATGCGCTTTGTCATACCCGAGGAGGGAGAGCAAATCTTGTAGTCGATCCATTTAGGTATCTGTGGCGATCATGCTGCATCAAGAACGTTAGTCGGAAAGACTTACAGATAAGGATTCTTCTGACCGATTGCGGTCACCGACGCCAAGGACATTGTTCAGGCATGTGAGGAATGTCCATTTTTCGCTCAGCTAACACATCTCCCGGTTCAAAAGTTACAGACTATTTCAATATTGTGGCCCTTTGCAATTCTGGGGCTCGACATGGTCAAGCCATTCAAGAAGGCACCAGGAGGGTTTACACATCTGTTCGTTGCGGTGGATAAATGCACAAAGTGGATTGAGGCTAGACCTGTTACTACCATCACTATGGCCAGGGGAAAGATGCACAAAGTGGATTGAGGCTAGACCCATTACTACCATCACTGTGGCCAGGGGAAAGATTTCATACTGAGTATAATCTACCAATTTGGAGTCCCTAATCGCATCATTATGGATAATGACACTTAGTTCATGAGCGGCATATTCAAAGATTTCTACGATGACTTCGGCATCAAAATTTGCTATGCTTCGGTGACACACCCTTAGAGCAATGGGTCGGTTGAGCAATGATCAAAATCTCTGGATTTTATAGGGTTGCGCTGGGTAGGTTAGTTTGAGCCGGTCTATTCTGCAGTAGGCCAAAGATATGAATTCTTAAATAACATGCCCTATTGGGTCTCTCGCTGATCGCGTTAAAATTACGATGCAGGTGCTATTTTACAAGAACTAATTAAATAATCAGATACGCTTCATGCTAAGTTGACTGCCATGTGTATTACATTCGAGTATCTTGATTATTTTAAGGTATTAAGGATATATTTTTATAAGGATCAATGAATGGTTTTTATTAAAATTAGAGATGCAGGTATACCTCAAGTACACCTCATCACGCATTGGGCTTGGGTCCATAGTGATACTTGGCTTACATACTTAGCCAAATTGCCATGAGCAAAATTCTAGTCACAATTGGCTGAAGAGTCCAATTTCTTAGAGACATATTACTCAGAAAAGACTTAAAGGTGAACGATCTTTAACTTTATGTTTAATTGTTTCTCAATTAAGCACAAAATCGGAGCTACACCTAATAGTTGTGCCTATTCGGCGCACAATATTCAATTATTTCCATGAAGCCCTTCATAGCCTCGTTGCCAGCCGACATGAAGTAGGACTTGGAAGAAGAAGTATTCGAATAAAGAGTACTCGGGAGCAATGCACTCGGGATTCTTCACCGTGGAGAATGAGCACTCGGTGTCAACTGTGACTCAACTATAAAGGCCTCAGCGACTACTATAGAGGCCATGGCCCCGGGTACCTCAAGGATGGCAAATATGGCCAATCGGATAGAGTATGGGCCGGCCTATGTAATTAGGGATATAATAGAACTTAGCTTCATTTAACCTTGCACGACAAGAAAAAAGATATAGTCCTAACCGGTTACTCTATGTTCTAAGAAGAAAATCACTTGCTCGAGTCCGATTAGGATTCCTACCTTGTAAACTTACTTTCTCGGTATATGAGGGGCATGGAGCCCCCCTAGGGAAAATCAATCCTTACAGCAAAAGCAATACATAACAACTAGAAGTAGGGTATTATCTTACCTCGAGAATCTGAACCAGTATAATCTCGTGTGTCCTTTCGAAGTCCATCAACTTTCAGTCTGACGAGTAATCCTACAATGAATACAACCGATACAAAGCATAGATAATGTACTCCCTCGTATTGTACATGTACTCCCTTGTATTAGACATACTTGATGTTACTTTGTTTAAGGTGTTACTTTGACCATAAATTTATCTTATAATAAGTTTGTGAGATTATAACCGT
The DNA here is from genome assembly GCA_003991445.1 of Oryza meyeriana var. granulata. NCBI lineage: Eukaryota > Viridiplantae > Streptophyta > Magnoliopsida > Poales > Poaceae > Oryza > Oryza meyeriana. The sequence goes on along the minus strand of RYFJ01000521.1, from coordinate 297,117 downwards.
ACTTCTCATGATAAATTTACATATACCATTTTTATGTTTTCAAATTAAGTATCTTATAAGTAATTGCTAGTAAAAAAATAGTAAGTTTGATCGGATATTCTTTTCAAAAAATTAAGTATTTGCGATCGAAAGTAGTACTTGCTTTATAGTACTGTACATTAAGACCTTGCAATACTTTTATATTTCTCTAGATAACGGAATATAAATATCCTAGCCTCTGCTTATGAGATACACAGAACAATATCTTATTACATTGTTACATTGTAATTTATGTTTCATGTACTTTTGGCTGGTGCATTGATACACACCCGCTTATGCATTGATACCTCTCAACAAATGGCAAAATACACGCAAACAAACATATACAGACACGCTGTATGCTATACGTAGCGCGCGATATTATACGACGCGCGTTACATCATCCGGGAATTCCGTTTTTCACATTCGAGGGCTTCCCTCAATTCTGTTTTTTTCCTTTTCTCGTACCTCCTTTGCCTTTTCCGGCCGTCGTTCCGCCTATCCTCTACCCAGTTCCCACGTAGGTCTATGAGTGAAAACATTACCAGAGCTACGTGGGCCTGCGAGTAAAAACGTTAGTGGAGTATTGTCGTTCCCTATTTGAGCCCGTGAGTGAAAAAGATACTCCATCAGCGAACAGTAAACATACCTATGAGTGAAAAATTACTACCCATGTGAATTTTACCTCCACTAAATAATAGAGGAGTAATAAATTTACTACACGAGTAAATTCTACATGTTCTCTTCTTGCCTCCGCAAAATAACTGTTTCACTACCAAGTTATTTTTATGTGAATTATACATAGAGAGAAAAAAAGATAAAATTCTGATAGATTTATACTCTTAAAACTATTAAATTTTTTTGTTACGGCTAAAATATAATAAATTTGAAGATAAAAATTTATACATAGATGTAGTACTATTGAAAGTAATTGTATAACTTTTTCTAGAATTTTCGATGATATTTGTTAGCTAGTGTGCATGGCGTATCCACGGGAAAATCTATGTGCATAATATACGTTCCCTGAAAATAACCATCTGAACAATTTCAGCAGCATATTGATAAAGCACAATAAAAATTTTAGCAGCATGTACCCAATGGCGGATCTAGAAAAAATACTTTGGAGGGGCTGGCCTCCTTCGTTTTCTCTCCAGCCCCTTCTTCCCTACCTCCATTGCCATAAATTTTCAAGGGGGGGCTGAGGAAGGGCTCCACAGGCGCGGCTAGAGTAGCCCCCGCCTCGGTGGTAAATCCGCCCCTGCATGTACCCATTAAATTAGAGGCGCAGCACAGAAAAAAAATTTAGAACTAAGTTTCCCATCATATTAATTGGTCAAGTGAAACATCCAGTTTCCCACCACAACAAAAGCATCCAGATCACCATCCATATGAAACAATCTTACATTACAAAAGCATCCAGTTTAATGGTCCTCTAGACTTCATGCACAAAAGACTAACCTAAGATTACATAACACCGTTCATTTTTTTCCTTTTCTAGGAGTGATCTTCCTTGTAGCTGCCTTTGATGGTGATCTAGTAGGCCTTGCAGGGTTGGACATCAGCTGACTTGATCCTTCTCATCCAGACCTGATCAATGCCAATTGCCTTGGAAAAAATGAGTGTTATATCTTGCATTTCTAGTGAGCAAGGTAACAATGGAGCTGTTTAGGCAAATGAGAAATAAAATCACGATGTCCATGGCGAGCCCCCAGTGACACTGTGCAAACAGGCACAGGCAGTCATTCCTTGACAGTGCAAACAGGAGAAACTAAATATGCCTGTATAACTAAAACCTGCATCAAATGAAAGAAACAGCAATCTGAGTACCAATGAGCAAGAGCACGGAATGGCTCAAAACATGTGTAGCATGCTAGAATGGTAGAACTTCTCCGATGGTGGGGATGAAGCTGCAGAACTTCCCCGAATGATTTTACAGTTAAATGGTTTACTGTACTGCTTTAATATGTTTATGAATTAAACAGGTACTAAATTGATTAGCCAGATACATTTGGTTTGGCAGATACGGTTATTTTTCCTAGCATTTCACCGTTTGCGAGATATGTTTTATGTAGCATTTCACTAAATCTTTGTAGCATACTCACCAGCCTTGTTAGAATGACTCCACAGGGCCTTGTCACGAAGCATAATCCAATTGCAGAATCAAAATTAGGGAAACATAAATATAGATGGTTTGCGTGAGAAATAATTGGACGAAACTGAACACAGAGCTTGTTTAGATCAATGATTCAAATAATGAACAACTTAGCTTTTGAAACATTACGAAGAAAAGGCAAAATAACACTAATGTGCAGGAAGAAGCTTTTTTAGATAATGAATTTGTTCTATCAGGTGCATAGCGGTGCCACAAAAAAAAGTAACAGCAGCACAGAACTTAGGAATTTATATAGCACTTTTTTACCACAGTTGCGAAAAGGTTAAAGATCATCCATACTACTGTAAAGAAAAGAGAGAATTTGTCATCTAGTTGTTCACCCATCACACCTAAAATGAAGATCGCATTTTATCCCCTATTTAAAATATGAAAAAACAACTCATGGAGAAGCAAAGCACCTTTATAGTGGTATATGGACAATAAAGATACAGTGGTTACACATTAGACCTAAAGCTGGATAGAATCGAAAGACAAGAGATTTAGACAGGTTTAGACCCTCGACGAGAGGTAAATACCCTACTCCTATTTATGGTGGATTGGTTTTATTTGTGTATAAGTTATTCCCCCGAGAGGCCTTTCTACCCCCTTATATAAGTCGATGGGCGAGGGTTTTAACATAGTAAACCCAGTCAGATACGAACTAGGGTTTTCTTATTTGTACTTAAAGTATTCGGTTAGGATTCTATCCTTCCTTGTTGTACAAGGTAACGTGATGCCGAGTTTTACTATATCACTAATTACATATACCGGCCCACCTCCTATCTGGATGACCGTATTCGCCTCCTGTAAGGGTATCCGGACCATGTCCTCCACATAAATCCAACTATGATTTTTTGAGGAAAATTTTATTTCCCTCATTAATTCACTTGATTAATTCTTTTCAATTTAATATAAATTCTAGAAAATATTTTATTAAATCATTTATTTAATTTCCAGAAAAATCAGGATGTGACACTTATGAAGCCATGAATTGAGGCTCGCACTCCGTTGGTTTCTTTTCATGTCAAAAAAAATATTTCTTAGTCATGAAAGCAGCAGCCCACAATTTCCTCTTTCTATACATCTTTTTCAACCAACCCTAATTCCTAGTGGTCTGGTTCTCTGAAACAAAACTCTTCCACTTCTCTTCAAATTCAACATGCGAGCAAGCGTCATATATAAATGACCTAAATATCTGAATATATTAGAAATGAAGATGCTTACTGATACCTTTCTCGATATGCCATGAGCATACACGATGATTGATATCCGAGAGCACTTGATGGATTGCTTTCATCATTGCATTATCATTGTCCGTTATTATGGACCTCGGTTTCTGCTGCCACGTTGCTCTCAACAACACTTAAGCAACCAATTGTAAGATTCAACACACTCGTAAGACACAATACCACATGCAAAAATTGTAGTTTGCCGATCCGGCATGGGACGCGGGGTAGCACGGCGTGGGGGTGGTTCTCGCAGTCGCCAGCGTGGATGAGGATCGCGGACACACTCCAAAGGCGATGAGGCAGAATGAGCGGGGCAGACGAAGCAGCGGTGGCGTGGCTACAGGATGTGTAACATAACCAAATTTCAAAATTTGAACTGAATTAAAAATAAAAATCCCTCGAAAGTAAAATCTCAAAGTTTCTACAAAGGGAGTGGATTAAGAAGTAGATTAACTAGAATAAATCTTAAAAATAACTATACTAAAACTTTTATAATCGAATTCTTAAATTACTCTCAAGTTCATCATAGGTCCTCAAAATAAAATTTTTTAAGAAGAATACAAAGCACAACTCTAGAGGCCATAAAACAAAATTTTAAATCTTTTGTAGGCTAAATAAAATAGAAGTAATTCATCCAAATATTTATAGGGGAGTTTCATTCAAAATACCTTAGGGTTTGGTGCATAAAGTTTTAAGAGTTAATCTATAAAAATGGAAGGTTCAATATATCTAAAAATGTATAAATAAATGCTTGAAATAAAATGTGGAGATAAATAAATTCATTACCATTTCATGTACATGCCTTCTTTTGATTGTTTTTGGATCTTAAAATGCATTTCCGTAAAAGGATGCATATGCATTTGTATAGCCTAAGGAATTTCTAAAATTAATTGGTTTAACATAAAATCATCGAAAAATTCCTATAAACACTATCCAACATAATTAATCCACTGTAAATTTTACATGATTTCATCAGTTCAACTGATACTTCAATAAAATCCCTCAAATCAGCAAAACTAGGAAGCTAGCTAAAATAAATTGGTTTAATTCTTAAATTTACCAAATAAAAACAAAACTTAATCAGGAAGTGGTCTTCTATTAAAATGTGTACCATAATGTACCTTACAACCAGAAAATTTTATATAATTTAATTCTCAAAGGAAACACATAAAATGATAAGTGCAATGCAGGGAATAAATAAGACTGTAGAAAACTGTGTCGCCAAGCCTATTTCATCTTTTTGCCACATTAAAACTATAAGGTTTCTAACTTTGAGACTTTGCAGATCAGTAAACCATATATCCATCTACTCACATAAATTCTGCCAACCCTAGAAACCTTCTTTAACTCAGTGGAAACTTCATTGCAAAACAGCAACCGGCCCTAGAAACCTTCTTTAACTTGGTGGAAACTTCTCCAATTTCACTACCATGTGGGCCCCATAGACACCTTGACCCATCCTGGCAGTCACCCTGACGTGGATGCTCGGGAATGCGCCCAACAAGCCACGGCATGGCCACCTCAACCCTGACGTGTTAACTTCGTGTTTAAACTCAAACCTTTGCCCTAACCTCTCTCTCTATCCTCCCTAATCACATTCTGGCCGATGCAACCAAGAGAGGAAGCACTTAGCCTCCTCTTCCACCTCAAACTCGCCATCGGCCGCAAAGAAGACGACATCGCTGGCAGCCATTGAGTCGTCATCATCATCAACTCTTTCGTGTTCCCTCTTCTACTCACCATGTGTAACAACTTTGCTTTTGATCTTTCTCCATTTTTACTAGCCAATCGCGGGAACTCGACCATGCCATTGGAGCCGGTGGCCACGCTCTAGCCGCGACACCGTCAGCGTCCACCTTCTGTTCCGGCCTCCTCGGACCTTCTTCGGCCGAGCCGCTGCGCCATCATCCTTGCCTCGGCTTCCTCTACAAAACCCCCAAGAATCCCAACCAGAGACGCAAGGGTTGGAAGAGATCGACCGTCTTCTTCTCCGCCTCTAGCCACCTACCGTCGCCAAGCCATTAAGATGCTGTGGACGCCGCACGGACCTCGCCGAGTTTATCTGGTGGCACGGTAAGCTCTCCTGACCTCTGTAGAACTTCATCCATGCCTGGAAGCAGTCGGACCGAGCCTTTAGAGTCACATGCATGTGTAGCCCGAAACCAGCCAACACTTGCACAGCCGCTGCAGCCACGTCCGGACATCTCCGACTGTGACACGAGCACCTACAGGTCTGCCTTGAGGTGCTCTACATTTTCTATTTTGGCCACGACGCAAGATTTCCCATGGTTCACCGGTGGCGAGGGCAAAAGGAGGACATTCATAGTTTTGTGCCTGTACCAAGAGGCTAGGGACCTCGATTTAAAAATTAGAATAAAACCAAGGCTCACACTGAAAAACTCCCTTCTCACTGACAATGGACCAGGGATCTATGAGTAATTAAACAAAAATATGAAGGACTTTTAATGAAATTTGTTTTCAACATGTCCTAGGGACTGTGGGTTCCATCCATTGGAAGTCGAGGGGCTCAAATGAAAAATGATATTCACTTACATGTGGACCCATGAATATAAAATCTAGGAAAATAATGGAAATGATTATTAGACTTTTCTGTTGAACTAAAAAATAAATTTAATTCAACAATTCATAACTAATTCGTTTTAGCTCCAAATTGGGTGAAACAAAGTTTTTTAGAATCACAAAATTATATACTTTATTCCTATAGATTAAAATCTGGAAAATATGATACTTAATATTCCTCAAAAATGATATAATGTATAAATGTGCATAAGCACTTTTAAAATTTATAACTAAATTCTCCTTAGCTCCAAATTTTGGAAAATAAAGATTTGATAGAATTACAACATATTGTATATTATTTCTGTAAACTAGAATTTGGTGAAACTTATACAGGAGACACTTTTATAAGCTAGGTAACTAATAAATATTTTAATTAGTTTATAAAATATGTAGTAACTTCTAAAGTTCATAGAAAATTCATTTTAACTCCAAATGAGTTGAACCAATTTCCTTGAATTCAGAAAATTATGATCTTTATTTGTGTAAACTTAAACCTGACAGCTTATGTGCATAAAATACCTCTAAGTTTTTATGTAGCACATAAATACATATATTGCACCTAGAACTTACAAATTTATAGTAAATCCATTCTAGCTCTAAAATTAATGAAACAAGACTTGTTGAACTCAAAAAATCATGCTCTTATTTACTGTAAACAAAAGTCTTGCACACTTAGTATAAGAAATACTTTTAACTTTTGTGTAATACAAAAATACACTAATTTATACCTAGAACTTATAAAATTCATAGGAAATTCATATTAGCTTCAAAAATTATGAGCTCAGCTTTGTTGGACTTAGAAAAGTATGATATCTTTTCTTGCCAAAAATTTGTGTAATAGATAAATGTATATATAAGGTGTATAATAGCTTCTAAAAATTTTAGAAAATTCATGCTAACTCCAAATAAAGTGAAATAAGATTTGTTGTACTCATAAAATTTCACTCTTTACCACTGTGATGTAAAATCTGGCCCAAATCACTATAAAGAATACCTCCAAATATACGTAATGCATAAATAACATATTCTACCTTTTTTTGACTTAAACCTTTATAACTTGCTAATAAAATTAAAATTTTTTTCAACAAATCATCATAAGCTGTACCAAATACCACTGCAAACTTAAATTTTACAAAACTACCTTCCAAATCACATGTATAATTAAAGTACATGTACAAATGCCATAATCGCGTGTATAACTTTTAAAAAATTATATCTCAAAAGTGAAAGATGATAAAATAAAAATTCCTGCACCAAAAATCATACAAAGTTAGTACCAACCCACTGTGTAGGTTTCACACATATTAAAAAAACTTAAATTTTGACCTTATATCGTATTTAGACGTAATCATGTATAGAGCTTATAAAATTTATAACTCGCCAATACAAAGGGATAAAATGGAAATTCTTTCACATAAATTCATCTTAGGTCAGAACCAACCTACTGCATAAACCTCATGTATATTAGACCATTTTGGTTTTTTCATATTATTTGCTATTTTTTCGATCTTACGTTAAATTCTTTCTAGAAAACGAATTCGAAATCGATGAAGGAGTGGAATTGTTGGTCCCTAGGGTATTCAAAAGTAAGGCAAGTATTCTCCCCTCCTCCTTTGAACAATTTGAATCCTATGTTTTGGAGAATGAAATGTGTTTATTTATAAAGTTGCATTCGTATTTGTAACTATCGGTATTTAAATTGTAGAAATTGGTAGTTATAGCCTATTTGTTGCATAATCAACCTTGAGAACTTGTATCGCTTGCTGATTGTAATCTTAGGAATGGTTAGAGCATTTTATTTGTGCTCATTTGGAACTATACATGCTTATACATATGCAAATTGCTTAGCCATGCTTAGAGTTATGTTAGACTAGATTGTGATCACTCTATAAATGAGATTTTGGGAATTTTATAACTTCTTAACAGAGGTGAAGCCTCTGGTTATTTGTGAATCAAAATGATGGAAAATGAGATTTCAAACTTGGGCGGCAAGTGGTGTGCATATGAAGTAGTTGCACATCGATAGGGGGAGTGTTCGCCTAACTCGATTAAGGATCAAACTCTATGCCACCCTCTATTATTTACAGTACAACCACATGTGCTGGTATGGGACGGCCTTAGCCTATTAAGTTATTTATGTGTCTAACCTTGCATTTGGGAGGCGGTTGTAGTATGAACTATTCGTGGCGATGGTTTATAGGAGCTACTCATATGCGTGTGTTAAAATTTTTACGGGACCAGAATCGTCCTAGTGTGTGTTCTGTAAGTGGGTTGCTTCTCTACTTATAGCATGGGGGTCTAAACATGTCCAATACAACGGTGAGTGCCACGTGGGTTGTTTCTCCACGGCGTCTCGGTGTTTGGCTAACCACCGGGATGACATTAAGGACATGGACTTAGTGTGGATTCCCACTCATCGTGCTCATGCAAGTTAGACAAATAGACAATGTAACGGCTTTATTGTGACCTCTAGACCGCACTCAACGTGTAGAGTGTGGTAGTGCTTCGCGCAGGACGAGACAAACTAGAGAATTTATATCATGTGGATAAAGTTGTACAAACTCTGTAGAGTCAAAATTAATCGGTTAGCCATGCTCACGGTCATGAGGGCATAGGGATGTGTCATGATTATAGTTTTGTGCTTTACAAATGTGTTTATGAAATGGGGATATGGATTGATGAAATTTGATGACTTGTTGCCGAGGAGGGTAACAAGTATGAAACATATATTATATTGATCACCTTCTTTATATACTATATATGTTTTATTGCTTTACTAAATACCGTTGCAACTGATTGTGAACTAAAATTTGCTTTATGCAAAATGAAGCTAGAAATAGCCTTCTCTTGATTTAGAGCTGCATGTAGTTATATAGGATTGTCCTTGCCAGTATATTATTTCAGTAATATACTGACTCTTACTTGTATTATTGTTACTTAACTTTGCTATAGATTGAGTGCCACGGGATCTATTGATTCTTCAGGAATGATTCGTTAAGGGGTCTACCCCTAGTCGGTTACCTGTGGTATGGGTAGGTAAGCTTCTGCTAAATCATATTATTTGGTTGCTTGGCCTATGTAACTCTGATTTTGTAGATTTAGTTTATTCACTTATACGCCCATTTATTATATACCATTGCTTGAGATGAACGTGTAAGACTAGAACTTTTCCTGGGAGCTAGTCGAACACAAGTCTTGAACTAATTGAGATATTTGCTTAATAGCTGGTGTGGATCGAGTCCTCTGTGATATGTAGTCACTTGGTCGCCATCATCATGTGGTTTGACAGGCATATCTCGAGGAGGATTGGTAGAGGCTATTCTGTTGAGTATCTCATTTATTTTAGATTCGGTGCCATGAGTTTGTAACGTATTTGTGGTTCGTGACGTCAAGTCTGCTTTGAGGTGTAGTGGTTACTATATTTATTTGGTTTTATTTGAGACTCTACCACTCCAATAGTTAGCGTTGACGTGGCAAGCTGCAAACTGCGGTACAAGTCTCAGGGTGTTTGCACAGGATGAAGGGTCCGGCAAGGTGAGGCTGAGGAAGGGGACAGCGGGGAGCGAGTGGCGCACAGTGGAGGAAGTAATCGCAGTCACGGTCGCGGTCGCTATTGCTATCACTGATTTGGAACAAAGTACGTGTCGATATGGAAGCAATCGCGGTGCAGTGGAGCAAGATGGCGGGGTGGAGGAAGGAAGCAACACCAATGCGGGAGGGGAAGTGGGCGGTGCAGCTTGGCGGGAGGAAGAGTTAGTGGCGCTGGAGCAGTGGAGGAAGCGGTCACTGTTTCGGCGATGCTTTAGGTTCAGGATCGATCAAGTTGGGCTGGATATGTGTATGGGCTCATTTTTTTCTAAGGACGAAATTGCCCCTCGCTAATGGGGATTACTCTATTAATCAACTTTTAATATGCACCATTGATGCGCTTTAATGTTCGTGCATGGTTTTTTTTTTCCGGAGCACTGAAGCACATCTCCAAGCATAAACATACATACATACATTTACGATCACACCTTACGAAGCCTGTTGCACCCGGTTTTTTCGTTCTGAGCGACCCTCCTCCCCGCACGTCTTCTCTAGAGGCAACTAAGGATCGGCTGCCTGATTTTTCACAAAAAAGTTAGGCGTTGTTTCACCGTCTGTGGAAAAATGTTTCGCTACTAGGTCAAAAATGTTTCGAACTATTAAAATGATGAAACACAGTCGAATCACAGTTGAAAGCATTTCTCTTTGACACACGAAACATCGATCTCCAAACTATCAAAACATCAACAAATATCCACAAGAAGTGAATAGGGCTGAAAACGGTCGGAAATGATCGGAAAAACCCCTAAATCATTTCCATTTCCATATTTTGTACTCGAAATCGGAATCGAAAACGGTAATGTCGGAAATGGAAACGGCTTCAGAAAATTCGGAAGCATCGGAAATGGAGTTGCTCGGTCGGAAATTCATCGATATCGGTCGGACATCCATGAATTCGGATCGGAAATAACTTTACCTCACATGTAATATCTAGAGTAACTCACATAATCACTAAACATAATAATAGCGATATCACATAATAATCACCCATCATAAAAAGCAATCTCAATAATTATCCAACATGATAACATACGAGATGACAATGTAACTATGTCCAAAACCAATATACACCACAAATAACCACCCTTGTGCCTCACTGCGGAGAACGCCAGGCAGGCAGGCCGAGCGCACGGGAGGCCAGCAGCAGAGGCCGGCGCCTAGTGGGGCGGCGGATGGGAGAGGAGCAGACGGGAGCGGAAGCCGGGGCCTGGTGGGGCGGCGGATGGGAGAGGAGCAGAAGGGAGCGGAGGCCGGCGGCACCGGGCGGCGCTGGAGGCCGGCGGGGCGGCAGACGGGAGCGGAGGCCAGCGGGGTGGGGCACCGGGCGGCAGCGGAGGCCGGCGGGGCGGCAGACGGGAGCGGAGGCCGGCGGGGCGGCAGACGGGAGCGAAGGCCGGCGGGGTGGGGCATCGGTCAGCGCGGAGGCCCGCTGGGCGGCGGACGGGAGCGGAGGCCGGCGGGGCGGCAGACGGAACGGAGGCCAGCGGGGTGGGGCACCGGGCGGCAGCGGAGGCCGGCGGGGCGGCAGACGGGAGCGAGGCCGGCGGGGCGGCAGACGGGAGCGAAGGCGGGGTGGGGCATCGGTCAGCGGCGGAGGCCGCTGGGGCGGACGGGAGCGGAGGCCGGCGGGGCGGCAGACGGAACGGAGGCCAGCGGGGTGGGGTACCGGGCGGCAGCGGAGGCCGCGGGGCGGCAGACGGGAGCGGAGGCCGACGGGGTGGGGCACCGGTCAGCGGCGGAGGCCCGCTGGGCGGCGGACGGGAGCGGAGGCCGACGGGGGCGGCAGACGGGAGCGGAGGCCGGCGGGGGAGGACGGGAGCGGCGGCTGGCGGGACGGCGGACGGGAGCGGCGGCTGGCGGGAGGGCGGCAGATGGGAGCGGCGGCCGGCGGCGCAGGAGGCTGTGACCGTGTCACCGTGTGTCTCGCGGTGAGAAGCTGAGCCTGAGATTGAGCGGATAAGGTGAGGGTACTTCACCTATGTTAATTTCCGAATAAATTTCCGAATCATTGTTATCGGTAAATTTCCGAATAAATATGGTAAACTTCGGAAACGGTCGGTAAACTACTGAAATCATTTCCGATACCGTTTCCGAAATCCAAATACCGTTTTCCGGATCATTTCCGACCAGTACCGAAAAAAACGGAAAACGGTCGGTAAAATCCGGAAAACGGCGTCGGTCGGTTCGGAAATTTTACCGACCGTTTTCAGCCCTAGAAGTGAAGACAAAAAAAATGAAAAAACATCAAATCCCCACTGCAACATTTTGATCCAATATAAGGAAACGCCGTGATACATTGGCCAAAACATTGAAAATTCGCAAATTGTACCGTTCTAGATCTAGTTTCTTCCTCCTCTCCAGTTGCTGGATCGGGCTTCCTACAACGACCTCGTGAGCAGCGATGCAATGACCCAGTACTCCTTCCTGTCGACGACCTCACCTTCCTCATCGTCGGCGACCACCTCCTACACCGTTCGCCGCTTCGTCACGATGGGGCTGCTCCCTCATGGTCTCTACCGCAGCTGTAGTCATCCTCCATGTCGCGCCATCGGCTGCAGTGGCCGCCGCAACGGGGACACGCCGTCGTCACTGCACCAAGGCCTTAGTGGGAGAGAAAGGAGAGGAAGTGAGCCGGGAGACAAATGAAAGGAATTGCTGCTCTTGCTTGATAGCTTGAGATAATGGGGAGAGAGACAGAGAGAGATGAGTGAGAAGACATAGATGATGAGTGGTTGGGGCAAGCACCCAATTTTTGGGCATAGATCGGGTGCCCGATCGTAAGCATTTTCGGTGTTCTCCTCTATGACTCCCACCTTGGGAACCGGCTCTTTTAACGTTCAAGAGGCACATCAGGGAGCAACGTTCCTTCCAAATCTGTCGTCCAAATTGATCTAATGGCTCATTTTCTGCATAGATATCATCTTCTTTCCCGATTCCTTAACCCCTAACAAACGAACTTTACAACTTCAATGTTCTCTCTCTAAATCACATTGGGTTTACAGGTGGACGGACTGGCCGGAGCGAGACTAGGCCTCAGCATGGGAATTCCATCGGCTAGTGTGTGCGTGCTCCGGTGTGGTGTCCGCTAACAGTAGTACAAAATGATGTCCTTTGTGTGGTCAGCTGATGACCAGGACTCAAGATCTGGCTCCTATAATGGCAGCAGCGCCGACGTCCGATGAAAGCATTCGACCAATCAACCAACATATATCTCAGTCTTCGATCAAATAGCTACAAGTTGCATTATTGTGCTTCTTGTCCCAAATTTGGCACTAGTTTAGATTTATAGCAAGTTCCAGCCAAATTTGGAAAAGACCGGAGCTTTCCCATGGAGGTTGGTCTGACCGTCATTGTGTGGCCGGTCTAACTGGACAGTGAATTGCGGTCTGACCGTAGGTGTCTGGGCGTTAGACCTTCAGTCTCGAATCCGATTCCAATTTAGGTATTTTTCATGTTTCCTTACTTGAGGTTGAGGTTTTTAGAGTCCTTGTTGATATCTAAGCCTAATAGGACGTAGAGAAGACTATAGACGTAAGACCACTTATCCTATAAATATAGGAGACAAAACCAATTGAAACAACAACCAATCAATCTATTATCCCTATAATCTATATTTTACATCTCCCTTCTTCTTACTACCTATATCTCACATCTATTCTCCTCCAATCCCCCAATTGCTCATCGTCTCTCGTCTCTACGATATTTTAGGACGTCCTAGCTGGCTTACCGAGTCTAGGATCAACCGATGCACGTTCACCCTGACAAGGTCCCTGTGGGATGATCATTTGGTAGCATCTACCCCCTATGATAGCGCATCTCTAAGTGCCGCTATGGGTTGCACACAAGGTGCTCACATTTATGGCATGACATGTTTTTGTGCCAACACACTTTTTGGTGACTTTGCTAGGGAAGATTTTGGATGCTATAGCCAAAATTCTACTTCTCCACCATGGGCTCTCGCACCAAGTTTGATCAAGACAACATCATGGCAGCGGATTATGGAGACTTACCGAAAACCGATCTTCAAGCGTTTGAAGCTAACATTGAAGTTCTACGGTGAAAGATGGCTTCATGTTATCGGAAGCCGAGGCAAGGTGTCATCAAGCAAGAAGAATTTACGTTGCCTATTGACGACAAATCTATGGTAACAACCGATTCTAGCAATATCCCTGTTCTTGCATCTGAAGTTGCTCAAATAATAGATGGTGTTGTTATTGCTAGTTTAAATAATCAGTTTACATCTTTTGAAAAAACCTTAGATGCTTGTATGAATGATTTACAGAATCGGCTTAATAGCCGATTGTTAAGTGGTGCATCTACTTCATATAATAGTGATTCTATGTATGGTATTCCATCAGACTTTTATATACCAAAAATACCTATACAACAAGATTGGCCGATGAAAAATACATATATTCCACTCAATATTGTGGCACTGTATGCCGGTCAGACCGTATAACATCGCCGGTCCGACCGGAGATAACAGCCGGTCTGATCGGAGCTATGTCTCCGGTCAGACCGAAGACAGCGGCTGGTCCGATCGCCGGGGGGAGGGGGGAGGGTAGGGGGGCATTGCCGGTCAGACTGTGCTCAACAAATTTTTTGGGATTGGCTTCTACAATGGCCATTCCCAATTATCTTATGGTGAGCAGCAATGTTTCAGGACAAACTTTAAATGCCTTATACCACTGTTGCCCCTATTCATCCTAGTGTAGCACCTCAAAATTTGGCTAATCAACATGGAATCTTGCCAAATCCATTAGTCAATAGTACACCACCACAACCTAGAAGCTTTAAAGATGAGATTACCAAAGTTTTTAAGAACGCTTTGGATATAGATACTAGGGTTAAAAAGCGCACCTATCAGAAATACTATCTTGATTCCTATAAGAATGTTCCATATCCTCAAGGGTATAGAGTGCCTAACTTTGTCAAATTCACTAGAGAAGATGGCTAGTTTATTTTAGAGCATATTGGCCAATTTATCGTGCAATGTGTGGAAGCTAGTGCTAGTAGTGTTTTAGAACATAGGCTTTTTCCATTGTCTTTATCTGGTGCTGCATTTACTTGGTTTATATCACCTGCACCAAATTCTATTCATAATTGGTCTCAATTAGAACAAAAGTTTCATGATTACTTCATTACTAGTGATACTGAATTAAATTTGTCACACTTGACATTAGTTAAACAAAAGTATAATGAGTCTATTTTTGAATATATTAAAAGAATTAGAGACAAGAAACCGGTGATTTAGTTTGACTCTTTGTGATAAAGATTTGGCTAATTTGGCTTACTCTGGTTTGCTTGAATACTTGAAAGAAAAACTAGATGGATATAGTTTCTTAGATGTAAGCCAATTACTTCAAAAAGCTCTGGCTTAGGAAAGCCGAGCTAAAGAAGCCGAGTTAATATAGTTGATCATGAGATTGAATCTTTAGATGATAAGACAAGTGATGTGTATACAGCCGAATGGGCTTGGTCTTCTATGTCTAAACCATTTATTTGCTCCACCTTAAGCTAGTTGGTCATAAGAATCGGCATGAGTAAGTAAAATTCATGTTTGATGTGACCAAATGCGATAGGATATTTGACTATTTATTAGAAAACAAACAAATCAAATTGTCACAAGACCATATCATACCGCCATCCGAGGAATTAAAGCGACAAGCATATTATAAGTGGCACAATTCTTATTCTCATGCCACTAATGATTGCAATGTATTCCATAGACAAGTTCAATCGGCCATTAATGAAGGACAATTGACATTTACGAAAATGCAAGTAGATGAGCTCCCTTTTCCTATACACACCATTGAGTTGTAAGACAAGAAGAACCCTGACAGCAAGGAGGAGATCACATTGAAGACTTCAATGCTCGGGGGATAAGACGACAAGCCGAAGGTTCCAAAAGATGACGAGTGACCAAAGAGAACAAGACCTCCTGCCGAGCAAGGTGGGAGATGAAAAAGGACGAATCTTCAGCAATATTCTTCTTCTTCTTCATGGTTTTACCCTTGGTATGGGCCATAGAACTTCAACGGTACGTGGATGATTCCTACATATATGCAATGTTATTATCCATTATGGGCATTGCCTCAGTGACCGATTTTTAATAACCAATCGTGCTCATCTCATAGTCAGTTGAGGCGAAAGAATCGGTCACAAAAGAATCAACACAAAAAGTAGTGAAACAAGAGTAGAGGCCAATGAAAAGCGCTATAATATCTGAACAAGAGGTGGCCTCTCCAAGTAAAATCATTACATCACCACTAAACATATAGCCTTAGAGATGTTCATAGCCGGTATTGGTGAAATATCATCCTTAATTGACCCGTGCTTAGTGCTTTTCGGCTCATGAGTTTGCCAAAACCGTAGGGGGCATATGTTGATACCCAAATTTGGCACTATTTTGTATTTATAGCAAGTTCAAGCCAAATTTGGAAAAGACCAGAGTTTTTCATGGAGGTCAGTCTGACCGCCATTGTGTGGCTGGTCAGACCGAACAATGAACTACGGTCTGACACTAGGTGTCTGGGTGGTCACACCTTCAGCCTCGAGTCCGATTCCAATTTAGGTATTTCTCATGTTTACTTGCTTGAGGCTGGGGTTTTTAGAGTTCTAGTTGATCTATAAGCGTAATAGGACGTAAAGAAGGCTCTGTAGATGCAAGACCACCCCTCCTATAAATATAGGGGGCCAACCCCGATTGAAACAACAACCAATCATTCATCAAAATCAATCTATTACCCCTATCCTTTATATTCTACATCTCCCTCCTTCTTGCTACCTATATGCCATATTTATTCTCCTCCAATCTCCCAATTGCTCATCGTCTCTCGTCTCTATGGCATTTGAGGACGTCCTAGCTGGCTTGCCGAGTCTAGGACAAACCGGTGCACATTCACCCTAACGGGGTCCCTCCCAGGCAATCATTTGGTGGCATCTACCCCTGTGACGACGTGTCTGCGGGTGCCACTACGGGTTGCACACAGATGCTCACGTGTGTGGCATGACACGATTTTGTGCCAACACTTCTTAGGTTGTTCGCCCAGAAATTATCTGTTTTATTCTAGTTTTCTTCCATTGCACACTATGAATCTGCTAAAAATGAGAGAGAGAGAGAGAGGGGGGGGGGGGAAGACAAGTAAATTCATAATCTAATGATTTAAGGCCAGAAATTCAGGTTGGTTATTTCAATAAAAAAGTTGCTAACTAGAAATAGATTTTTGAGGAGCCAGAAGTGTCTTATCAATTTGGACGGTAGATTGGGAAGGAACCTTGGTAAAAAAATTTACACCCGCTTTTTGTTGTTTCAGTTCCCACTCCCCTTGGTCAAGCGTGTCATCATCCCAACTCTGACAGGTGTGCGTCCACCCACAGCCCCATCCAATCTCTCCTTCCCCTAAATCAGAGCAATTGTTTTACTATTCATTTGTTAATAATAACATTTTTACTACATGTTTACTTGTAATAATACTTTTACTCCCAGTCATTGTCAGGAGCTCGGTGACCTTATTTATGGTACAAATATTTTTACTGCAGTGTATTTTCATGTTTCTACTCCTGTGTTCTTTTAGTAATATTTTT
This sequence comes from Oryza meyeriana var. granulata, assembly GCA_003991445.1. Classification (NCBI taxonomy): domain Eukaryota; kingdom Viridiplantae; phylum Streptophyta; class Magnoliopsida; order Poales; family Poaceae; genus Oryza; species Oryza meyeriana. The sequence continues at coordinate 279,963 of RYFJ01000521.1, read as the reverse complement.
ACTCTCTTGTATTTTAATTGTTTACTTCCTTTATAAAAGAAAACATGTGACAACAATATTTTACCATACTTACAGTTATATTGAATCGTGCTACTTTGTATGAATAAAAAAATTACAAACATAGTACAAGTTGCAGTACGGGTAAAAAATTTATACACATCAAATGAACCCACAAAAGTACACGAGAAATTCATTCTTCTAGGATAGAGGAGGAACAACATCGCTGTACGGGTAAAAAATTTACACACAGATGAACCTAGAATAATACACAGGAAATTCATTCTTCTGGGAGAGAGAGGAGGAACCAAAGCTTGCCCTGCACTGAATCCCTGCTTTCCGGGCAACATCACGGCCGGCCTTGACACCGTGCTCAAGGGGTGACCACCCAAAAGCACTACTTACCCACCTGTTGATGAGCATAAAGCAGGAATAGAGAGGGAGCAAGGCCAGCAACCACACATGACAAAGAAACCCTGCTGGTGGTGGTGAAGCCTGCATCCGACAGTGACACCCGCCAATTCCGGAGTCTAGCCTGGCACTAGCAGCAGAGCATGGACACGGTGAAGCAGGGGGACAGCATCCCTTGCATGTGGCCATGATAGAGGCTAGGAGGAGTTGGTTGTTAATGACGGCGTGCACCGCACCTCTGTGCCGACGAAGGCTGACGAAGGACATGCGGTGTCCTCTCCGGCCGCGGGGGGTTCCTTATCTGGGAGACAACTGCATTATGGACCGGTGGTGCTCGACAGGTCCGGCACAGGGGGGAACTGTGCGGGAGGTAGGAGACGGAGATGGTGGAGGGCCAATCTCCACTAGAGATGCACTAGATCTGCACCATCACTGTGCTAGGGCTTCGTCCACAGGACACAGGCGTCGGATCGGTGCACCTCTATGGCTCTATCGCCGGGTAAACCCACCTTGAAGGAGCCACTGTCGGAAGACGTCGTCGCTGGTCGGATTTGGGGAGGAGGCTCATCATTTCATGGAGGAGGCAATGCATCGGCGCAGCAGTTGAGCTCGGAACCCGCCGCCCACTCCTCCCCAGATCTCGTTGGCGCCGCGCTCCACTGGTCGTCAATGCCGGCGTGTGCTATGCTCCTCCCGTCGTCGGCACCTTGTTCATCAACGGCACCATGCTCCTCCACTGTCCATGCAACCATCGATTTGGATAAATTAGAAAGAAAAGGGGGAAAGTAAGCGTGGTTGGTTACTGCACGGTAGAAAAATCTACATAGAGAAGGGGTGATAGAGAGTAAAAAATTACACCCAGCACTTGGGTGCGGTGGGTGTGAGGAAATGGGGAGGCGCAGGGCCCACACTGAAGGGATGGGTTAGGGGCCTCGAAGGCGTGCTACTTAGCTTTGTAGTGTGATTGATATATATATATATATATATAGACACCCATATGCTACTACCAAGAGTAGCTACTCCCATAATATCAACTATTGATTAACCTCGAGATGGATGCATGCTTATTGGGTTTGCGAATCCAAATACTTCTAAGAGTAAACCTATTAATTACATTGTGGGAGCCATGGGCCCCGGGTACCTCATTACCAGCACATGGGCCACTCGGATAGAGGATGGGCCAGATCATGTAATTAGAGATAAGATAACACCCGGCAGGCTGTGCCTTGTACAATCAGGAAACCTAGCCTTAGTCGGATAGGATTCTATCTCTAAGAAGGAAGTCCCTTGGTCGTATCCGACTGGGATCCTTACCATGTATCCCTGTCCCCTAGTATATAAAGGGAGGCAGGGCGCCCCATGAGGGCACGCAAGATCATTGATCACAAAAACCACCTCAGAGGAATAACACCTCAACTGGACGTAGGGTATTACCTCACATCGAGGGCCTGAACCAGTATAATTCTCTTGTCTTCCTCTGCAATCCACCGAATTCCAGGTCGCCGAGTAGCCCCATAGTATTATTGCCGGTGCAAAGCATCGACATACATATAATGTTCTTCAAGTGAATATATATTCACTTGAAAAACATCACATCTTGACAATGAGCAGAATATGAATTAGAATGGAAACAGAAAATCAACACGGAAGTAAGCAGAACATTAACTAGAAAGAGAGCAGAAATAAACTATCCAAAATCGGATGGCTAAGAGGGAGGAAGTAGCTACACCTGATAGTAGCTTATATTATATATATATATATATATATGTATGTGTGTGTGTGGGGGGGGTGCGCGCGCGCCAAGAAAGAGGTCCATTAGGAAATGGAGGCATCATGATCCCATGTGTTCTCAGAGGTTGCACTAATCATGCCGCACTTAGTTTTCTACCTTTAATTGGTCGAGATGGGGGTACATACAAAGGAATCAGCCGTAGCCACAGCGCCCATAGCTGTTAGGATGTTTACCTTTTTCCTTTATCCCAAAACAGAGACAAGATCAGTTCACTGTGCAAAGCCAGGCCTAAGTAATTTTGGTGGCTCAGGCTTGATGAAGGACTCCAGGTTGTAGTTTGACTGTGGGTGTTTTTTTTATTATATTTTGCTACATTATTTTTTTCTATTCACTTTATTTATCATTCTTCTCTAACTCCAAGTAATGGACCACGGGTTATGATTAGGAATGATTCATGTGCGGGATGCCTTCTGAGTTGGATTTATTTGCGTAAATAAATTTTGTATATGACTCGTAGAAGCTTCAATTTCATTCAATGTCACGGAATAAACTGAAGACAATAAAAAAATTCACTAGTTTTCTGCCCTGAAATCTATCTTATACATCTATGTATCCCTATACTAATTGAGCACATTTAAGGAGCTTCCATATTAACTAGAAAGATCTCACTATAGATTAGCTAGATCGCATTATCGGTAGTTATTGTGTATTCATAGAAGCCCACCGCAGGATCCTTGAAGCCCAACCAATCTCATGTCCTGTGTACTTTCAAAGTCCAACCAATCTGAGTTACAGGCACTTATCAATCATCATCGATGGGGAACCCTGCATATACGGCTTCGCACGCCCATGCGCCGTCGAGTTGTCGACACCTTCCACTGCCAGGGATTAGCTACGAGCGTAAACATTAAGATGTGTTTGGGCCATATAACATCAAGACATACCGTCCACGAGGAGCCTAGGCATGCGTGTGTACTACAGGCGATGCAAAGATTTGTGGATTTGATCGTAGCCACGTGGACCCATCTACATCCATAACAGGTACATGATTTGAAGTTAGCCTACGAGGTGAAGGTTAGAGCATCATCAACAGTTGCCCAAAAATCAATCGTCTAAATCTCTTTTTAGGAATCTGTAATTAGGATTTTAGACATGAAAATATCCTTGTCTCCAAGAGATATCCTAAATTTGTAGATATTGTCTACCTATAGAAGCCCACCGCAGACTCCTTGAAGCCCATACAATCTCACTTCCTGTGTACTTTTAAAGTCCAACCAATTCGAGTTACATGCACGTATCAATCTTCATCGATGGAGTACCCTGCATATAGGGCTTAGTATGCCCATGCGGCGTCGAGTCATCGATCTCTTCCACCACCAGAGATTAGCTACGAGCGTAAACATTCAGATGTATTTCGGCCATATAACATGTCGATGTTTTGTATCGGCAAGAATAATATAGGGTTACTCGTAAGACCTAAACTTGATAGACTACAAAGAAACACAAACAAGTTATACTGGTTCAGGCCCTCGAGATGAGGTAATACCCTACGTCCAATTATGGTGTATTGCCTTTGAGGTTTCTCTGGTGAGATTTTTCTTTTACCCTCAGGGGGCGTCCTACCTCTCCTTATATACCGGGGGAGAGGGTCACAGAGTAGGAATCTCAGTCGGACTTCGACCAAGGGATTTCCTTCTAGGAATACAACATGCCTAATTAGGAGTATATTCTTTCCTTGTCGTATAAAGTTATGTATGCCGAGTCCTATTGTATCCCTAATTACAAGGTTAGGCCCATCCTCTATCCGAGTGGCCCAAATGCTTCTCATGAGGTATCCAGGGCCCATGGCCTCCATAGCAGCCCCTGAGACCTTCATAGTTGAGTCACAGCTGATGGCGAGTGCTCATCCTCCACGGTGAAGAATTCCCGAGTACATTGCTCCCGAGTACTCTTTGTCCATGTGCTTCTCCCTAGTTCTGCTTCATGTCAGCTGGCAATGAGGCTATAAAGGGCTTCATAGAAAAATATGAATAGTATGCGCCGAATAGGCGTACCTATTAGGTGTAGCCCCGACTTTGTGCTTAATTGTTAAATAATTAAACATAAAGTCAAAGATCTTTAACCTTGTAGTCCTTCCCGAGTAGTATACTACACGGTATGTAGACTCTTCAGCATCATGTTAGCTGGAATAATTTTTGCTCAAGGCAATTGTTGCTTAAGCATGTAAGCCGAGTGCCACTTCATACATTTTAACCCAATATGTGGTTAGATATACTTGAGAGATACCTGCATCCCCAATTTAAATGGAGACCAGCTGTCGATCCTTATAAGAATATATCCTTAATACCTTAAAATAATCAAGATACCCGAATGTATACACCTAGCTGTAGGCTTAGTATGAAGCGTATCTGATTATTTAATCGGTTTTTATAAAATAGCACCTGCATCGTGATTTTTATTCAACCAGCGGGTGACCCACTAGGGCATGCTATTTAAGAACTCATATCTTTGGCCTACTACTGAATAAGCCTGCCTAAACCGACCTACCCAACGCAGCCCTATAAAATCAGGAGATTTTGATCATTGTTTAACCTACCTGTCGCTTTTGGGGTGTACCACCGAAGCGTAGCAGATTTTCATGCCGAAATCGTTGCAGAAATCTTTGAATATGCCGCCCATGAAACGAGTGTGTTGTCCATAATGATGCAATTGAGGACACCAGATCTGTAGATCATACTCAGTATGCGTTGCACATATGATAGTCTGCAACTCCTGTGCCAGTAGGTGAGTTTGCTGAACGAAAAATTGACATCCCTTGTAGGACAGGACGAGTACTTCAGCATCGGTAACCACAATCTGCCAGAGGAATCCTTGTCTGTAAGTCTTTTCGACTTATGTTCTGGATGCAGCATAGTTGCCACAGATGGCCGAGTGGATATATTACAGGACTGCTTGCCCTCCTCAGGTGTGACGCAGTGCATGAGAACTCCAGATGCATTTTGACGATATAGGTCTTCTCTGACTACAATAAAGGTTTCACCATCACTCGATTTACTTAACTTCGTTGTAATCTTTAGGAAGTTCATTTTCCAGTAGGAATCGAATGATTGGGGTCTTCCAGTCTTGAATAACGAGCACCTCCGTAGGTTCTGGTGTTGATGCTGCTCCAGACTAAAAGCTCCAGTAGTGGCTTGTTTCCCTGTTTTGGCCAAATAGGTACCCGAACGCTGCGCTAGCACAGGATTTGGCTGGGGACTTTCTTGGGGCATACCCAACCTGGCAAAATTATAGCCGAATAAGGTACCCAAACCACGCATTAGCATAGGATTCGGCTAACGACCCTCATGGTACGTATCCTACCCAACAGAGTTATACCTGAATAAGGTACCCGATCCTCACATTAGCATAGAATTTGGCTGGCGACCCTCATAGGGCATACCCTACCCAACAGAGTTGTGGCCAAATAAGGTACCCGAATCTAGCATTACATAGGATTCGGTTAGTGACCCTCATGGGGCGTACCCTACCCAGCAGTGTGGTCCCTGAGTCCCGACTGGCAACTGAGATCGGCTATTAGCTCACATGGAGTGTACCAAAGTAAAGGTGACATTCGAGTCCCGACTGGCGCGAGTACTCGGTCAATAACCCTCATGGAACATTCCAAGTGATTCTTGAAGCGTCGCACTCCAAGTGTATCATGGCAAACTGGTCCAGCCCTCGAGCGTAGGAGATAGACTTGTAGCCCCGAGTTTCTGTTACGCGTATCCGAAACTGGCCCTGCATTATAAACATATCAGATGAGTAGCATCTGATAAAGAAAACAATCACCCGAAGACAATTGATCTATTTTACAATAGATGTAAATATGTGTTCCTTCTCTTATTGATATTAATTTTCCTGAGTAGTTGACTCCTTACGTTTAAACACTCTACTTGACTAGTTATAGCCCCCTAGCGTCGGGAGTCGGCTCATGGCTCTTTCCCAGACATATGTTTTGGGTGACTTGAGATCGTCTTTCATGGAACAAAGCTTCACCGATCAGAATTTATACTACTCAAGTACTTTTGCAATCATTAAGAGCAAACATAGGAAATGCGCAGAATGTACACCTATTAGGTGTAAGTGGCTGTGACATTGGCGAAGCCGAGTGAGGAATTGATGATCTCAACCCCCTAGATCCGATCCCGACTAGCACTAAGCCGTATCCGAGTCAAACCATAGGGAAGTGAGTTGCCTCTTGGCCCATTTAGATGAGAATATCATATAAAGGAAAAAATATTTATCAGAAAGCGACTTAGTTGTTCGGTATTGCATAAGTTGGGAGTGGGGATGCCATCCTTGCATTTGAGCTTTTGAGGCCCCGAGCATGTCACTTATCGTTCTAATAAGCTTCAGTTATAGGAGGTCAAAGACGGTTGCAACCGACTGCCACAATGATGTCGTCCGACTTGCGTTTGCAGTTCCCAGCCTTAGTTGGGGCCATGTCATCAATGTCCTTCTGCTCTTTCTGTCGAGGTGCCTTTTTGTCATCGAGGGCCTCAGCAACAACATTGGTCGAGTCAGCGTATTTGTTCGCCATATCGAATAGAGCTTTGATAGAACTTGGAGGCTTCCAAGTGAACTTAGCAATAAACGGGGTGTCCTTGACTCATTTTCGAAAGGCGGCGATGACGACCTTGTCCTTGATCTTCGGGATTGAATTTCTCTTCTCAAAAAACCTTTTGATGAAATCACAAAGAGACTCATTCTTTCTTTGATGGCACTGATATAGATCGTACTCGGAAGATGGCCTCTTGTACATTCCTTAGAAATCGGCGATGAAGCGTTCCCAGAGTTCTCCCTAGGAGCCGATTGACCTCTTAGGAAGTCTAGTTAGCCATGTCCTCGCCGAGTCGGTTAGAGCAACTGGGAGGTAGTTAGCCATGGCCTTATGATCTCCTCTAGCTACTCGGATTGCCAGAGTGTAAACTGTGAGCCAGGACTCGGGATTAGTCTACTCGTCGTAATTTTCAATTCCAGTCAGCTTGAAACCTAATGGCCAGTCGACCTGTTGAAGCTCCTAGGTGAAGGCCGGTACTCCTTCATCTGCATGAGGATTTTGACTCTGATTGCGACGGTGAAACCGCTCGTGGTGAAGACCGAAGCGCTCATTCTGGTCTTCCAGTCGGCGACGCTCATCCTCCTCGCGTTCATGGTGCCATGCTTTGATGTCTCGCCGAAGATCACATCGTAGTCGGCCTCGGAGATCCTGGTTGTCCCGATGGTCATCTTGATTTCGGCGCTGTTGGTCATTATTGTGGTTGTCGAGTGACGTGTGGAGTGACTCTATGTGCGGCTAACTAGAGCCAGCAGCTCGGCGTCGTGTTGAGGCAAATGAGACCGTCGTTGGAGAGGCCGACCTGTTGGTCAGTATGAAAGTGTTACCCGACTATTGACGCTGCTGACATGCAGCAGCAGGGATCGTGGCTTTAATCTTTGCTATCGTCGGGTGGCCTGGTGATCAGGCCTAAATTGCAGTGTATTCAATAAGGTTGCAGCAGCCACAACGTTCTGTTGAGGGGTCACAAAGACGTCATGGTCGCCGACTCGGGTTTGGAGGATCTCCCGTTGAGCAGTGCACCCGGCCTTGCGTAGATTGTGGTTGCGAACATCGCGCTCGGCCTACAGGCATCTTGCATCTTCCTCCTATTGTTCATGTAGTCGGCGGGCTTCCTTTTCTTGCAAATCGCGTAGTCAGCGTGCCTCCTGAGTGGGAGTTGAGTCCTTGGACGTCATGAAGACTTCACGTGGTGGAGAAAAGCTCGCTGAAGTGCTGTCCGACTGAGAGTCGGAGTCGGCATGTTTGAGGGGTGTGATGATGACCCCAACCTCTCTGGAGCCGATCTCGAGCAGCTGTAGTCCATATCCGAGTTGAATTCCAGAGGATTGAGTCTGCCGCATCAGATTGGAATCGAAGATTGTTGCGGTGTTGTCGAGTCCGAGTGGGAAATTGACGATCTCCTCCTCTCTTAGCCCAATCTCGGCCGGCTCAAGACCGAGTCCGAGTCGAACACCAAAAGAAAGAGTTGTCCCTAGACTCGGGCATATTAGAGATCGCTGCAGCATGTCGTCAAAGATTGTTGCAGTGTTGAGTAGGCCGACCGGCGTGAAGTCAGCTTGGTTCCTAGCCGATCGGATCGGATCCGAGTAGGACAGGGTAAGGTTGCCGAATTCGTCGGCGACGAAGTCAAGGCTCCTGAAGCTGATTGTTTGCCGGGGAAGAAGTTGATGCTATCGACTTCCTTGATTGGATCCATCAGGCTTGATGAAGATGATCTCGACAAAGCCCCTACCTGGCGCGCCAACTGTCGATGTTTTGTATCGGCAATAATAATATGAGGCTACTTGTGATATCTAAACTTGATGGACTGCAGAATAACACAAACAAGTTATACTGGTTTAGGCCTTCAAGATGAGGTAATATCCTACGTCCAGTTGTGGTGTATTACCTTTAAGGTTTCTCTGGTGAGATTTTTCTTTTGCCCTCAGGGGACGCCCTACCTCCCCTTATATACTGGGGGACAGGGTTACAGAGTAGGAATCCCATTCGGACTCCGACCAAGTGATTTCCTGAACACAACGCGTCCGACTAGGACTATATTCTTTCCTTATCGTACAAAGTTATGTATGCCGAGTCCTATTGTATCCCTAATTACAAGGTTAGGCCCATCCTCTATCCGAGTGGCCCAAATGCTTCTCATGAGGTACCCGAGACCCATGGCCTCCACATAACATCTAGACATAACATCCATGAGGAGCCTAGGTATGCGGGTGTACTACTAGTGATGCAAAGATTTGTGGCTGATAGATTTGATCGTAGCCACATGGATCCTTCTACATCCACAATAGGTACATGATTTGATGTTAGCCTATGAGGTGAAGATTAAAGCATCATCAACAGTTGCCCATAAATCAATGCCCTAAATCTCTTTTAGGAATCTGTAATTAGGATTTTAGGCATGAAAATATTCTAGTCTCCAAGAGATATTCTAAATTTGTCGATATTGCGTATATATAGAAGCCCACCACAAACTCCTTGAAGACAATCCAATCTCACATCCTGTGTACTTCCGAAGTCCAACCAATTTGAGTTACATGCACTAGTTCAGCCAGATATGCACCATGCATAACAAGAATGGAAGCAGAGAGTACTACTCCAGCTGATGTAGGGAAGCCTGGCATGAAGGCTGCTTGGGGCTGGCGAGTAAACATGTACAAGGATGTTCCATATTGCTGAGGAGTGAATGGAGTATATGAATGTGAGCATCTTCCATGTCTTCAATGCATATGCACATGATATCGTTGAATTTAGGCTATTTATGTTTCTGTTTCTGTATATGGCTAGAAGAGGCCGACACGGTGGAGTTGTAGCACTTGCATATCATGAGGTAAAAGACATCAAGGTCCAATTTGACAAGATTTTGTGCGGCGATACCATTTTGTTCAATATTTTGACAGTTCGAATACCCCTTCTAAATTTCATCATTGAATACACCTATTGATTACTAAATCATTTCATTGGTCATGCGGAAAAGCTTCCCAATTAAAATAAACAAACTGATTATGAATATCTGAGAGAAATGAACAAATTTTCGATGAAAGGAAAATAAAAACACACCAAACCCAATTAGGAAAGGGAGGCCCCGTTCCTTTCAATGTTTGGGGCAAATAAGCCATTTGGCTTTTAGGAAAAAATACTCAATTAATGTATAATTAATTAAGTATTAATTATTAAAAACTTGAAAAATAGATTTGTTTGGACTTTTTAGGAAACTTCCATATAGAAATTTTTTTCAAAAATCGCATCGTTTAGCGGCTTGAAAAATGTGCCCACGATAAGCTAGGAAGCCAGAAGCTAAGAAGAGCACCCCAACCCCAATTAGGAAAGGGAGACACCCGGAGTGCCTAAACTCTCCATAATGTTAGACTTCTCAGCTGAGAGAAGGGCATGACCAGAAATGTATTTTTAGGTATATCATCACTTTACTTTTGAGTTGACATATCATTTTCTATTTCTTTTATTGGCTTTTCTTATGCTAGTTTTGGAGGAAGTAGTTTCGGTAGTACTACAAGTGATTTATGTGAATCATGGAAGTGCTTCACCTTGATGGATATGGTAAGCAACTATTGATCTTTTTTAAAAAAACTTTGTTTTCTTCTCACTTTGATTCTTTTTAGGGAGAATTGGAGGTTAATTTGAGTGGGGAGTTTGTGTTTTTTATTGTATTCATGTTTAGTTTCATGCATTGGTCTAAATCTGAAAAAGATAAAAAAGAGAGAAAATGGAGCTATGACTTTTACCTCTAGGACATACTTGTGCTTGCTAGCAATAAAGTGAGGTTTGTTGATCCCTTTGCTATTACTTTTGAGAGATATGATGCATTGAAACAAATTCTTTTACTTAAATTAAAGAAACATGCAATGTTGAACTTATTGCTAGTTTGGATGATTTATGCTTGCATGTATTTTTTGTAGGGCTTTTTATTGCTCAAATGCTCTCTAAATGCTGCAAGTGCAAATAAAGTCAATGTGCTTGTGTTTACTTTATGAGATATAAAAATGGATACTAAATGCTTGGAAACAATAATCATGACAATGACGTATCACCAGTGAGGAAAATAATGTATACCGAATCCTTAGAAACAATATATCACGATAAGGACGTACACGAGATAATTGAGAGTTTTTATTTTATGAGCTATAAATTCAAAGTGATCAAATGATCAAAGTTTAAAGTGTTGAAAGTTCAAATATGTTAAAAGTTTTTTGTTAGTGAACACGTAAATTTGAGAAAAGAATGTTTAACCTTTTTGTCTACTAGTATATTTCAAGTGCGTAAAAAAAGAACATTGTCCTCAACCTGTTCTTGTCATCACTTTTTACATATCACATCGCTTAATTTCTACACATATCTTACAAGTGATAGGTGGGCTCTTTGGCCCCACCCTCTCCTTTAATTTTTTCCTTCACAAAAAGTAGTAAGTTTGTGGTGGAGGGTGGCAGATTCACCACTCGCCTCCATCACTAGTTTATTTTAAAGTACTACCTCCGTTCCAAAATATAAGGACTTCTGGTTACGAACATGTCCAATCCGTAGCCAGAAGTCCTTATATTTTGGAACGGAGGTAGTAGTATAGATGTGTGAAGGTATTTTGTCCAACCTAATATCAGTGGAAGCGTTCCATTATAAATTGTTGAAATCATGAATCTTTACTGTTCATTTGATCTTTTTTGCAATATTATTTATTCATGTTCGGACATTAAACCATGCTTGCTTGCTAGTTGACCAATATATCTCCCTTGTCTTGCAACACATGCTACTTGAATTGCTTTAGCTACACATCAAAGCTCCCAAAAAGAAAAAAAAATCCAGAAAAGAAAAAATGACAAAAAGTTGTGAAATCATGGCATTTGTACTTTATTGGCTCTTTAATAACTCTTTTACATCCTAGAAGAATCCATTGTAAATTGAGTCCATGGTATTCATACATGATGGAGTTGGACCAACGAGTGGGCCTTTCAATATGGGTTGTAATAGATTATGATCTTGTGAGTCCATATGGGTTAATTGAGCCATATTGGGCCAAGTCATAAGGTTTTGGGCTATCTTTACTCTTTTTATAAAAGGTAAAGGGATAGGGACAGAGTATGTACGGGAGAACAAAAGAGAAAAATATCGTTCTTTTGAGGGTTTAAGGGAATGAGAATTGAAAGAGATGGGGTGCTTTTGTCAGCACATTTAACACATGATTTGATCTATAAAGTTCAGCAAATTCATCCACAATTCCATTTTTCAATTCCTATTTTTGTGTACGGTGAGTTTTGCCAGTTTTTTTAATCTTATATTGCTTCTAAATTTTGATATATCCATTGGATTTAAGTACAGTTTTTTATCATAGATTCGTAATAAAGTCTAGTTTCTATCTACAAGTTTGGCATAGATCAATTGATTAGTTTTTAATTAATCTATGTTTTAGTGCACATGATTAAGTTTTCAATCAGATTTAAGTCACTACCGGACTATAGACCTTTAGTGAGGGTTTCGCATTTTTGTGATGGGCCCGCAAGGAACCCACATAAAAATATATTTGAGTGTTGGGATCACTTAAACCTACAGAAAAATGCAAATTACGGTGACGGTTTCGGGAAAACCTAAAAAAAAAATCAAAATTTAGTGTCGGTTTGGGAAAAACCTACAGAAAAATTCAAATTATCGTGATGGTTTAAACAAAACTCACCGAAAAAATAGTCACCCGCGCCTAACTTTTGGTCTCCCGCGGCAATTTCGAAGATGCGGGAATATTTTTTTGCCACGTGTGCCCGTTTATGCTAGAAAATATTGTAAAACCCTAAATTGTGCAGTACCCTTAAAACCTCATAGCCACACTCCCTTCTACCCCTTCCTCCAGCCACGCCCCCTTCCTCCAGCCAGCCCCTCCCCTCCCCCTTCCTCCAGCTGCTCCTGTCTCCCAGCCACCACCAAGCTCCTGCCGCCATCCAGCCACCAGTGCGCCCCCTCCTAATCTTTCTTCGTGTAGCTCTCCCTGTCCCTGTCTCCTCTGGCCTACAGCAATGGAGAAGCCTGGATCTGGTGGATCGAGCACCAGTGTTCGTGGATCTACTGGCTAGTGGTTGCCCCTCCGTCTCCAAGTAGCTGGCCTTGCAGGCACCTCCCTCCCCCCCTCCCTGGTGCGCCCCCTCTCTTCCCTCTCCTCCCCTTTGGCCTAGCCCCTCCCCACCTCCCCTCTGGCGTCCCCTCCTGCCTCCCTCCCCTGTAGCCTTCCTCCCCTTGCCTTAGCATGTTTTTTTTATGTGGTTAGGTTCAATACAAATTCTTCTGTAGCTCTATGAGTTAACATTTTTATTTCTTTGTATGGTACTAATTGATTCACTGATGAAATAGTCATGCTAAATTTCTCTAGTATGAAATAGATTATGTTTCAGGTCTTTTATGCCCTGTATGTTTGAAACTACTGAAAAATGTTCTTGCAATGATAATCATGCTAATGTTAGGATCTGAAATAGTGTGTTCGTAAATCTTACTATGTTTTTTTGTGAGGCATGTATAGTTATGTAAGTCTTTCAAACCACCTTCCATGCCATAGGGACTAATCATGTTTATTAAAAATATACATCACACATATATAGTTTAGCATCATTAACATGTCCTTTTTTCTACTAATCTTGGCAGCAGCTTCAAAGTTGTTAAATATCAATACAAAGTGCTGAAGCTGACCATGCATGAATAACGATTCCTAGAGAAAGCTCGTGACTTGCTAGTTTACTAGCTTCAACAAGTTCTTGGTAAGTTCAAGCATCCCTCTACTATGTTGTTCTCTGCATATATTCATAAAAATGTTAGTACAAGCATTTTACTCGTGTATTGAATATGATTATGTGCTAAAATTTAATCTTAACATGTTTTAAACACAGAAAAAAATTAATGACAGACCGAGAGTGGATGTATAGTGGTTGGGGTCAAGGCTCTACACTCTCTAGTGATTGGATTGAACAAACCAATCATTTTTTAGATCGTACCTTCTCCATAAGCACTTTAGTTAAATCTGGTACTGTTAAATGTCCATGTGCTATGTGCCGCAACTATTTAATGCACAAAAGGAATGTTATTGAGTTGCACTTGTGCAAGTACGGGTTTAAAGAAAATTATACAACATGGACAACACACAGGGAGACATTTGTTAGGTCTGATGAACCTGCTTCTTTAGGTGTCCATGAGGGGTTTGATGATACTGATCACATGGATGATATGTTGGTTGATCTTGGTGCTATCCAAGGACCAATAGTTGATGAAGAGCCAACACCTTCTAGTACTGCTTTCTATAAAATGGTCAATAGTGCTGATGAATTGGTCCATGAAAACACTGTACACTCAAAGTTGTCTGCTGTGGCACGGGTGCTAGCTTTAAAATCAAAATACAATATGTCAATAGCCCACTACAATGATACCTTACAATTGATCCATGAATTACTTCCCCAGGGTCTAAGTTAGAGGAGGACTTCTACCATTCAAAAAAATTATTACAAGGCCTTGGTATGACTTATGTTAAAATTGATGTGTGGTACAATAATTGTATGTTGTACTATAAAGAAAACAAACATAAAGAAAAGTGCGACTTTTGTGACACCCCTCGCTATGAGGAAGGGAATAATAAAGTTCCACGCAAAGTCCTGCGGTACCTTCCAATTACAGATAGGTTGCAAAGGTTGTATGCACATAAAGACACTGCAAAGGCAATGCAATCATATAGACAATCCACATCCAATAGGCTTGTACACCCATGTGATGGTGAAGCATGGCAAAAATTTGACATAGACTTTCCAGACTTTGCTAGAGATGCAAGAAATGTGCGATTTGCTCTTGCTACTGATGGTTTTACACCATTTAGTTTGGGTGCTGCTCCTTACTCATGTTGGCTAGTATTCATTTCTCCATTGAATCTACCACCAGGCATGCTCTTGAGACTAGAATTTATATTCCTTGCAATTGTTATACTAGGCCCTCAACACCCAGGAAAAAAATTAAGCATTTTGATGCAGGCCTTGGTTGATGAGCTTCTTAAGTTGTGGGACGGGGTTGAAACATGGGATGCTTCAAGTAAGAAAAATTTTACCATGAGGGCAGCTTTTATGTGGTCAGTCCATGATTGTCTTGCTTATGGTAACTTTGTTGCATGGAACACCCATGGTACCTTTGCATGTCCAATATGTTTATGTGATACCAAAGCATTCCACCTTCGTAGTGGTGGGAAAGCATGCTGGTTTGATTGCCATAGGCGTTTCCTTCCTAGGGACCATGAATTTAGAATGCAATCCAATGCCTTTCGAAAGAACACAATAGAATTGGGTGAAGCACCAAGGATTTTAACGGGAGAAGAAGTGCAGGAGAAAATGTACACACTTGTAGGTGACACAAAGAACTATGGTAAAACACACAATTGGACCCATGTGAATTGCTTTTGGCAACTTCCATACTATCATAAATTATTGTTGCCACATAATATTGATGTGATGCATAATGAGAAAAAGGTAGTTGAGGCTATATGTAATACATGCTTCGACATACCCGATAAAACTAAAGATAATGTGAAGGCTAGGCAAGATTTAGCTGAAATATGCAATCGCCCAACACTGCACTTGGAGTTGAAGGAGAATGGGAAGTGGCACAAGCCAAGGGCAGCATTTTGCATTCATAAGAATGGCAAGCCAATTATACTAAAATGGTTTCAAGAATTGAAGTTCCGTGATGGGTATGCAGCCAACATTAGGCGAGGGGTCAACTTGTTGCAAAGGAAGATATTCGGGCTAAAAAGTCATGACTACCATATCTTTATAGAACGTTTGCTCCCAGTTGGTTTTCATAGATTCCTTCCAGAAAATATATGGGTCTGTTTGGCAGAGCTTAGTTTTTTCTATAGGCAGCTGTGTGCAAAAGAACTGAGCAAGGATACCATATGATCCCTTGAAGAGAATGTTGTTGTTCTTCTCTGAAAACTAGAGAAGATATTCCCTCCGGGGTTCTTCACACAATCCACCTGTTTTTGTTATTTAGATCAAATATGGAGGTATGTTACAATAGTTTCATATATGTTGTAAGCTTACTACCATATTGACATATTACATTTTTATATAATCTATTTCTCAGAATTTAAGTGTTCATTATCTTGTTGATGATAGACATTTTTGAAATTTTGTCACACCTCTAGTCATGAGTAATACAATTTGATCAGTTGTACAGAGTTACTTTGCATATAAGTTTAACATCTTCATTCTAGCATTAAATTGTGCACATTAGTAATATTTTTAGGAGTTAAGATAGGTACAAGATCTTACAACATTCATGAAAAGGAAGATAATCATAGCTAACTGTGCTAAAAGCAATGATATTAGCCATTTTAGTAATCAATTAATAATCCTTACCTTTGCTTACTTAATTCATATTCCTAAGTTGATTATTCCTCTTACTCGTTGTGCTATATGGTTTGTTGTAGCGAACCGGCTCTTCACATGCAGGCTCACAACCAGACCTGGCAAGTTTCGGCAATGGGGATAGTGATGCGAACATCGGCTGCGAGGGCAGGGAGGGGAACATCAGCTGCGAGGGCAGGGAGTGGAATATCGGCTATGAGGACAACTACACTAGCAGCATGGACAGGAGCAACAATGGGACATCCTAGGATGTTGAACTTGCTCACCAAGATGACCTTAGTACTGATCAACTTACCTTTTGGTTGCAACAGCAATTAGACTAACTTTTGGCTGATGCTATTTGCATATAGCAAGAAGTATGAACTTACCTTTTGGCTGATGGTAGATGCATGGCTGTGTTGATTTGTGAAATGTCTGAAATTGACTTGCTAAAACTGATGGTTGTGACAAGTAGACAATGGTTTAATGCCTTTATGATGTATGGCTGATTTCTGGAAGTTCTGTTCCTTTGTGGATGTGTCACAAGTATGATTCTGGATGTGCTGCTCATTTGTTGATATGGATTATTCTGGATGTACTATAAACTGCAATGTATATGTATGTTTTGTTCTGAATTCTGGATGTATAATTTAGAAAGGGGTTCTAGATATATTTAGAATGGCTGCATTTTTTCTGTCGGTCACCTACACAATTAATTTTTCTGGTGAGTATTTGTGACGGTACTAGTTACAGAAATATGGAGATTCAGGCTATGCACGATGCACTTTTTTCTGTCGGTGACCGTCACTAATAAATTTTCTTGCAGATTTTTCTGACGGGGTAAACACACGAAATAAGAACTGAAAACCTGACATGCCTAAAAATTTTCTGTCGATAACCGTCGCTGATAGCTGACGCGAATATATTTTCTGTCGGTTGACACTCAGGCAAATGCAATTTCCCTGTGCGAATTATCCTGTGGGTTCATGCCTGACGGTTCACCGTCACAAAAAAAATATTTCTGACGGTTTTTGCCCCTTTCCTGTGGGTTTTTCCCCCTCGCGAAAGATGTAATTCCTGGTAGTGAGTTTTCTTAGATCCCATCAATTTCATACGTTGTTTTTCGTGTTTCTTGACAAAAATTGAACTTATGCTATGTCTAGAGATTATATTTCATGTTTCACGTTAAACGAATTTGAATTGTTGAAATTCTAAAATTTTTTGTTCGAAGTAATCAGCTGATTTTACTGTTCAGCATTAAAGCATGATACTGTGCGGTACCTTAGCTACGACTTGAAGTTCCTTTTTGGGGTTTTTTCATATTAGGATGAATAGTTCGGTGTTCCTGTGATATTGGATTAATTTTTATATCATTTGTTATTACTTTTTTGCTGTGTATTTGTTTATGATGTTTTAAACAAAAGACCGACGATCATTCATCCTTTTGATCGATGCCATCCTAGTCCTACACGTAGCAAACGAGGCAAACGTGCACATTTCATCTTCGTTCAATCGGTGCATGCATCTGTTGGTAATTCCAGATTTCCCTATGACTTCCGCAGAACTTGTCGAACAGTCGAAGGGAGAAAGATCTTGCTATACACTTGGATTTAAAGTCCATCTAATGTCAAAAGTACTTCCATTTGCAAGCGAAGGTTGCCAGTGTTTTCTCAGAAAATACCTCGCGCTTAATACGATGACTAGCTAGCCCAGAAGACGGAGAGTAAGGTTTTTGATGCTGCTATTTGGCGTGGATACATTTTATTGAAAGAAACCGGAAACTATTTTAGCCTCTATAATATTGTTGACTAGAGGTTTTTGTCCTCTAATAAATCTATTGGCACAGAAACATATCACACCAAAGACACATGAGTAGCTTGTTACCTGGAGATTCACTGTAGCGATACCCAGAAATACACCATAGTGGTACCGAAGATACACCGCTAAACACCCGGGAGGGACCCTGTCTTTCCAGTGGCTGATAAGCAGCGATACATCATTCGACACGAGCTGATGGCAGGTCTCATGAAGCTGATCGAGATAGTGCTCTGGTGAGGCATTGGAGGTCTTTCACTAGCTCGTTTTTGTGCACGCTAGAGTTGCTCGTCTACTATTTTACTTTTCTTCTTTCGCACTTCATTTCTTTTTTCAGTCACTTCTTGCTATTCAATTATCGTACATATCATATATTGTTAAGGCGTTTACCAGAAGCCCAAAAAGGCAAATTGCAGTTCGTGTCTTGCACGAAACTCTAACCGAGCCTAAACTTACGTGCAGAATGAAAGGATAACAATTTATACAAGTTTATGATATATTTCATAGCAACATATAATAGAACAAAAGGTGTACCTACTGCATATTCTTTACTTGAGAAGTATCACTATTTTGGTTTTTCCTTGAAAAACATCTTTGTTTTACCTGTTGCATAACAATTTATAGAGTCCAGGATTATCCATTTGATCATTTGAGCTACAATATTATCACCATGAATATCCACTTGATCACTTCTACTGTCAATAAGAACTTCCTCGACAATGTTTTCTGGCCGTGTCACACCACCATTAGGATCATTGGCAATATTAACATCAAGTATCTGATTACCGGAAGTACCTTGTGATTCTTTTATAATATACTTACATATAACTCTTTTCTGAGATTGAGTTAGACCTATTCCTTCTTTCTTTTTATGTTTTTGACAGGCAGAGTTATATTTTCTGCTCCTCTCTTGTGAAAACCATCTGCTACCTGTCAATGTACTGCCTCCTATACAAAACACACTTGATGTTAACATTTTTCAGGGTCTCTAAGCTATTGCTTTGACCTCAAATTTATATTAGAATAAGTTTATGAGATTATAAAATTTCTTCTCATGATAAATTTGCCTATACCATTTTTTCATGTTTTCAAACTATTGGTGTGGGATACCTCAAAGACGTCTAGGAGTGTGAATTTACATAAAAAAAGTACGTATACTTCTATGAAACGAATTCCCATAAATGGGAATAGAATTCTGACCGGATAAGGAATACAAGAGCCTCTTTGGCAAGGTCTTGAAGACCCACTCGGATTCGAACATGACTACCATCTACCGAAGAGGATTCCAAAAATTATCTCTACAAGTCCAACCCAATTACGAGAGGACCTAGGGGTAAATATATCAAGCAACACCCAAACCAACCTACAAGCCATCAGCTATCTCAAGCCTGTAGAGCCATCACTGTCAAGCCTTGCACAAGCCAAACAAATTCCGGAGACCGATCCACCAACCACTGTCAAGCCATCTTGTCGGAATCCCTAACAAGATTAGTCGACTACGTCTAGGTTAAGTCCCCATATACACCTTTGTAACTATACTTTCCTATATACCAATATCAAAGAACATAGGGTTATTATTCTAAGCAGGATCCAAACTTGTATAAAACCTTTAGTGTGTCTAACCTGCATATCTCAGAGGATAGGTGAACGACAACAGGACAAAGGTATACATTTTACCCTTTTCAGATTGTCATCAGTGACAGAAACTAAATATTCTAAAAGTAATTGTTAGTCAAAGATTCTAAGTTCGATAGGATATTCTTTAAAAAAAACGTCAAGTATTTGTGATTGGAAAGGGTACTTTTCTTGGTACTGTGAATTAAGCCCTTGCAATACTTTTTTGTGCCTTCTATAAATTGATGTTTCATGTACCTTTGGCTGGTGAATTATTAATACTGTGATACCGTAGGGCACAGCCGCTTATTATTGATTCCTCTCAACAAATGACAAAATACACGCAGGCATCTCCATATATATACCTGTGCCAAGAAAAAAAAATTCATCCTAACAGCTAGCAAGCAAACAAAACAATGTGAAACAATGGTCAATATGCAATTCAGCAGCGGTGGTAGAATAATTCATAGCTGGGAAAGAGAGAAACCAGGAATTCTTAACCTCTGTTTGGCTTCGTATAACGGTTTCACACCATTAGCCCATATTGCAAAAACTAGAACAGTTGTTCCGGAACTGCTGATAGTGACAGAATGACAAACAAATGATGCACTTGCAGAGGCCAACAAGTCACAGGAGGTCCAAGTTAGCTGTGTAGAAACTTCGCAAGATTTAGTGTGCTTGACATGGCATGGCAAATGTTCTAGCTAACCGTGGGTGGGTGGGCATGCTGTCTTTATAGAAGCGTTTTGACAACAGCACATTCTTTCATCTTTGGTTAGTTTCCTATCTTTTCTTGTTTTTGCTATTGGTAGGAAAAACCCAGCCTTTTTTTCCCAGTCTAATTCGTTTGTTTTTGCGGGGAAGATTCATGTTTTCTATTATACCAAAACAGTGACAAGATCGGTTCACTTGATGCAGGTTGGTGTTTGATTATGGGGTGTTTTTTATTGTTTTACTACACTTTATTTTTATGTTCCTTTTCTTTGTCGTCCTTATCTACACAATAGACAACAGGCTGTGATTGATAAAGATCCATGCATGGGATGTTCTTTCTCTGCTCTGCTCTGTTCTTTCTCTGTTTTGCTCTACTTTTGCCAGATCGTCTATAGGGCACAACATAAGGTGTTGAACCTGGTTCCTGCCAATATTTGGTATCAAAGCCATGTTGATTGTGAAGGCAGATGCGGTGAGGTGGAGCACAGGGAGAGCATTCCTATACCTGCAGTTCACGTTGACGAACTACACCGGCTGAGCGATCTGTGTGCAGGCGATGATGGATGACCAGGGGAAATGGGAGGAGGTCGAGCCAGTGGCCAAGAAGGCGGTCAACATGAAGAAGCACAAGAAGGCGAGGTCGCACTTGTTCCAGGCGATCCCTGAGGATCTCCTCATGCAGGTGGTGAAAAGAGAACAACGAAATAGGTGTGGGATTGCCTCAAGACTAGGTTTGTCGGTATCAACCAAGTGCGGGAAGCGTGCCTAAAGACGATGAATAACGACTTCGCTGGCATGCGCATGGCCGACGGCGAGTCCTCGATCATACGTCGGCAGGCTCTATACCATATCGGTTCGGTACTCTAGCTTGGTGGTACCTGAGCGACGCCGCCTTGGTGAAAAAGATGTTCGACATCGTTCCTGAGCGCTTCGTCAGCGTGATCAATGACATCAAACAGTTCTATGACCTCAACAATCTGTTGTTTGAGGAGGTCGTGGGACGACTCAAGATATTTGAAGAGCGTACGGGCAAGAAGTGCATCGGTGCCGGTGGGAACACCAACGGGCATGTGCTCCTCAGTCGGGCTGAGTGGGAGACACGGTTCAAGTAGTAACAGTGACTCATCATCAAGTCAGAAGAACAAGGCGCCCGTGGATGGTGGAAACCATGGCCGGGGTGGCTATGGGCGCGATTGAGGCCGTAGCAAAGGAGGACACGGTGGATTACCGTGTGAAGATGGGGCTAGTGGCGCGAGCAGCAGGGGCCATGATGAGCCGCATCAAGTGCTACAGTATTCCAACCTGTGCCGTCCACCGAAGGTGGAGGCTCACATTGCACGGGCAGAGAACGCCGAGCCAACCCTGCTACTTGATGTGTCGGAGGAGAAGCAGGTGTAGCCAGTGCCGGCACGGCTTGCGCAGCCGGGTGGCTTGGTGATCAATGAGGTTTTTGCCGAAATTGCTTCTGGGCTTCTGGCCGAGGGTGGTGTGGCCACCGATGATGTTTGGTACCTAGACAACGAGGACGGTAACCACATGACTGGGAACAAGCTCATTTTCCGCGAGCTGGATTAGACGGTGACTGGACGAGTCAGGTTCTGTGGTTTCTCGTCGGTGCAGATTATAGGGAAGGGCTCGATCCTTTTCTCATCTGTGCGGACCAGTCAGTGGCTGTGGTACGCCCGGCTCAACGGCATCTTTTCAAGCTATGAAGTTCCTGGTGGACAAGGAGATGGTGGTAGGAGTGCCAAAGGGAATTCCTGAACAAAGTTCTGTTTTTTTAGAACATGCAGGTAGTTGGTAGTTACTTGTGCCACGAATAATGCTCTAGTATAGTTGCATCACTGCCTCTAACAAAAATAGATGCCATCTTTATGTCCATGTTGAAGAACCTGGCAAATGTATTCTCTGCAGATAACTTGTCCTGTTTATTTCAAATTCATAGCAGAAACAATGCCTGTGAAAATATGTGCAATGATTCATGCCACATTGTATTATTGCTGATAGTCTGGCAATAGCTTAAGCTGGAAGATGTTTGGTCAGGGAATCCGAATTTTTGCCGGCTTATATCTGTCGGTAATGTATTGTCATGTTGTAGTGATCCCATGTCAAGGAAAGAGTGGTGGCATATTAAACCCATATCCAGATGAAGGGTAAAATAAAACTGTCATGATGCATTGATGCGCAACCGATAGTACTAGTATATATAGCTACAAACCTTTAGAAAAATAATGAACAGTAATGGGTTGTTGCTAGCATATCAGCTACATATCACTAACCTTATGGCCAAATCAGTGCCTCCAATATACATACATACATACATACACACACACATATATATATATATATATATATATATATATATATATATATATATATATATATATATATATATATATATAAAACTTTAAAAGAGGCTAGTGGTGATGGTGAGCACTGAATCTATCACCATCACCACCACCAACAACTCCCTACTTTTTGTAGAAAGGAAAAAAAATAATAAAATGGGTTCCAAGGACTGACATGTCAACCATCCCACCAACTTTCTACTTTTTGTAGGAAGGAAAAAGTACAATATGGAGTTAGAGAGCTCACATGTCAGTAACATATATATGCAAAAATTAAGAGATAACATATGCACAAAATTATGGGAATAACGGGTTAATTATAATTTTCTTTAATTAAAATCCCATTGCAATGAGCGGGCAATTTGCTTGTGTGTGCATATATACATACTATACCACGCCCAGCACATGGTATAGCTAAAACACGCTCCTCACAGCGTATCCAGCGATCCCCACCTATCACCCTCCCTTCTGTACCTTTTCTTCATGCAGTAGTCATAGTAAAATCTTTACTGCAAGAAAAATCATCGCCGCATATTCCTTCCCGCACCTTTTCATTATATAATAGCGGTAGTAAAATCTTTATTGTGAAAGCATCATTCCCGAATACCTCTTCTCGTACCTTTTCATTATATAATAGCGGTAGTAAAATCTTTACTGTGAGAGAAATCGTCGCCAAACACCCCTCCACCATTGGAGTAATTCTTTTACTTAGATATCACACCCACATATTAATATGCATACGCTGGTCCCCACAATGTCACCAACCATACTTTTTTTTTATCTAGTTTTTTTGGATCTAGAGAGGCAGGAGGTGGTGGAGAGAGAACGCAATCAACCACGATAGCAATGAGTGGCGGCGTGGTGGTGGTTACCGGCACGGTCAATGTCACGCCCGGAACTTCACCAACAAAATTCTAAACGTTCATGTGTATTAAATTCCTGCCCAGGAAAGTCAGGGTACATAAAACAAAGTTGCCATACAGAGTGTGTCTTATAAACAAAATAAAATAGTCTTACAAAAATACAGCGGAGAAGATAAACAAAGCCTATATACAGCTTGCCAAGCGGAGGCTTCCAATCCACAGACATCTTGACGGCGGAGCCAGCCTAGTCCACATACTGATCCTCGTCGGACACGTACTCTACCACTGAGAGGGGGAAAATGGAGCAAGACTGAGCACCACCCACAGTACTCAACAAACCACACCCGCAAATATGCACAATGCACGGGAATCAAAGATAGGCTAGAGGTTCATTTGTGTAAAAGCAATTTCAATCAGTAGTGGTTCGCAAACAGTAAAAGGCTGATTAACTAAATAATACTTAATCCTCCACTGATTAACGTTACACCACGTTAACCAGGCCCAACAAGCCATTTGAACCACACCAGTTCCATTAAGTCAAGTTAATTAAATAAGGGTGAGACTAATCACGGTGAGTCTTGACCAATCGCCCATATCCGCGGGCGCGGCTATTCGAATAGATTTAACTCTGATCAGAGGTGTACAACTGTACCCACAAGACACCGCCCTACACACGTTCCCGTGTGTCGGTGCATCACCACGATACCCCGTGAGAGGCTGTGACAGGACCATTCACGCAATCTCTCCTAAACCATCAACACCATGCTGAGATTGCACCTGCCAATAGGACACCCCATATTGGCCAGGCTACCCCCCTTGCGCCACAATGGATCTGGAAGCTAATCACCCTACCCCGGGCCAACCCAACTCCATCACGCCCATCCTCACCATCGGTGCCTAGGAGAGGGAGAAGAGACGCTACAAGCCCAGCCATTGCTCATACTGGCTTGTGAAAAGTACGAGTACTTGCCCAAGGGGTTCCCGCGAACCGGTTCTTAATTGCCATGGGTGCGACCAGTAAAACCATGCATCCATAGCCCACCATTTGGGTTAAATTTTAGTAATTCAACATCAATATATCCAAAGTGCTATTTTCCGACATAGAGCCGAAACAGGAATGTAAATGATAATTCTAAATTCCCAGGTGAACTAATAGTTTCTAAGCATAGCTAAGCATCCTAAGAATAACATCCTACTCATGTTGTTACCCAGGTGACAAGGAATAAGGTTCAACAACTAAGACATAATCTTATCTATATAGGGGTCATAATCCATATCACATGTAATAATAAAAACATGCATGCTTATTTGAATAAACCAAACATTTTAGCAAAAGTAGGTACAAAATGATCAAGATTACAATGTGACTTGCCTTGCTCCGGCTCGACATACTAGGCTACGACCTCATAGTACACGGGAGAATCGATGGCGTCGGATTCTAAAGCAAACAACACACAAATAATTAAAAATAGTACATGTAGGCAGTCAAACAAGAGCTGAAAGTATTTTTAATAAATTCTTGGCATTTTCCTGGATTTAATGAAATTTGAATGGAATTAATCGAAGCTGAAATGAATTAGTTATAAATTTTAGAAGTTTAACAGTGATTTCCCATATAAAATTAATTATTAAACGATTTATGCACAATTAAAGGAATTAATGCGTCAGCGGACCACGGGGAGCCGGCGCCAACAGGCGAGACCCACGGGTCAGTGGCGCAAAAGAGGACAGCGCACGGTGGATGCAGTCCTCGCACGTGCGGCGACCGCGGACATAGGTACACGAGTGGCCCCGATCTGCTGAGACAGATCGGATGACGAATGCGGCCAAGTACTCACCGAGGGCTCCCGGCAACCGGAGTGCGGCGAACGATGGCGAACAGAGGGAGTGGGCGACGGCCGAGGTTCGGGATGGCAACACCGACTGGATTCCGGCGGCGCAGAGCGATGGCGGAGATGGAAACAAGGTGCGGGAGGTCCTGGCGAAAGTGTTGAACGAGTTAGGAGGGAAAAAGATCGTGGGTCGACAGAAAATCACAGCCGACTACCGGCGGAGAGGCTTACCAAAAGGGAATGACGGAGAGAATGGAGTCCCGGCAGGAATCCAAGGCGGCTGAGTACGGAACAGGACACAGCCGGGCGCTGCGAAGCTACCGAGCACAAGCGCGATAGTCGGTGGCGGCTGTAGCGACGGTGTTGTGCGACTGGAGTAGGTGGAGCTCGGCGTGGAGGAAGTTTGGGTACTCGGCAGGCATATGCAACTGAGGGAAAAATAAGAGCGAAGCACGGGGAGGGTCTATATATACTCGGCTGGGGAAGTTCATGGCCGACTTTCATGGGATTGAGGACGGCGGCCACGACGGCTAGTGGGCGCGATTTAACCATGGTCGTGGGTGAGAGGGGCGGAGAAGGTGGGAAAAACGGGCAGGGACTCGGTCCGCGGCGTTTGAATCAAGGGCCGAGGCGCGTGAGAGCGGGAACGGCGTAATCCGACGGACGGGGTAGCTCGATCCCCTCCGGCCGAGTCAGCCGGAGGTTGAGGACGAAGCTGACGTGTGGGGCCCTAGTCCCACATGTCAGCGAGAGGGGTGAGGGGAGCGGTGCGGGGAGAGTGGCCGACAGGTTGGGCCCGATGGACGGTGAGAAGGGGTGAGGGACGTGGGGTGTGCAGGCCGTGCAAGCAGGCCGACAAAGTACTGGGCCAGTGGCCTAGCAGGAGGAAAAAGAAAAGAAAAGGGGAAAAGAGAAGGCAAAGAAAAGGGAAAGGATTTCCAGTGCTCTTTTAATCCCGATAAGAATTTTTGATTTATTAAAAATACTTTCAATGCTCTAAAAATTCCAGTAAAAATTCTGTTAATATATTTTGGCAAGAGGAATATAAGAAAAATATTCCCCAGCCAGGGTAATTTATTAATTTGCATTTTTTATATTGAATTAATTCATTTGGTCAATTTAAAATAATTTTCTTGGGACATTTTCTTAGGTATATTTTGTGTGGCTATATTTAAGGGGAAACTCGGGGTGTGACAGTCAACTTGCTAGCTAGGGTTGGCAACGGTGGTCATGGCCGGTGGTGAGATCCTGGGAGGAGAAGATGGTTGGTCTCACTCTTCCTTTCCCCATCGGCGATGGCATGATCTATGGGACGGGCACATGCAGCTCGTGGAGGAGGAGGCGGCAATCCCGGTGGTGGCGCAACAGGGGGCGACTCCCTGATGGTCGCCGGCGATTGGTTGCGTGGCGGTGTGAGGCAAGGGCGGGAACTGGTAGAGGAGATCATGGTGATGCTTACCGAGGGCAGAACGGCAAGGATTGACGGCGAGCGAAGCCGGCGGTGAGCTTCTAGCAGCGGAGCTCCTGGGGTCCTTGGTGGCGATGGGGTTCTAGGGGTCTTCGGTGGTCAGGGAATGGTAGCCTAGCTCCCCCATGCTCAGGTGGTGCTGACCGAGGCGACGGCGAGCGCTGGTGGTGACTAGGGCGATGGCGGTGCTAGATTGAAGGTCAGTGGCAACGGCGGAGCGAAGCTCTCACGGCGTTAGGGCTTAGGCGGTGCGAACAGGCTTGGGTTGAGGCAGAAGGAGAGAGAGGGCAGCTAGGAGGCACTATTTATAGCTGCGGAGGAGGGAGATTCTGGCTCGGGGACGGCTAAAACAGCGGCGGAGGGATATGGTTCTTGAGCTCTTCGAGCGGACTCAGGCTCGAGCTCGATTTGGGGAGGGATAGGACTCCGATTCTTAGGGAAAAGATAGAGGAGGCATAGGAGATCAAAACCCCTCAACTGATTTGATCTGAACCCAACCGACGTGAGCGGATTTTGGAGCGGATACGGCGGCGGCGCTCGGGAGCGGCTCGGACTCTGCGGTGGGAGGTTGAAGAAGACCTGACAGGTGGGGTCCACCTATCGGCGAGGCGAGAGCGGTACAGCGGCCGCAAGCCGTGGGCTGCGCGCGCGAGGGGAGGGACGCTAAGTGCACAGTAACGAGCCGAAAATGGCCCAAGTGCACAGGAGGGGGTTTTTTTTTAACTCTTTTCCTTTTATTTTAATGCTGTGAACACTATTAAATTCACCAAAAATACTTTCCTTAATCAAATAAATCCTAGAAAATTCCAGGAAATAGGTAATTAAGCAAAGAATTTTATAAAATTATTTCCAAGCCCATTTTGCTATAAATTTTTCTCTGATTTTATTATTTTCACTCCTTGCGGCTTTTAATTTAATTTCTAAAATTCCTTTTTCTCATTTATTTTTATATGGGATAAATTCAGGGTGCTACAAACCTACCCCCTTAAACAGAATCTCGTCCTAAGATTCGAGAGATCAGGCAAAGAGGTGCGGGTGAGCAGACTTCAATTCATCTTCACGTTCCCATGTTGCTTCTTCTTCCGAGTGATTACTCTATTGTACTTTGCAAAACCTTATCGCTCGATTCCGAGTATTCCTTCCACTGGTCTCTAGGATACGAATGGGTTTCTCGACATAGGTCAGATCTTCATGGATCTCGATCTGTTCTGGGTCAGCTTCCTTGGCTGGTACTTGTAAACACTTCTTCAACTGAGACACATGGAAGACATCATGTACCCCCGTCAAGGTGGGAGGCAGCTCTAGTTGATAAGCAACTTCTCCCTTCCGTCCCAAAATCTTGTAGGGTCCCATATAACGTGGTGCCAACTTTCCGTTTGTCTGGAACCTGTGTACTCCTTGAATTGGCGTGACTCGTAAGTATACATAGTCACCTTCCTCAAAACTGAGATCTCTCTTGCGGTTATCGGCATAGCTCTTCTGACAAGACTGAGCTAGTCGAAGTCATTCTTTTATGACCATCACTTTTTCCTCTGCTTCTCGCAGGATATCCGTCCCCGTATACCTGACGTTCTCCTGTCTGATCCCAAAGTAGGGGCGTGCGGCACTTTCGTCTGTATAGGGCCTTGAACGGGGCCATCTTCAGACTTCCTTGGTAACTGTTGTTATAGGAGAACTCTACATACGGTAGGCTCTTGTCCCAACTTCCACCAAAGTCTATGGCACAAGCCCTCAACATGTTGTCTAAGATCTGGTTAAACCGCTCGGTCTGACCATCCGTCTGCGGGTGGTAAGCGGTACGAAGTTTAACCGTGTACCTATCTCTTCTTGGAGTCTCTGCCAAAACTTAGAGGTAAACTGGCTTCCTCTATCCAACACGATCTTGCGTGGCACACCATGCAAACACACAATTCGAGCCACGTATAATTCTGCCAATTTGCTACCAGAGCACATGGTCTTGACTGGTATGAAGTGGGCTACCTTTGTAAGTCGGTCCACCACGACCCATATAGAATCAAATCCTAAAGTGGTCCTTGGTAATCCAGTGATGAAATCCATCCCTACTTCCTCCCACTTCCACTTAGGAACCTTAAGGGGCTGTAACAATCCTGCTGGTCTTTGATGTTCCACCTTCACACGTTGACATACATCACAAACAACCACATACTCATCTATTTCCCTCCGCATGCTAGACCACCAAAATTTCTCCTTAAGATCTTGATACATCTTGGTGCTACCAGGATGGATGGAGTACTGCGTCCCCTGGGCTTCGTCCAAGATTAGCTTTTTCAGTTCCTCCTTGTCTGGTACACAGATTTGCTATCCAAACCACACGGTACCTTGTTCATCTTCCAAGAATCCAGTAGCTTTCCCCTTCTTCATGTTCTTCTTGATTTCCAAAATATCCGGGTCATCTCTCTACACTTCACAGACCTGATCCACCAAAGTAGGTTGTGCTTCCAAGGCTGCCACAAATCCTTGACTGACTATCCTCAGATTTAATCGTTCAAAATCTTCACACAATTCCAAAGATTTCCGCTGGCCTTCCGTTACATGTGTTTATCATCTGTAGAGCAAAGACGAGAAGAAGGAAAAGAACCCTTGAGACGGATTTCGTATTACTTAAACTTTCACTTTTATTGCTCTGAACTGAATGATTAACATTTATGTAGTTTACTATCACACCATCAAACAACTCCTAACTTAAATAATTACCAAGCAAGTCTGAAGATGACCCCGTTCGAGGCTCTCTACGAACGAAAGTGCCGCATGCCCCTACTTTGGGATCATACGGGAGAACGTCAGGTATACGAGACGGATATCCTATGAGAAGCAGAGGAAAAAGTGAAGGTCATACAAGAACGACTTCGAGTAGCTTAGTCTCGTCAGAAGAGCTATGCGGATAACCGCAGGAGAGATCTCAGTTTTGAGGAAGCTGACTATGTGTACTTACGAGTCACGCCACTTCGAGGAGTACACCGGTTCCAGACAAAAGGAAAGTTGGCACCACGTTACGTGGGACCCTACAAGATTTTGGGATGGAAGAGAGAAGTTGCTTATCAACTAGAGTTGCCTCCTACCTTGACGGGGGTACACGATGTCTTCCATGTGTCTCAGTTGAAGAAGTGTTTACGAGTACCAGCCGAGGAAGCTGATCGAGAATAGATCGAGATCCATGAAGATCTGACCTACGTCGAGAAACCCATTCGTATCCTAGAGACCAGTGAAAGGAATACTCGGAATCGAGTGATAAAGATTTTGCAAAGTACAATGGAGTAATCACTCGGAAGAAGAAGCAACATGGGAACGTGAAGATGAATTGAAGTCTGCTCACCCGCACCTCTTCGCCTGATCTCTTGAATCTCGGGACGAGATTTTGTTTAAGGAGGGTAGGTTTGTAGCACCCTGAATTTATCCCATATAAAAATAAATGAGAAAAAGGAATTTTAGAAACTAAATTAAAAGCCGCAAGGAGTGAAAATAATAAAATCAGAGAAAAATATATAGCAAAATGGGCTTGGAAATAATTTTATAAAATTCTTTGCTTAATTACCTATTTCCTGGAATTTTTTGGGATTTATTTGATTAAGGGAAGTATTGTTGGTGAATTAAATAGTGTTCATAGCATTAAAATAATAGGAAAAGAGTTAAAAAAAACCCCTCCTGTGCACTTGGGCCGTTTTCGGCCCGTTACTGTGCACTTAACGTTGCTAACCTCGCGCGCGCGGCCCACGGCCTGCGGCCGCCACGCCGCTCTCACCTAGCCGACAGGTGGACCCCACCTATCGGGTCTTCTTCAACCTCCCGCCGCGGAGTCCGAGCCGCTCCCGAGCGCCGCCGCCATATCCGCTCCAAAATCCGCTCGCGTCGGTTGGGTTCAGATCAAATCGGTTGAGGGGTTTTGATCTCCTATCCCTCCTCTATCTTTCCCCTAAGAATCGGAGTCCTATCCCTCCCCAAATCGAGCTCGAGCCCGAGTCTGCTCGGAGAGCTCAAGAACGCTATCCCTCCGCCAATGTTTTAGCGATCCCTGAGCCGGAATCTCCCTCCTCCACCTATAAATAGTGCCTCCTGGCTCCCCTCTCTCTCCTTCTACCTCACCCTATGCTTGTTCACGCGGCCTAAGCCCTAGCGCCGTGAGAGCTTCGCTCTACCGTCACCGCTGGCCTTCAGTCTAGCGCCATCGTCGCCCTAGTCACTGCCAGCGCTCGCCGTCGCCTCAGTCAGCACCACCTAGGCGTGGGAGAGCTAGGCCACCGTTCCCTGACTGCCGAAGACCCTTGGAACCCCATCGCCACCAAGGACCTGAGGAGCTCCACCGCTAGAAGCTCGCCGCCGGCTTCGCTCGCCGTCAATCCTCGCCGTTCTGCCCTCGGTAAGCATCACCACGATCTCCTCTACCCGTTCCCGCCCTCGCCTCGCACTGCCACGCAACCAATCGCCAGTGACCATCGGGTCCAGTGCCTCCACCGTCGCTGCTGTCCCCTGATCCACCGGGCACCGACGTGGACGCCTTGTCAGCCGCTGCATCCCGATCAGATCTCAGCCGTCCGATCTCCCCGGTTAGATCTCGGCCCTTAGATCCGTTAGATCAAACCTCAGCCATTCGATCAAAGCTAGATTAAATCTTAGCCCTCCGACTTGTCTCGAAATCGTGGATCAATCTTGGCCGTCTAATTCGATCCCTTAAAATCCTAGCCATCGGATGGATCAGTGGACCTCGGTGGACCCGGTCCACCGTAGACCAGAACCCCTCCCTCTCATTGCCAGTGGGCCCCACTGATCAGCCAAGAGCTCTCTCTCTCTCTGATGATGTCATAAACCCTTTTCTCGAATTAAATTAATTCGCTAATGACACAATAAATTGGTTTAATTTTTTAAAAGCTTTTCAAAGGGTTTAAACTTTGAAAATTCATAACTAATTCATCCTAACTCCGTTTGGGGTGATTCAACTTGCAAAATTCTTGACAAATTAGAATCTACCCATTAAAAATATAATATTATGCTATTTATGTGTGTTGATGTGCTGTTTTTGTCAATGTTTTACACCGGTAATGTGAATATGAGGCTACTCGGTGGTGGGAAACTCGGTGGACTGCAAAGGAACACAAAAGGATTTTTATACTGGTTCAGGCCCTTGTTGTGAGGTAATACCCTACGTCCAGTTTATATGTATTCCTCTGAGGATTGTGGTGATGGTTCTGATGAGCTTGTGATGATCTGCCCTCATGGGGCGCCTGGCATCCCCTTATATACTGAGGAACCAGGTTACAAGGTAGGAGTCCTAGCCGGATTACAGCCAAGGGATTTCCTTCTAGAGATATATCTTGCCCTGCTAGGTCTGTATACTCCTTATTATACAAGGTAGAGTCGGCTAGGTTATACTATATCCCTAATTACAAGGTTAGGCCCATCCTCTATCCGAGTGGCCCATATGCTTGTCATGAGGTACCCGGGGGCCCATGGCCTCCACAGCAGCCCCTGAGACCTTCATAGTTGAGTCACAGCTGATGCCGAGTGCTCATTCCTCCATGGTGAAGTCTTCCAGAGTGCATTGCTTCATGTCAGCTGGCAGCGAGGCTATGAAGGGCTCCATGTTGAAGCATAAAGATTGTGCGCCGAATAGGCGCACCTATTAGGTGTAGCCCCCGACTTTGTGCTTAATTGTGAGAACAATTAAACATAAAGTCAAAGATCTTCAACCTTGTAGTCTTTTCCGAGTAGTATACTACTGGTATATGAGACTCTTCGGTTTCATGTCAACCGGAATATGATTTATAGTCTTGCTGAGTAGCATGCCACACGTATATGGGACTCTTCAGCTTCATGTCAGCTGGAAAAAAGTGTTTATAGTCTTTCCCGAGTGGCGTCCCACTTAGAAGTTAGACTCCTTAGTGTCATGTCAGCTGGAAAGAATATTTATAGTTTGTCCCGAGTAGTGCACTACTCGAAAGTTAGACTCTTCAGTGTCATGTCGACTGGAATAATATTGCTCATGGCAACTGGTGGCCAAGCATGTAGGCCGAGTACCACTTTATGAAATTAAATCCATTGCGTAGTCAGGTGTACTTGAGAAATACCTGCATCCGCAATTTTAATGGAAACCAACTTATGATCCTTATAAGGATATATCCTCAATACCTAGTGGATAATACAGATACCCGAACACACGTGCTCAGCAATTAGGCCTTCATGAAGCATATCTGATTACCTCATCAGTTCCTGTTGGTAGCACCAGCACTGTGATTTTAACACAGCCAGCGAGCAGCCCAAACTGAGTGTGCTACTGTAGAAACTCATATCTTGATGGCCCAGTACCCACTATGTAGGCCCAAGCCCATTAGTCGGCACAGGCTCTATAAAGAAAGGGGGAGAGAAAAAAGATTCCCTCATCTTCCCCATTCATCCAATCATTTCATCTTCCGCCTTCGCACCAAACTTTTCGCCTCCCGCCTCGTTAGCGTTTGCTTGTGCTAGCTCTTCCCCATTGAAACTCGGGCG
Organism: Oryza meyeriana var. granulata; assembly: GCA_003991445.1. Classification (NCBI taxonomy): domain Eukaryota; kingdom Viridiplantae; phylum Streptophyta; class Magnoliopsida; order Poales; family Poaceae; genus Oryza; species Oryza meyeriana. Next base: position 246,703 of record RYFJ01000521.1, on the reverse strand, counting down.
ATCCCGCCTTCCTCTGTCCATTCCAAGCCCCCGACAGCTTTTCCCCCACATCTCCTTGCCCTTAACCATGCCGAGAGCTTCAGATTTGGTAGAGGCGTCGGATGAGGCATGGCCGATTTCAGATTGCGGTCGAACTAGGTTGGAGCGATTGGAGAAGCAACTGCGACTGCAAAGCCGCGGCATCATCCATTGGCGTTCGGCAAAAGGTGAATCAGTTCCGGCACCCCGGGCCAATGAGACTATTATGTTCATCTCTTTTTGCGACCGTGGTTTATTCCTTCCATCTTCTGCTTTCTTCCGCCGCCTTCTGACTTATTACGGATTGGAGTTGGTGAATCTGAATCCCAACTCTGTTTTACAAATTTCTATTTTTGTAACTCTCTGTGAGTGCTTCTTGGGTGTGGAACCACACTTCAATTTCTTTAGACATTTGTTCCACATCAAGTCCCAACCTTCCAAGAGCAAAGTCTAGGTGATTGGAGGGGCAGGCATTCAACTTAGGAGTAAGATGAAGAAAATCTATATCAATCTTCCTTTGAAATCCTCCTTGAAGGGTTGGCATAGGGAGTGGTTTTATTATTCTGATTTAGAGCCCTCCCTGCCTCCATTTGCTGGCAAGCCTCCAGCGGTCTCCTCTAATTGGTCTTCAGTGCCGACCTTCGAAGAGATGGGCCAAGTACATCAACTGCTGGAGAAGCTGGAGAAGTTGAAGAATGTCAGTCTAACCCGCCCCTGGGTAGCCAGACGCTTCCTGAATCGGCGCATTCAGCCATTGAAGCTGAGAAGCCAGTTTTGCTGGGACTACCAGGGGAAAATGACCCCGACAGGGAAAGCCGAGAAGCATCCGACAAGCACAAGGTGACTGAGGTGCTATTCGGTTATTTCTCCACTGCTGTGATCGAAACCGAGAACACAGAGCACTCCATCACAGCTTATAGCCAAAAGCAGCCCCGTTCAAAGGTAACCTTTGCCACTTATCTTATGATGAATGTCTGTAAAGGCATATCCATGATTACTCAGCCTTATTTGACCGCCAAACTGCTTGTAGTGGTGTGAAGAATTCGACGATGACTCCCGCCCGTTGTTGGCCGCAGGATCGAAGAAGAGGCCGAGAAGTCCTTCTGCCGCCCAGCCCATCTCCAAGAGAGCCGGGAAGAGGCCTGTCATAGACGAGGGCAAGAAGAAAGCCGTCAGGCCGGGTGCCGCAGCTGGGAGCCTCAAGATTAGAGACGCCACCAGCACCGCTCCCAGGCCCTCCAGCCCTAGACAGGAACCAGCGCCGCTGGGCTCAGCAACATCAAGCCCAAGCAGAGCAGCGCCGAGTGCAAGGCCGGGTCCAGTGTCACCGGGATCAGCAACATCACACCCAAGGACGACAACACCGGGTACCCGAGCACCCCAGCCAGCCACACCAGTAGTAGGGCCAACTAGGATGGAGACGCCGCCACCGACCACCGCGCCCTCAGGCCCGACAGCTGGCAGCCCTCCAGTGCTGACTCCCTAGAGCCCCGGGCGAAAGCTCAGGTTCTCTAAGAGGTAAATTGCTATAAATCTTCTGAAAGTCTTGTTTGTCGTGGTAGTGTGTTGATGTTCAACTTGATACGCAGGAAATGAGCTGACATCAATCTCAAGGAGACCGCGCCAGCCACGCCTGTTGCCGTACTAGCCCCAGCTGAGCAAGTACCATCCCCAGCTGAGCCAATGCCAGCGAGCACGCCTGCTGAGCCGGAGACAATCTCGGTTGCAGAAACCGAAATCGTCCCGGCTGCAGGGCCACCGACTCCGGCTGACCAAGGGGTGCAAGTTGAAGCTGTTGCTCCAGCCCCTGAGCCAACCTCCGTAGCCCTAGAGGCCACCGAGTCGAGTGCCAGGACCCCGTCGCCGTCTTGGTCATCGTCGTCGTTGTCGTCCTTGGCATCGTTGTCGAAGAGACTAGACCTCCCTAGGCTCGAGGCTCCTCCCCGCCGGTTCCCGAGAACCTTCCGCTGGACCACCTCCGAGGGGGTGGCGAAGAAGTACAAGCACGATGAAACCGCAGCGGAGAAGGAGCACGAAGCTTTTCTTCTAGCCGCGACGCTGCGGCCTAGGGGGCTTGAGTAAGACTTTTGTTGCGACCAGCTCTTGTTGGTCTTCGTTGTTTGGATGCCCTGATAATTGATTCTGCTTTACTCTGCTTTGGCTCTGTCTTTGCTCCGAGTAGAAGATCGTTGACCGCGCAGAGCAGATGGGCGAGGTCTTGACTCAGCTAGCCCCCCAGCTTCAAGAATTGGAGCAACTTCGAGACTTAAAGGCCGAAGTAGAGGGGCGTAGCCAGGCGAAGGAAACTTGGCTGAGGGAAGCCGTCAACCAGCTTAGGAATGAGAATTGGGACCAAAACAGGAAGATCATAGGTGAGTCTCCCAAACATGTCTTCCCGACTAATCCGTTAGTGTGACCCTCCAACTATATTATTTCCCGACTGCCCAGTTGTGCCTTGACTACAACATTGAGTTCTTGACTATTCTGACATGCAGCCCTCGAAGCCGAGTTGAAGACCCGAACAGAGGGGGAAACTCAGCTGAAGGAGGCCAAGCAAGCCAAGGCCGACCTTGAAAAGGACAAGGCCGACTTGACAAGGGCCAAGGCCAAGCTTGAGGTAGAGAAGGCCGACTTGAGGAAGGCCAACACCAAGCTCGAGAAAGAGAAAGCTGAACTGGAGAAAACCATAGCCAAGTGGGAGACCGACTACGAAAGTAAGTCTTCCCCCTGACAATGATCCTGTCCAATCCACTAGGTATTCCATCTGCAGCTTTACTTAACAAGTTTACCTGTTGTTGAGTCTGGGCAGCCACTAGGGCAAACTCCCAAATCCAGTTTCGAGCTTTCGCAGAGGAAATGAAGGTTGTCAAGGAGTCACGGGAGATCCTTGCCGAGTCCGTGAAAGGGCTCCTTGACAAGATGGATCCTCACTATGTGGGAACCAGCTCCAACATGGTCTCTCAGGTGCAGGCGCGTCTACGTGAAGCCCTGAGTGTCCTGAAGAGGTACTCGGACAAGCGCATTATTAACGGCGTTGCCCAAACCGTGGCGATGACAAAGTCAATCTACCCCAGGGCAGATCTCAAAGCCATCGGGGAGGGTTTCGCCGAGGAGACGACACCTGAGGAGGCGCTGGGGTTGATAGCCCAGGTGAGGCCGACTGCAGAGGAGATCACCCGAAACCTGGATGTGTAAAAACAGTCCATCATGCAGTCGGTGTTTATCAACTTTTGTAAGGACATGTGTAAATATATGTGCAATGCTGCCAAGCTTTAAGTTTTCACTCAATTGTCATTAACCTTGCCCGACCGTGTAGTCTACACCGAGTTAGTCTATAGGAACTTAAAAAACGTTTGCCACGGAAAGCTGTACTCAGGTAAACATAACAGAGTCATTGCAAGACTTCGTAGCTTAAGCAAAAACGGCTTGTATATTATTGACAAGGCACATATGATACATGCAGCCCTCGACTCACTACTTGTTTGGAACAAGCAACATAGTGAGTTAGAGAAAAACTGTACACATGAAGATAGATATAAAACTTAGGTATAGAAAGGACGTAGCTGTTCTATGTTCCATGAGTAGCTGACTAGGGCACCGTCTTCAGTCTTCAGCCGGTAGGCGCCTGGCCGAGTGATTTCAGTAATGATGAATGGCCCTTCCCACAGGGGGGATAGTTTGTGCCTGTTTTTGGTGGTTTGTATTTTCCTCAGGACGAGGTCCCCGACCAAAAAGGCATGGCCACGGACATTCCGGCTATGATAACGATGCAGGCCTTGAAAATACCTTGCTGACTGGATGGTTGCGATGTCCCTAACTTCCTCCAACTGATCTAGTTCGACCAGTCGGGTATTATTGGAGATGTCTTCTGAGTAAGCCTGAACTCGTGGAGAGCCGAACTCTAACTCGGTTGGTAGCACAACCTCGGCACCGTAGACTAGAAAGAAAGGGGATTGCCGTGTAGCCCGACTAACCGTGGTTCTGAGAGACTAGAGAACAGATGGGAGTTCTTGTACCCACCGGCCTGCGTATGGTTGTAGTCGGTCGAATATCCTTGTCTTGATGCCTTGTAAGACCATACCATTAGCCCGCTCAACCTGCCCATTGCTCTGTGGGTGTGCCACAGATGCATAGCAGATCTTGATGCCGAAGTTGTCACAGAAATCTTGAAATACGCCGCCCGTGAACTGAGTACCGTTGTCTGTGATGATGCGGTTAGGAACCCCGAATTGGTATAATATACTCATGATGAAGTCCTTTGCTTGTGCCGCTGTTATGGTTGCAACGGGCTTTGCCTCAATCCATTTTGTGAATTTATCCACTGTGACGAACAAGTGTGTGAATCCTCCTGACGCTTTCTTGAAGGGCCCAACCATGTCGAGCCCCCATACTGCGAAGGGCCAAGAGATTGAGATTGTTTGGAGTTCTTGAGCTGGAAGGTTTGTTTGTCGCACATAAAACTGACAGCCCTTGCATGTGCGAACAATGTCTCTTGCGTCTGTTACTGCTGTCGGCCAAAAAAATCCCTGCCGGTAAGCCTTTCCGACTAACGTCCTGGATGCAGCGTGGTTGCCACATACGCCCAAGTGGATTGATTGCAGAATCTGCTTGCCTTCTTCGGTGGTGAAGCAACGCATGAGGACACCGGATGCACTTCTTCGGTACAAGTCTTCGCCAACTATGAGGAAGCTTTTGCTTCGATGCTTGACCTGTTCGTCTTGAGTGTGATCTTCTGGGAGTTCGTCATCCAGGAGGAATTTGAGAACAAGAGTTCGCCAATCTTGAGATACGATGAGTACTTCGTCTATTGCCAGGGTAGGTTCGCCACCCGACTGGTTTGGTATTGGTTTCTTCTTGACTGACGGTTCCATAAATTGCTCGACAAAGATCCCAGTCGGGACCACTTCTCTCTTGGATCCCATGTTAGCCAGTTCGTCTACCGCCTCATTGTATTGCCGTAGGACATGTGTAATCTCCAGCCCGTCGAACTTGTCTTCCAGCTTTCGGACCTCCTGACAGTATGCCACCATTGTATTGTCGAGACAAGCCCAATCTTTCATAACTTGGTTAACCACGAGTTGGGAATCTCCACGCAAAACCAGTCGACGGATGCCGAGTGATATAGCGATACAGAGCCCGTGGATGAGTGCCTCGTACTCGGTGACATTGTGGGAAGCCGGGAAGTGAATTTGAAGGACATACTTGAGTTTTTCATCGGTGGGGGAGGTTAGCACGACTCCAGCCCCGGCGCCGCCGATCCGTAAAGAACCATCGAAGTACATTGTCCAGTACTCTAGCTTCGCTGTTGATGTAGGCAATTGAACTTTTGTCCACTCGGCCACAAAGTCGGCTAGAGCTTGTGATTTGATTGCTATCCATGGCTGAAAGGTGATGTCGAAGGCGATCAACTCGAGCGCCCATTTAGCGATTCGGTCAGTGGCCTCGCGATTATGCAGGGCATCCCCGAGTAGATATGATATGACCACCGTGACTTGATGTGCTTGGAAATAGTGCACCAACTTCCGGACAGTGATGAGTAGGCCATAAAGTAGCTTCTGGACCTGCGGATATCTTATCTTCGAGTCGGCGAGGACCTCGCTGACAAAGTAGACTAGCCGTTGTACTTTTTATATGTGACCCAACTCGGATCACTTGAGCACCAGCATCGTGCTGACTACCTGAGTAGTTACCGCCAGGTATAGCATTAGCTGTTCTTGGGGCATGGGTGACTGTCACACCCTGATATTAGCCACACAGAAACTTTACCTGAGAAAATACCTAAGAAAAGAAATTTTAACATGGCTAGAGGAATTAATTAAAGGTGTAAAATGCAAGATAATAAATTATCATGGCTGGGAATATTTTTCTTGTATTCTCTATGCCAAAATACATTAATTGGATTTTTAGTGAAATTTTCAGAGCACATGAACTATTTTTAATAAATCAAAAATGCTTATCGGAATTTAAATCGTCCTGGATATCTTTTTCCTTTTTCCTTTCTCTTTTTCTTCTATGCCGGCCTCCCTCCCCGCGCGCCCGCAGGCCGGTCTCCTGTGCCAGCGCCCTCTCCCTCACTCGTGCTTACGCCCTCGCGCTCGCGCCCCTCTCCCACGCCCCCGCCCCTCGCCCACGCCCCTCTCCCGTGCCCGCGCCCTCGCTCGCAGCCGCGCCCACGCGCCTCCCACTGATAGGCCAGGCCCGCCTGTCAGCATCGTCTTCCTCCTCCATCCGAATCGGGCGGAGGGGAAAATCTCCGGAGCCGTCCGATCCGGTGCCACCTCCCGCCTCCTCCCGCACTCACACTCGGTTCAAACGGGCGCGGACCGAGTCCGCCCCACCTCCCCGAATTCTCCGGCGTCCACGCCCCCTCACTCCCACAAATTGCGCACACGATCTCCACTCCGCCACTCTCTCTCCCGTGCACGATTGGAGCCGTTCGGCCTCGATCTCTCCCGGCCGACTGCATAAAAAGCCCCTCTGCCCTCTCCTCCATTTTCCCCCCAACACACCGAGTTTCCCCGTGCTCTAGAACCCCCTCACCACCGCGCACCCGAGCTCCACCATTTTTCGCCGACTCCGGCCACCGCTTGCCGCCGTTCCGGACACCGCCAGGCCACTCCGCCACTGCCAGCACATCCGCCGTGCCGCGCCGCATCTCGGCCGCCACTCCCTAGAAGCCGAAGCTCGCCAGACCGCCTCGCCCGTGCGCACGGTGAGTATCGGTCCTCTGTTTCCTCTCCGGCCGGTAATTCCCGCCGCGCCGTGTCTCCATTCTCCGCTCTAACTCCTCTTCCGTCCTCCTCATCCTCCAGGACACCTCGGCAATCACCTCTCGCCCGTTCCCGAGACCGCCGCCGCTTTTTCGTGAGAACCCCCTCCGTTTTCCTGTTCCTTTCCGCCCCTCCGTGTGGTCGCCGCCGCGCTGCGTGGTCGCCGTCGTCGACCATCGGGTCACGTGCGCGCTGCCGCCTCCCGCTCGGGACGGCTGGCTTCGACCACCGCTCCCCGGGGCCGTCCGATCTGCCGGGTGGTAGATCGGGGCTGCCCGCTCTCTCGCCCGCGTGGTTGCCCGCGGTGGCACCACGTGGTGCGCCCGCCTCTGTGCGCCGCTCTCCCACCAGTGACGTCTTTAATTCGGTTTAATGCGCAATAAATCGCCTGTTAATTATATTTACACTGAAAATAGCAGTAAAACTTCAATAAATCATAACTAATTCATACGAACTCCGATTAAGTCCATTAAAATTTCATTAAATCCAGAAAAATGCCTAGAATCCATTAAAAATACTTTCAGTCCATGTTTGATTGCCCCATGTACTGTTTTTAATTGTTTACGCATTGTTTGTTGTAGAATCCGACACCGGTAATTCTCCCGCGTATTTTGAGATCGTAGCAGAGTACCTTGAGCCGGAGCAAGGCAAGTCGCACTGTTAGTTTGAACACTTTGTACCTATTTTTCGCTAAATTGCTTTGTTTGCTCAAATAAACTACATTATTTTAATATTTCATGTGGGTGGATCATTACCTATGCAATGTTAGGACTCAGCCATAGTTTTGAAACCTGAACCCTTGTCACCTGGGTAATAATGTGATTAGATTACAGTTCTTAGGATGCTTAGCCATGCTTAGCAACATGGCTCACATGGGAATTAAATATAACCTTTTCATATGCTTCGACTCAATGCCGCAAAATGGAATTTTGGATAGGCTGTTGTTAAATTATTAAAACCTGACCTAAATGGTGGGCTATGGGTGTATGGTTTTGCTTGTCACACCCATGGCAATTAAGGACCGGTTCACGGGAACCACTTGGGCAACTTCCCGTACCTTCCACAAGCCAGCGTGGGCAACGGCTGGGCTTGTGAAAGCCCGTTGATGTCGCCTAGAGGGGGGGGTGAATAGGCGTCCCTGAAAAATTCTCCAGAAGCAGCGGTAAAATACTAGTAGGAACCTCCGACCAAAATGGTAGGAGGTTCCGACCAGCTCTCTCGGGCTGGCCGAGAGGGCTGGTCGGAGGTTCCGGCCTAGAACGCCGGAAGTTCCGACCCTGGAGTTCAGACTATACCAATATACTTCTATAAAGGATAAATTTGACAGAGATCAAGTAAAGTGCAAGTAATGGAGTAAGAGATAAATGCCAGCAAGTTAATATACAAAATGAGGCAATAACGAGAAAAGACAACGGAGACACAAAGATTTTTCCCGAAGTTCGGATCACAAAGATCCTACGTCTCCGTTGAGGAGCTTCAAAGAGCTGGGTCTCAATTGACCTCTTTCCTCACCAAGTGACCACAAAGATCAAACTTGGTTTCCACTAGAATTTACCTCTTTTCCTTCCGGAGGCGAGATTAACCTTCACAAACTTTCCCGGGACAATCCACAACAAGAGGAAGCTCGCGGGAGACGCCTAACCGTCTAGGAGGTTTCCCTCCAAGAGAAATAAGCCCCAAGCAGCCAATCCGCGACCTCCATAAGTGCACAAGATCCTCCTAGCCTTCTCTCAACAAAATTCACCCAATTTCCCACTAGATCCTCACAAGAATCACAAAGAATGCACTAGGATTAGTTGGGAGAGCTCAAAGCACCTTAGGAGAGGCTAGGGAACAGTTGGAATGAAGTGGAATGCATCAGCAATGGCTAGAATCCAAGTTTGGGTTTTATAGGACATGGCTTACGTCACATAGCCGTTACTCACAGATTTTGGCCCAGAGGTTCCGACCCTGGGGATCGGAACCTCCGGCCAACACTTAGTCTGTGGCCGAAGGACGTGGTCGGAGCTTCCGGCCCTGGAGGTCGGAACCTCCGACCCTGACACTGAAAATAGCCCACCCAAGTGTATGTGTTGTGCCAAAGTGATGAACTCTCAGCTATTTGGATCTTAAGCACTTGAGTGGTCTTGGAACACTGCTTGCAACCCCTCTTGATAGAACGGTTTTCCTACGACTCTAAAGAAAATTCAAATGAATTTAAAATAAACTCCGAGTCGCTTCGCCGTTTTGCATCATGTCTTTGTGGGGGGGTCTCCATGCACCACACTAAGCAACCTGGGACTAATTCTCTGCACAATTCTTGATAAACTCATTAGTCCCTTAACCGCTTTGTCATTAATCCACCAAAACCCACTTAGGGGACTAATTCGCTGCTTTTTTTGCCGGAACTTGGTCATCCTCGACTTCAGCTATGGCGGCTTGCCGAATGCTATTGCGTCTGACTGCCGCCTCTTGCGATTGAGCCAACTCGCAGCTCTCCTTGTCGCAGGTGAAGGCTTGCTTGACATCGCTGCGGAGGGAGAGAACTCCTGTTGGCCTAGGCATTTTGAGCACCATGTAGGTATAGTGCGGTATCGCCATGAATTTGGCGAGCGCTGGTCGTCCGAGTATTGTGTGGTACGTAGTCTCGAAGTCGGTGACCTCGAAGCAGATATTTTCTGTCCAAAAGTTATCCCGGGTGCCGAAGGTGACCGGCAAGGTTATCTGCCCGAGTGGAGTTGAAGATAGGCCAGGGATTATCCCGTGGAAGGGCGCCGTACTCGGCCGCAGATCTGAACGAGGAATCTTCATCTCATCCAGGGTCTTGGTGAAGAGGATGTTAAGCGCGCTGCCTCCGTCTATGAGAACCTTCTTCAACTTGATATTTTTGACGATCGGGTCCAGGACGAGTGGATAGCGTCGCGGGTGAGAAACCCGATCTGGATGATCTGCGCGGTTGAACGTGATGGACGTCTCTGACCATCGCAAATACTGGGGGGGCATCAAATGTAGAGACCGCGTTGATGTCACGTGTTGTCAGCTTCTGCTTCCTCTTGGACTCATACGCAGTCGGCGCTCCAAAGATATGATTGAGCTCGGCCTGGGGATCTTGAAAATCGTCGGCTAGGCTCGCATCTGGCTTGTCTTGTCCTGGTCGTCATCCGATGATGAAGTCTGCTCGGAAGCAAACTTTTTGGGCATGTAGCAGTCTTTGGCCGCGTGCTTGCCCTTAGGATGGAAGGGGCAAGGCCTGTTCATAACCTTTTGGTATTCGTTGTTTCTTTGGGGCCGCGACCGAGTGCGTTCCATGTTGGCCACCTCGTTGTCCGACTTCTGCTTGCGGCTGCCGGACTTGTTCTGTGATGGCTCGTTGTCGGCTTTCGCCTTTTGATCTTTCTGCCGGGGCTCCTTCTTCTCATCGAGAGCTTTTGCGACCGCTTCTGTTGAGTCGGCATACTTATTCGCCACATCGAAGAGGGCCCTGACAGACTTGGGTGGCTTCCGAGTGAATTTTGCGATGAACGGGGCGTCCTTGACTCCCTTGCGGAAGGCGGCAATGACGACCTCATCCTTGATCATGGGGATTTGGTTGCGCTTCTCGGAGAACCTTTTGATGAACTCACGGAGTGACTCGTTCTTCTTCTGGTGCAGCTGGTAAAGATCGTGCTCGGAAGATGGCCGCTCATAAGTCCCCTGGAAGTTCGCTATAAAGCGTTCCCAGAGTTCCCCCCAGGAGCCAATTGAACGCCTTGGGAGCCCTGTTAGCCATGTCCTCGCTGAGTCAGCCAGGGCGACCGGGAGGTAGTTAGCCATGGTTTTGTGGTCACCTCCAGCAGCTCGAACTGCCAGGGTATATATGGTGAGCCAGGACTCGGGGTTTGTTTTGCCATCATACTTTTCGATCCCTATGGGCTTGAAGCTAGTCGGCCAGTCGACGTCTTGTAGCTCCTGGGTGAAAGCTGGAATGCCTTCGTCTTCATGAGGGCTCTGGCTTCGACCACGACGGTTAAACCGCTCGTGATGGAGACCAAAGCGCTCGTGCTCGTCCTCCAGTCAGCAGCGCTCGTTTTCTTCGCGTTCATGGCGCAGAGCGTTAATATTGTGGCGAAGATCGCGTTGTAGGCGTCCTCGAAGGTCTTGATTGAACCGGCGGTTATTCTGGTGATGCCGCCGATGGCTGTTGTTAGTGTTGCCGAGTGACATTTGTCACGTCTCCTCTTGTGGCTGACTCGAGCCGGCCGCCTGGCGTCGTACGGACGCAGATGAGATTGCCGCTGGAGAGCCCGACCGGTTGGTCGGTATAAGTGTCTCACCCGACTGCTGATGCTGCTGACATGCAGTAGCTGTAATCATCGCTTTGATCTTGGCTATCGTTGGGGTGGCCTGATGATCAGGCCCGAGCTGGAGCGTGTCCAGCAGGGTTGCGGTGGCCACGACATTCTGCTGTGGCGTGATGAAGACGTCGTGGTCACCGACTCTGGTTTGGAGGATCTGTTGCTGAGCAGTTCGCCCAGGCCTGCGTAGCTCATCATTGCGAGCCTCGCGGTTGGCCTCCTCCTGTTGCCGTAGTCGGTGTGCCTCCTCTTGTTTCTCCTCTTGTAGTTGGCGCACCTCCGGTGGAGGGGTAGAAGCCATGAAAATTTCTCGGGGCAAAAGGAGACTCGCCAAGCTAGAGTCCAAACTGGCGTTTGAACCGTTGTCAGACTTGGAGTCGGAATCCGAGTAGTTGATCAGAGTAAGAACGACTCCGACCTCCCTAGATCCAATTTGAAGTGGCTCTAGGCCACGTCCAAACTAAACCACAGAAGATCAGGTCTACCGCGTGTGATGTAGAGTCGCGACGTTGCCAAGTCTGTTTGGGGGATTGATGATCTCTCCCTATCCTAGCCCAACCCGAACTGGCTCAAGGCCTAGTGCGAGCCGGACGCCGAAGGAGAGAGTTGCCTCAAGACCCGGGCATGTGGGAGATTGCCGCAGCAAATTGATGAGGGTGGCTGCAGCATCTTGTGAGCCGACTGGCGCGGAGTCGACTGGTTCCTCAGCCGGTTAGATCAAGTCGGCGTCGGCCAAGGTAAGATTGCCGATCTGATTGGCTATGAAATCGAGGCTTCCGAAGGTTATTGTGTCTCTAGGAGAGAATTTGGTGCCATCGACTCCAGATGTTGAATCCATTGAGCTTGTAGATGTAGATGTCGCCGAAGCCCCTACCTAGCACGCCAACTGTTGATGTTTTACACCGGCAATATGAATATGGGGCTACTCAACGATGGGAAACTCGGTAGACTGCAAAGGAACACAGAAGGATTTTTATACTGGTTCAGGCCCTTGTTGTGAGGTAATACCCTACGTCCAGTTTATATGTATTCCTCTGAGGATTGTGGTGATGGTTCTGATGAACTTGTGATGATCTGCCCTCATGGGGCGTCCGGCCTCCCCTTATATACTGAGGAACCGGGTTACAAGGTAGGAGTCCCAGCCAGATTACAGCCAAGGGATTTCCTTCTAGAGATATATCTTGCCCTGCTAGGACTGTATAGTCCTTATTATACAAGGTAGAGTCAGTTGGGTTATACTATATCCCTAATTACAAGGCTAGGCCCATCCTCTATCCGAGTGGCCCATATGCTTGTCATGAGGTACCCGGGGCCCATGGCCTCCACAGTTTTACTAGTTTTGTTTATTGCCTTTAGCTGCCGATGTTCAGGAAGAGTCGCAGTTTCTCGAGGAAAGTTCCGAGTCTTGTGAGGAGCAACAAGGAAAGTCACACAGATTCCTCAGTACATTTGAGCATATTGTTCGTATGTTTAAAGCTATTTTTTCCCTTCAACTCTGCATTTATTTTGGAATGTTGTGACATCCTGGCCCAATTAGGATTTGGCCTATGTGGCCCATGAGGGCTGTGTGCACATGAATAGTACCACCTTGCTAGTTGAACAAGAGTTGAACCAACTTATAAGGCCTTATCCCTCCAACCATAGCACTTCTGGGTTAACCCTTTTACATGAAGCGAGGACGAAAGTGTAAGTGGGGTGCTATGTGAAAGTGGGCCCGCCCGTCGGATGGGCTAGGTTATGCGGTTCTGGAGGGCAGGCTGTTACAAATTCTAGGACTCGGCTCAGCCATGCTTAGCAAACTATAGAATAACTTCTAGGCGGTAACATTAACTTTGATTATAATATTTAGTTCACATGAAATGATGGTTCTATTTACGACTGTGGTCGTGCGAGGATAGTTTAATGGTCCACTAAAACTTGATTAAAAGGTGGGTTGCGAGCACCAGGGTTATGAATGTTGCTAGCGATGCTCATGACAATTAAGGACCGGTTCGCACACTACTTGTTGCGAAGCAACACTCATGCTAACCACAAGCTAGAATGGGTAATAGCAGGAGCTAAAGTGTAGCCTGTTCAATTGGAGGCCCCACGGTGTGTTGTTGCTGTGTCAATAAGACCACCATGGCTGCGTCAATAAGTCTATGTCTTGGGCGTTGGATTGTTTCCCTATTGGGGGCCAGATCAGCTCTTGCCAGAAACTGGTAATTCAACGAGTGGCACTCTTGTTGTGTGGGTTATATGGAGGGTCCTGTCACAACTCCTTTCCGAGGTATCATGGTGGTATTAAGACGCACAGTGATGTGTTGTGGAGTTGTGTCTTGTGGGTAAATTGGTACACCTCTGGCCAGAGTAAAACTATTCGAATAGCCATGCCCACGGTTAAGGGCGGGCCTAGCAATGTTTTCTGTGATTAGTCCCACATTACTTGAATTTGACTGTTGAATGGTGGAATATGTTTAGCTCCAGGTTGGAGTGGTTGGGCCTATACCATTTTGGTGAGCGGTATAGTGTTGATCAATATTGCTTAATAATTAATGCTTTATTACCCTCTTAAATATTTTATTTAAATGCTTTTATGCAAATTGAGCCATATTATGCCATCCTTTGTTATCATGTGCACTTGCATATTTGTTGTATGGCCTATGGAGTATTTCATGTACTCACCTTGCAATCAATAATCATCATTCAGAAGAGTACTTTAGTGAGGAGCACTACTTGGAGGATTAAGCAAGGGCTTCGGTCGAGTTTGTGGAGTGGGTTTTCGTCACAGTGTCTTAGTTTATTTACCGTTGTTAGAACTTTATTATTTTGAAAGGTACCATTCGCCTTTGTAATAAATACCTTCGATATGTAAACAATTACTTTGATTATCAACTATATCATGTGTGCCTCAGTTGATTCCTGGACGAGGATTTACGCACAATAAAACTCCAGAATTTTGGATGGAAATTCTGGGCGTGACACGGAGGTCGATTGTTGGCCCACATGGGGCGTACCAAGGTAAAGGTGACATCCGTGTCCTGACTGGCACGAGTACTCGGTCAGTAGCCCTCATGGAGCATTCCGAGTGATCCTTGAAGCGTCACACTCCAAGTGTATCTTGGCAGACTGGTCCAACCCCCAAGCGTAGGAGATAGGCTCGTAGCCATGAGTTCTTGTTACGCGTATCCGGAACTAGCTCTGCATTATAGACATATCGAATGAATAACATCTGATAAAGAAAATAATCATCCGAAGAAAATTTATGTATTTTACAACAAATGTAAATATGTGTTCCTCCTCTTTTTGATATTAATTCCCCGAGTAGTTGACCCCTTACGTTTAAACCCGACTAGTCATAGCCCCTGAGTGCCAGGAGTCGGCTCATGGCTCTTTCCCAGACATGTGTTTAGGGTGATTTGAGTTCGTCTTTCATGGAGCAAAACTTCACGTATCGGAATTAATGCTACTCGAGTACTTTTGCAACCATTAAGAGCAAAAACAGAAGGTGCGCAACATATACACCTATTAGGTGTAAGCGGCTGTAGCATTGGCGAGGCTAAGTGAGGAATTGACGATCTCATCCCGACTGGCGCTAAGCCGTATTCGAGTCAAATCATAGGGAAGTGAGTTGCCTCTAGCCCCATTTAGATAAGAACAACATATAAAGGAGAAAATATTTATCAGAAAGCGACTTAGCTGTTCGGTATTGCACGAGTTGGGAGTGGGGGTGCCATCCTTGCATTTGAGCTTTTGAGCCCCCGAGCATGTCACTTGTCGTCCTAATAAGCTTCAGTTCTAGGGGGTCAAGTACAGTTGCAGTCTACTGCCGTGACGAGTCCTCAAATTTTTGCTTGCGATACCTGGCCTTGGATGGGGCCGTGTCGTCCGTCTCCTGTCGCTCCTTCTATCGGGGTTTGTAGTGCCTCGGCAACTGCGTTGGCAGAATCAGTATATTTATTGGCCATCTCAAAAAGAGCTTTGACAAAGTTGGCGGCTTCCAAGTGAACTTTGCGATGAATGGCATGTCTCTGACTCCCTTTCGGAAGGCAACAATAACCACCTTGTCGTTTATCTTGGGTTTATAATTCCTCT
The DNA here is from genome assembly GCA_003991445.1 of Oryza meyeriana var. granulata. NCBI lineage: Eukaryota > Viridiplantae > Streptophyta > Magnoliopsida > Poales > Poaceae > Oryza > Oryza meyeriana. The sequence continues at coordinate 231,528 of RYFJ01000521.1, read as the reverse complement.
TCTTGGAAAAGTGATTCATGAAGTCCCAAAGAGACTCATTTTTCTTCTGGTAGCACTAGTATAGATCGTTCATATGTGCCTTGGAAATTGGACACCAAGTGCTCGCGGAGTTCCCCCAGGAGCCAATAAACCCTCTAGGAAGCCCCATTAACCACATTCGTGCTGAGTCGGCTAGGGTGACAGGGAGATAATTTGCCATGGCCTTGTGGTCACCTCCAGCTACTCGGATTGCCAAGGTGTATACTATTAGCCAGGATTCCGGGTTAGTCTTGCTGTCGTACTTGACTATCCTAGTCGGTTTGAAGCCTGATGGCTAGTCGACTTTTTGTAGCTCCCTTGTGAAGGCTGGAACTTCTCTGTCCGAGTGGGGGCTCTTGCTCTGACTACGGCATGAAACCGCTCATGATAGAGACCGAAGCGCTCATGTTCGTCTTCCAGTCGGCGGCATTCATCTTCCTCACAATCACACCAACGAGCATTGAGTTTTTGATGAAGATCACGGCATAGCGTTCCAGGGCGTCGCGGTTGTCACAGCGTCCATCATAAAGACCTCTTCTTAAGCTGTGTCCTGTGTTGGAGTAGACCCCTTTGACGCCATAAAGATCTCGCGTGGTGGAGAGAAGCTTCCCGAGCTACTGTCCAACTGAGAGTCAGACTCGGAGTAGTGTAGTGGCGTGATGATGACCCCAACCTCCCTGAACCCGATCCCGAGTGACTCTGGGCCATATCTGAGTCGAATTCCAGAGGATTGGTGTTGCTGCATCAGATTTGAATTAAAGATAGTTGCGGCATTATCGAGTCCGAGTGGGAGATTGAAAACCTCGTCTCCCCTAGATCTGAACTCGGTTGACTCAGGGCCGTATCCGAGTCGAACACAAGGAAAGAGAGTTATCACAGGGCTCGTAGATCTTGGATATTGCCGAAGCGGGTTGTTGAAAACTGCCGCGGTGTTGAGTAGGCTAACTAGCGCAAAGCTAGCTTGATCTTTATCTAACTGAGCTGAAACCGAGTCGGACAAGGTGAGTTTGCTGAGTTTGTTAGCGATGAAGTTGAGGCTCTCGAGGCTAATGGCTTGTTTGGGAGAGAAGGCGATGCCGTCGATTTCTGTGGTTAGATCCATCGGGCTTAATAACGATGATCTGACGAAGCCCTCTACCTGGCACGCCAACTATCGATGCTTTGTATCGGCTGTATTAATTGTATGGTTACTCGTCAGACCGAAACTCGATGGACTTTGAAAGAACACACGAGATTATACTAGTTCAGGCCCTTGGGTGAGGTAATATCCTACTTCTAAACACGAGATTATACTGGTTCAAGCCCTTGGGTGAGATAATATCCTACTTCCAATTATTGTGTATTGCATTCGTTGTAATGATTGATCTGTCCCGGGGGCTCCTTGCTTCTCCTTATATATGGAGGAGACAAGGTTACAGGGTAGAAATCCCAGTCGGACTCGACCAAGTGATTTCTTTCTCAAAACATAGAGTAACCGCCCAGAAATATATTCCTTTTCTTATCGTGTAAGTTTACATGAAGCCGAGTTCTACTATATCCCTAATTACATGGGCCGGCCCACACTCTATCCGAATAGTCGTATTTGCCTTTCTTGAGATACCCAGGGCACATGGCCTTCACATATATGTACACGGTATTCACAAGAGAGGAGCATAAATACATCTTATCTGCATGTGCCTGTACGATTTCTATCTTATAGTCACACAACCATCTTGGCTTGTAGCCCATTCAGCATGAGGCAATGTAATATTGTTACCACTATATCAACTTCCCTTATTCATTTGAAATATATCCCATCATCCATCCATCCATCCATCTGTTGCGGGATTATGCCACTCTTAAGCACCATTCGAAGGTGCATGTTAGTGCTTAAAAGTCTCTTGTTTTCCGTAAGCACGTTTTCCGAACTACTAAACGGTGTACTTTTTATAAAAATTTTATATCTGAAAGTTGCTTTAAAAATTAAATAAATCTATTTTTTAAATTTGTAATAATTAAAACTTAATTAATCATATACTAATGGCTTATCTCGTTTTACGTGCACTGAAATTTTCAGCCAAACATGTTTTGCCGAATGCTCCCTTAGCATATAACTTAAATAGATGAAATATACTCTGTACTGTGCCCCATATACACACCGGCAAATGACTGAAGGACCGAACTGTCGCCGAGTCAGAGGGGATATAATTTTCCCATTGGGCCAGGAATAAAAAGAGCCTCCTCAAGAAGGGCAAGGGGGCCAATCCATTTTGTATTGAAATATGATAGGATGATGATAGATGTATTACAACTTGTGCCTTAATAACTTTTTTAGAATTTTTTATTACACTTTACATAGGTTGGAAGCACCCAAGACTGATTTAAATATCGGGATTTTAATATACAAGCAAACCGTAATGAAAAAAATTAAAAATATTTTTGATGTTTGATAGTGGTGTCATCCATGGCTCTATAAATTTACAGCCAAAAATATAGCTTAAACAAAGAGAAAAAATAGAAATATTATTGGGAAGTAAAGCAACCATTTTCAATAGTTATAGAGAGTAAAATGGACATTTTCATCTATAAATTATATTCACATGATCATAACTATATATTCCGAACCACAATAATGCACGTCTCATCCACATGACTTGTCCAACATTTTCACATAAAAATTTGACAGCCATATAGTACTGACAAGTTCACACACATTGAAACTTGAGCATTCACATTCAAAACCTTACAAATGAATAGAAAACCATCCAACGGCTTGCACTCCTTCGGCATTTGTCCTGAACAAGTCAGGAGCCTGGGCCTGGCTAGATTTTTTATATTTTAGCCATTTTTAAAAACTTATTCTATAAATAAATTTTTAGAGAAACTTATTTTAGGAATAGATTCTTTTTTCGACGCCAGGGTAATTGGCGGTGAGATCCAATGTCTCGATGCCAACAACGCTAGCAAGCACACTCTCAACTCTATGGTAGCGCTGACGTGGAGGGATCGGCGCCAAAAAGACTGACACCGAGGATCTATTTATAAATAACTTATTTTACAAACGGATACTTAGAAAGGGTTAAAATATAAATAACTTATTTACAACTAGTTCTCGATACTAATTATTGGCATCAAGAACCTATTTATAAATAAATTATTTATAAATAGGTTTTAGCCCTAATCTCTTTAGCACCAACCCCTTCACGTTAGTGGCCAATACTACCATAAAGACGAAGGTGTCAATAACAACGTTGTTGGCGTCGAGACATTGGACCTTGATAAAAAAAAAGATCTATTTCTAAAATAAATTTTTTAAGATCTATTTGTAAAATAATTTTTTTGAAAAAGCCAAAATGTAAAAAGTCGTGGAAGCCTGGCGCGGTCCGAAGGATATACTGGTGGTAGAATGCAGCGATCGCCGAACCAGAAGATCCACCGGAACAATCGAGGAAAGAGGATCACAACCAAGACGATGATCAGCCATGTATTATTACTTTCTTCGTTTTAAAAAATATAAGACGTATTAAATTTTTATATATACACAGTCTTTAATATTAAACTTTAATCATTAGTTTCTTTCGTAATATATTATTAACAACTACAAAATCAACAGCATATGAAAATATTTTTAAATACGAATCTAATAATACTATGTGCTCCACTAAACACTTACATTTTAGTTAAAATTTTTAAATATTGCTTTTATAAAAAATAAGATCGTATTACATTTTTAAACGGGAGTACGAACATGCATATATTAACCATTGTAAGTGCTTGTGTGGTTTTATACCAATATAAAATTAGAAGTGCGCACTTTTATATCATAGGCCTTCGAGTATCGGTGTTCTTACTCCAACCCTGACATGAAAGCATGCGAACAGTTAACAACTTTATGTTTTCAGCACAACTCTTTTAGAATATTATCCTCCTGAGAGAACAATGTGCAATCTTTTGCCAGCGAGGTGAGAAGAAAGAGGACATGTAAAAGAAAGATCAGGAATGAAATGAAAAGAAAACAACTGTGTCTTCGCGTTGAACAAATCGCCTCCTCTTAATTCTATTTCCTTTTGCTCCATCCTGGGGCAGGGAAAAAAATACTGTGATGTAAGGAAACTTCAGTATTACGTAAATTAATTGTACAAAATGAATATCCTTTTCTAAATGCATGTAACTGGATATACGGGACCTTTTGAAACATTTTCAGAATATGAGAATAAAAGTTCTTACCACTACTTAAAAAATAGGTTTTTTCAGGCGGAACCCATTTCAAAACACAGACAGATCATAAAAACAGCCACCTACGGTAAGTTTCCAGGGGGGCGCACTGCAGCCACCTACAGAGATACATTATCGCTGGCGGTGGCTTATGTGGCCCGCCTGTGAAAACACTAGTATTTTCTTATGCGGGCCACATTATATGCCGCCTGATTTTAACATCGGCGGTATATAATATGGCCCGGCTGAGAAAATACTAGTGATTTTCTCAAGTGGCTAGCATAACAAGCCGTCGGTTGTGAGGTTTTCACAGACAACCACTTAAGTGGACCACCTGCGAAAACCCCCTATATAAGGTCATTTTCAAGCTTGGGCTGTTCAGTGGAGTCTGAGCTTTCTCTCATTTAAAAGCAAAAATATAGGGGGTAAGGTTTTCAATTCGAAATCTTTGGTGGATTTTGGTATCTAAGGTTAGATCCTTGTTCTCCTATCTTCTTTACGTAGTTTATTTCTAAATTTGTGCTTTCAATTTGGTAGATTTTGCACTATTCATAATGTTCTTATATATTTGTGACCTAGATCTATAATTTATAATAGGCAAATTGGAGCTCAAGTTGGCCAAAAATTTTTATGCAATCTTGGAGCAATGGTGTTTACTCATCCGTCAATGATGATGATTTAGCTAGAAATGGTAATTTTTGTGAATATTAAGTTAGTTTTATATGGATCCCAAAACAGTGGCATTCGAGTAGAGGCAGTCGACACAACGGGACAAAAGAGCACATACTATGGATTCATAGAAGAGATTTGTGAACTTGACTATGGACTTTCTATAGAGATCCCATTGTTTCGGTGCCAATAGATCAAACACCCAGCTGGTGTGTTCATGAACAACTTCGGGCTTACAGTTGTTGATCTCGGCACAGAGATAAGAACCCAAGAACCCGAGAACTCTCTTCCCACAGAGTGTACCCTTACCAACTCACCTATAGAGCCCATGTTGAATACTCTTTTGATATTATTCTTTTGACCATTAATGTTCGAATCATGTAATATGTATTTGACATTCTAGGTGACTTCAAATGAAAAAATCATCAACTATAAAATTATAGATCTTATCATGTTCTACAATTTTTATATAGGGAATATCTCCATCCGAGGTCGTTTGAAGAATTCAAAATTTCTTTTTTTTAAATAGATCTCATCTTATAATGCATATTCGAGTATGTAAATGATATCAAATAGGCCACCAGGCTCGATGTGGAGGTCGATGGCTCTAGTGTCATTGTGTAGACTCAGTCGATGCAGCCATCACCGGCAGAGGCGGCCAAGGGCAACCAAGCGACGGGCGCCAACAAATCAGAGGCATTCAGGTGGCTCGCACTGGAGATGGTATCGCCGGAGGCTGAGGTGAATGGGCAGGATGCGATGGTGCTGTCCCCGCTGGTTCTATCGGCGTCGGCAGTGAACAGGGCCCAAGGTGATGTCGGCTCTCAAGCGGAGACAGAAGTCGGCAAGCAGATGACACGGGCAGCTTGACACCTGCGCTGCACTCGCCGGATGGAGTGCCCCCATGGATGCAACCGCTGCTGGTTTTCTCGCGGTAGCGCAGGTGTAGGGCGAGGGGTTTGACACCGCCCCCGTTGTCGACTCCCCCTACAACAGTGAGGCCCGATGCTACAACACCACTCACAAGGAACCTGCATCTTTTCACGGCAGGGGCAATCAAGCGGGTGGTTCAGTTACTTCAATAGCCTAACCTGCGGAAGAGAAGAAGTAAGGTGCTGCCTCTAGGATCTCTTCCCCATCGTAGCCGGCGCCTAGCGGGCAAATCCCTGCTCTCCAGAACCTATCACAACAGATGCTCAAAAAAGGATCATCTGGAAGCTGGGTTTTGCAATAGAGGGGGAAAGGATCACTCAATAGGCCCAGGATTGCTATAGTAAGCTGTTTGATAATCCTTTTTTAGATTCTCACCTTGTGGCTTTGGCGGCAATTTTTGGTTGGGGAGAGGACGAGGCTCTTCAAGCCCATTCGGCAGATTGGGTGTCTATGGGCTGATGAGCTGGTTGATCTTGGTCGGTTTTCCAAGTGTATCTATGAATCCTTCCTCTATCTTGATTTGGAATGCGCGAGGTCTTAATAGTCAGGACTGGCGCAACTAAGTGCGTGATGTTATTTCCTCAACTAATGTAGATATTGTGTGCCTACAAGAAACTAAAGTGGCAAATTTATCAAGAAAATTGTTTCTCTTTGTATTTGGATCAAATTATGATTATCATGTTGTCCTTCCGGCTAATGGGACAAGGGGTGGCATCTTGGTCGCTTGGTAGGGGTCTGTTTGCCAATCCGTTGCTAGTCGGGTGGACACTTATTCGGTCTCAGTTCAGTTCATTGAGCAAGAAGGCTGAAACTGGTGGTTTACTAGTGTTTATGGGCCTCAGGAAGATGATGATAAAATTTTGCTTCTCCAAGAGCTGCGTGATATCCGTGCTGTTTGTACTGGGCCATGGCTAGTGGCGGGGGATTTTAATCTTATTTATCAAGCAACGGATAAGAACAATAGCAACTTGAACAGGGCAATGATTGGGCGCTTTCGGAGGTTTCTTGATGATTGTACCCTAAATGAGCTCCCCCTCCATGGTCGCAAATACACTTGGTCGAATGAGAGATCTTCTCCAACTCTTGTCAGACTTGATAGAGCCTTCTGTTGCATGGACTAGGAGGAGATCTTTCCTGAATCCCTTCTTCAAAGTTCAGCAGCAATTGTTTCCGATCATTGCCCCCTCATTTTGGGTCTTAAGACCAATGTCAGGGGAAAGAGGAGGTTCCATTTTGAGAGTTTTTGGCCAAAAATGCAGGGTTTCCACGTGGCGGTTCAACAGAATTAGGAGGCTCCCGTGGCGTCATCCTGCCTGGTTGAGACCATCTTTCTAAAATTGCAAAGGCTAAGTAAGGGCCTGAAAGGATGGAGTCAGAGGAAGGTGGGCAATATTAAAGTGCAGCGCTCTATGGCTAAGGAAATCCTCCACAGGATTGAGAAAGCTAGAGATTTAAGGGCACTTACTGATGGTGAGAATTGCTTGAGAATGAAGCTCAAGCTGCACTGTTTGGGGTTTGTAACATCCTCAAAAATTCAGAATAAGAATCGAAAGACAAAACCCTAAATCATCAAAAACTTTTCAAAAATTCGCATCATGTTGAAACTTCTCGGGTTTATTGTCGTTTGTATACCAGTGCCAGGGTTTGGATTGTTCCGAGGAACCCTCAAAAACCTATAAATAAATATATGTTTACAAACTCAAAAGTATGGAATTTTGGTTAGCCTCTCATCTCTTTTCTTCAAAAGAGAAACAACAAAATAAAAGAAAAAGAGAAAGGCTTATCTCCCCTTAAACCCCAGTCAGCCAGCCCTTCTTCCCCCTTCTCACTCCCTCACTCCTCTGCCGCTGGGCCGAGTGGCCCAGCTGGCCCCCTGCCAACCAGCTCCACCTGCCAAGTGTGGCCGCCCCACACCGCAACAAAGCGTGGGCGCCAGACAAGCCGAGCCCGCCTGTCGATGGGTGCAACGATGCCGCGTGGCCAACCCCTGCCCGCGCTCGCCTTGCTCTCGCTCTCTCTCTCTCTCTCCCGCTCTGCCCACGCCACCGCCGCGAGCCCTGCTCGGACCACGCCATGCCGCTCCCACGCGAGGACCGCCGGTCCATCACCTGCCGCCACCTTCTGTCGACTAACTCGTCGCCCACGCGTGTACTCTCACCCCAGCCGCCCGCCAGCAGAACCTCGTCGTGGTACCGCCGCCCACGCCCCTTGCTGCCCCTATGTCCTCCCCCGCGCGCAGCTAGGCGATGCGACGCCTGCGCCACCGCCTGTCGCCGCTGTGCCTTACCACCGCCCTCGGACCGGAGGGCACGAACCGTCGCCCCGCCGTCGCCCGCTTCGGACCGCCAGTCCGAAGCCCTTCCCCGTACCCACCTCTGCCATGCCCGCTGCAAATCCCAGCCCCGCCGTCCACGCGTGTCCTCGCCCCTCTTCCCCAGTGCGCACGCGCTCTGCCGCCCCAGATACGCGCGCGTAACACCGCCATACCTGCAAAAAGAAGGGGAGCCCCTCCGCATACGCGCGCGTAACACCGCCACCTCCCCGTGCGCAGCCGCCCGGTGCCCCTTCCTCCGCCCTCCCTCTCCCGCTCCTGGCTGCCGTCGGCGCCCCACACCACCGCCTGGAACTCGCTCTACTACGCCTGGCAGAGCGAGGCGAGGAGGAAGAAGGGAGGGGAATTTATCCCCTCTTGGCGCTAACAGCTGGGGCCCGCCCCTAATCCTTTTTATTAAAGAAAACTAATATCCCTTGTCTCTGTGACAGGTGGGCCTGGTCCATTAGAAAAACTTTTAAAACTTTTTTCTCCTGATGATCCACTAACAGGTGGGACCTCCCTGTCCTTGTGGGTTAAAACCCTAGGCTGTTGGTCTCTGGGATCCATATGTCAGTGACACAGGGGGTAGTTGTGAGTTTCCCTAAGTCCCTGACTAGTGGGCCCCATGCACCAGAGAGAGAATAAGTTTTCTTTTAAGAAAAATAATAATTCCAGTAAATCAAATAGGCCAACAATATTTTTTGCAATTATTTTGATTTAATACAAATTTGGATCTTTGAAAGCCCATATCTTTTTTGTTCTAAGTCCAAATCGAGTGAAATTTTCACCAAAATTTATCTAAAATCAAGATCTATCCAATGTCACTGGTTTGGTATTTTCAACATTTTTCTTTATATTTATTCCTTATTTATTTGTGTTTGGACGTGAGTTTGACTTTCCGCCTATTTCAACTAAGCTACGTTTGCAATGACGAGCCCCTTGACGCAGAGGAGGAAGTTGCCATAGCCGAGCAAGGCAAGTCACCATATGCCCCCGCTTTGAGCATATTGATCCTAATGCGAAATTGTTTTTATCTACAAATAAAGTGCAAGCTATGTTAAATTCCGTTCCTAAATTCTGTTTAAAGCCGTTTATTGAGTTGATGCCCTGTACCTTGAGGCCATATATTCTTATTATATGTTGAAGTTATTTATTGACACTACTTAGTAATGTAAATTAGATTTCTCTTTCACATATGATAATGGTCGCAATGGGGACGATTGTTCCGGGTAGAGGACGAACGTCATTTTATGTGAGCAGAGACATGAATTGCCACTCGCGAGACACACGGAAACTGATTGCAAAAACCAAAACTAAGAACCAAAACCATTTTTGATCGGGGCACATGGATTGATATGGGTGGTTCCTAGTAAAGGTTAGCGCCGACCTTGGTCAATTAAGGACCGAGTCAACAAAACAAGCAAGAAACGGCTTGAGTACGACCGCAATTCTTGTATGGGCACAGACCTAGCGGATTAGGATATTCTAGTGGGGCAGCACCCCGGTCATGGCCATTTCTGATTCATGGTGTTGTGTTGCGATGAAGACAAAGGAGGATAGATCTTGGGTTAAATGACATATCAACTAAAATAAACATTGCTTCTCTTTCCTTGATATCCCTGGGTCCAAGACTCCTCACACCATTGGCAAGGTGGGATTGGAGTGCCAGGGGGTGCATAAGGGCACATAGTCTCTAGAGCGGGTGCCGCAATGCTTGGAGATCTAAAAAGCTAGGCCGTGGCATGTCTCTTGTGTTGGGTGCGCCATGGATTGCGGGTAAAGCATACATTCACTGCAGTGTGAGTGAAACTTAACTATTCGAATAGCCATGCTTGCGGTTAATGGAGCACCAGGACTTGTACTAGTCTTGACTAGCCTTAGGATTTTTCTAAAACTTCGGTTAGAAATGTGGGTGGGATGTGGAAATGGAGATGAACTTCGGGCATAAGGGTAAGCCGAACCAAGTGTGACCTGGTGAGGTGGACATAGCCTTCATGATGGGCTAACTTATCCAACTAATGGCGAGTATATTTCAGCAAAATGGCAAGGTATAGGTTTTGTGAAACAGTTTGTGAAAATTGGCTTTGCGCAATTAAACACTTGCCTCTCTTGAACCTTGCGAGCATAAATTCATGTTAAAGTGGTGGCTTGCGAGTACTCTATGTACTCACCGTTGCTTAATTTAGAACTAGATACCGAGGGAGAACTGTACGAGCACAACCCGAAGGAGGAGGAGGCACCGAAGGAGGCACCATAGGCCCAAGTTGCTAGTCGAGCGCCTGTGGACTAACGTAGGACGTCACTAGTTATGTTTCCGCTATTGCACTCCACGCCTTTTGCTAGTTTACCGCAAGACATTTGGCTATTTGTGTCCCTTCATGGGCAACCCCTTTTTGTAATGAATAAGTATTGTAAGACTCTATCCCACAAGTTGCAATGGTACCAGTGATGTCATGTAAGTGCCAAACTACTGATCTAGTGATTTGGTACTCTATGTATGGAAGGTTCCGGTCCTAAAAACCCGGGGCCAACAGAACTGGTATCAGAGCCACCTCGACTGTAGGACTTGACCAATGGTGCCCTTCCCTTAAGACTGTAGCGTTGAGCCGTAGGGAGCTCCCCCCTTCACACGGTGTTTAGTATCGGTTGCAAGCAAATTCTAGGGTATTTTACTTCTCTCCCCCTAAGGTCATTCTCTTCCTTCAGGACTTTCTGACTTGCTCTTAAAACCTTGATCCAGATGGACCCCCGCGACCCACGAGAGTACTACGTTCGTCACGTCCACGACTAGCGTTACTTGCTGGTGACCTGGTACAATGAGTCTCTCATGGAGACTAATATGGTCATATGACAGCTGTTTCATGCCACCGCCGCTTACAGCGAGCTGGAGGGCCGGTATGAGTCCCTACGACAGCACTACCTGCACCGAGGAGTGCGCATCTGTGACATGGAGCTTCGCCTCAGCGGGAACCACCGAGGGGAGCGGGCGTCAGCCTAGGCATCGGCGCGAGCCATTACTCAGGCTTCCGCACAAGCTTCCCCAGCCCTACCGACTTTCGCACCAGCAGCTACTTCGACTCCTCCACCGCCAGCTCCACCGGCTTCTGCACCAGCCGCTGCTCCGACCCCTCCACCGTCAGCTTCACCAGCTCCTACGCACGCCACTGCTTCAGCAGCTACACAGACCTCCACCTTCACGTGTGTCTTCACATGAGCTACCCGGACCACTTCGCCAAGCTTCCACGACCATCACCGCTTCACTGACCTCGGCCTTCACCCGAGTCGTCGCTCGGGCCTCCTCATCAGCCTCTGCTCCAACGACGGCTCCCACAGCGACGTCTGCCACAGCAACCTAACCAGCGATAGCAGCGGTCCCTACCTCAGCTTGGCTTGCCACTAGGGTCGCTACACTACCTGTCGTCCCAGTGTCTACACCAGCCTCCACACTGGGCGCAGCACCGGGGGAGATTGCCCAGGCGACCCCGATCTACCCGTTCCTTCCTAGGTACGCTGTAGTACCTTCTAGGTTCACGCCTGTGCTGGCCGAGCATGGCATGACTCCGCTCTACGCCCTGTGTAGCTCTCCCACGGCTCTGCCGCCACCGTCAGTGCACATCCACCCTACCTTGCTGGAGACTAAGGCGGCCCCACGCCTGGCTCCCGACTCGACTGCACCTGCTTTTGGGTTGGGCTTTACCTCAGTAGCTGCCCTGACTCGTGCACCAGCTAGGGACCCCTACTCCCCGTTCCTACCAGGGACGCTCGCGGCGTCAGGTGAGCCTTCACGTGCTACCTACCTGGCTGCTTTCAAGACTCTAGAGGCTCCTTCCACGGTCATCACCACCACTACCGGCTCCGTGATGGTAACAAGTTCTAACACTATAGCAGGCACCGGTTCATCTACACCTGCGATGGCACTGGGCTCCGCCTCGGCACCACCTGAGATGGTGCTGGACAAAACTCCCGCCTCCCCGAGGACCGCTGCACGTGTGGCCCCGTTCCTGTTAGGGACGGCATTTGCCCCTAGCCAGTACTCGGAGTAGGCATCAGCGTCGACTCTAAGGGCGATCTACTTGACCCCTCACAGCACTGCACCACCTACTACCTCCACCACGGCTCCCATGACTACAGCTACATCTGCCTCTTCACCGACATCGACTACTTGTGGCCTTGTGGCGCACTCTTCAGCGAGCCTGGACACCACGGTAGTACATGCCGGGCCCTCCTCCGCAGTGATCCTGGTCACCTCGGACACCTCTAAGGACCCGGAGGAGATCGAGCCCCACATGTTGGACGAGTCTCCACCAGCCCCCGCTACACTGCCTGCGTGTCCACCCCGCGACGCTACCCTTTCCCGCGGCCATGGTCGTGGGCGCAGCCGTGGCTGTGGCTGTGGACGTGGACGTAGCTCCGCCAGGCGTGGCCCTACCCTGAGCAACCCAGAGGGGCCTAGCACCAGCTCCAGCCCCGACTACCGCCGTGGCCACAACCGTAGCCGCAGCCGTTCCCCACGCAGGGGGTGGGACTTCACCAATGCGAGAGGCGCCGTGCCGTCCACCTTCAGCCGCGATGGTTAGCTGGATGAGTAGCCTGCGACTTCGAGCGACCCGGCAGAGGACCTGAGTAGATGACCCTTTTTGTGTAGCGGGACCTCTTGCCCCGTATCACCCCCCCTTTTAGAAAATCGTAGTAGAAGCCATGTAGGCTTAGTCCTGTGTCTATCAGCTCAAACTGCATGATATGAGCAATTGAGGTAGCTTAGCATCTTAGCATCCATGATTATGTATTAGCTGGTGTGTGATCTCTCTCTGCGGCGAGTTATGCTCATTAGGAGGGCTAGTTTGTACGTAAGCTTTGCACTAGTGCAGCTTCCTTATGACAATATTAAACTATGATGGTTATGTGTGAACAACTTGGTTTCTTTACAGCACTAAGAACAATGAAACAAGTAGATAAACACGCTACCCCCAATTGTTCCTCACCCTTCTTTTTTTCAGATGGTTGACACCCGAGCAACAGGACCTAGGGCTACGCGCGCCAGTGAGCCAGTTCCCCCGCCGCCCCCGGCCGATCACACAATAGCTCAACCACTGGCCACCTAGAACCAAATCATGCAGACCTTGGCCAACCTTTATGCCTCGGGCAGCCAGGCCGCCCCAGGAGGATAGGTTGCCTAGACAGGGCCGACTGCGCAGGTGAACCACGGACCGTCCAACTACAGTGAATTCATGAGGACTAAGCCACCAGTCTTCACCGAAGCCGAGGAACCACTTGAAGCTAAAGATTAGCTCCGCATGATGGAGAAGAAGCTAGACCTCATCCAAGCCAGAGATGGGGATAAAGTTCATTTCACCTCCAACCAACTGGATGACCCAGCCAGTGATTGGTGGGACGCTTACAGAGCTTCCTGAGAGGACAAAGCTAGAGAGCCCGACTGGGCAGAATTCACGGCGGCATTCCGGGAGAACTTCGTGCCTGCCGCCATCATGAAGATGAAGAGGGATGAATTCAGGACCCTCAGGCAAGACAACCTGAGCATGAAGGGTTACCTAAACAAGTTCACCCAGCTAGCCCACTATGCCCCCACCAACATCCCTAACAAAGAGGAAAAGATTGATAATCCTTGGTGGGCTGAACGACACCCTGCGTGGGCCTTTGATCATTCAGGACCATGCCAACTTCCAGAGCATGGTAAACAAGGCCCTGAAATCTAACGCAAATAATCGAAGGGTGGAAACCAACAGGAAGCACAAGGTTGCCGCTTTCCAGAATAAGCAACAAGGAGGACAGAGGTTCAAGAATGCTACCCCACAAACCTAGAGGCCCGTGTACCTAGCACCCCGGCCTCGCCCTGCAGCCCCAGCACCCACTGCAGCTACAGCTCGCCCCCAGACCTCGGAGGTCCGTACGCTAGCTCCCACCATCCCTACACCAGGACAAGGAACTACCAATCTCAACTGCTACCAATGTGGAGAGAAGGGCCACTTCTCTAGGGCATGCCCCTAGCGTCAGGTTGCACCAATTCGGTTCCCAGCCAGGACCACCCCGGTTCGAGCTGCGACTACCCAGGTTGCACCTCGGGCAGCCTAGCAGACACCAGTGAAGATGAGGACCATGACGTCCATTGCAAGAGGGCGGGTGAACCACATCCACATGGAGGAAGCACAGGATGACCAGGGCGTCCTGATCGATATGTTCTCGATCCATACCATCCCTACCCTTGTACTTTTCAATTCCGGAGCATCGCATTCCTTCATATCACCAAAAATCCTTAGGAAATACAAAATAACGATAATTGATTTACCAAAATCCATGATCATCCACTCTCCAGGGGGAGACCTGCACGTAACTAGGGTTTGTGAAAAGGTCCCCCTCCTTCTTCAAGGGGTAATATTCCCCACAAACCTTATAATCCTTCCCTATCAACACCTAGACGTTATTCTAGGAATGGATTGGCTAAAAGAGAATAGAGGGGTGATCGATTGCGCCCGGAGGGAGATAGCCCTAATCCACTCTATCGGGGTCATGTCAAAATTAGGGTAGGATTGCCAATGCAAGTTGGCAACAATCCAAGGGGATATCAGGTCAACCAGCTCCTAGAAGAGACCCCTATAGTTTAGGAATACCCAGATGTGTTCCTAGAAGAACTACCAGGGATGCTGCCAGATCGGGACATTGAGTTCATCATCGATCTAATGCCTGATACGGCACCCATATCCAAAAGACCCTACCGGATGCCAGCCAACGAGCAAGAAGAACTGAAAGAACAAATCCGAGACCTTCAGGCAAAAGGATTTGTACGGCCCAGTTCATCCCCGTGGGGAGCCCCAGTACTCTTTGTTAAGAAGAAAGATGGCAGTCAAAGGATGTGTGTGGACTATCGGGCCTTGAACAAAGTCATAATCAAAAGCAAGTACCCCCACCCAAGGATTGACGACCTATCTGATCAACTTCAGGGGGCATGTGTGTTCGCAAAGATAGATCTCCGGTCGAGATATCACCAACTGAAGATCTGGCCGGAGGACGTCCCCAAAACCGCCTTCTCTACCCGGTATGGCTTGTATGAGTTCATGGTCATGTCCTTTGGACTGACTAATGCCCCAGCTTATTTCATGAACTTGATGAACAAAGTGTTCATGAAATTCTTAGACAAGTTCGTCGTTGTGTTTATTGACGATATCCTAGTCTACTCCAAGGCAAAAGAGGATCATGCAGTATATCTTAGGATGGTACTGGAGAAGCTAAGGGAATACCAGCTATACGCCAAATATAGCAAGTGTGACTTCTGGCTTAAGGAAGTGAGCTTCCTAGGTCACATAATCTCTGCAGGAGGAGTAGCAGTAGATCCATCCAAGGTCAAGGCAGTGACCAAATGGAGAGCCCCTAGGACTGTGACCGAGGTAAGGAGCTTCCTAGGGTTAGCAGGATACTACAGAAGATTCATCGAAGGGTTCTCAAAGGTACCTCGCCCAATGACCCAGCTGCTCAAAAAGGAGAAGAAGTTCAAATGGATGAACCAATGCCAAAAGAGTTTTGACACCCTGAAGGAGAAACTGACTTCGGCCCCCATCCTGATCCTGCCGGATGTCAAGGACTTTGAGGTCTATTGCGATGCGTCCCGGCAAGGCTTGGGGAGTGTGCTGATGCAAGAGGGCAAGGTGGTAGCCTATGCGTCCTGCTAGCTGAGACCACATGAAGAAAACTACCCCACGCACGACCTCGAGCTAGCCTCGATTGTTCATGCCCTAAAAATCTGGAGCACTACCTAATTGGGAACCATTGCAACATCTATACCGACCACAAAAGTCTCAAGTACATCTTCAACCAGGCTAACCTGAACCTACGATAAAGAAGATGGCTAGAACTAATCAAAGACTATGACCTGGATATCCATTATCACCCCGATAAAGCTAATGTGGTGGCCGATGCTCTTAGCCACAAACCAACATACCTCCGCTTGGAAGCCCGAAGCTTGCCACCTCACCGCTAGGCCGATGTGGCCTATCTCAACCTAACTATGGTGGCCCCAGGAAGTTTGGCATCCCTAGAAATAGAGCCCCAGCTACCCAAACAAATCAAGGAAGCACAACAAAGGGATGCGAAGGCAGAAGAAATTAAGAATCGGATGAGGCTAGGAAAGGCCGCCGAATTCAAGCTGGATGGGTAAGGAGTACTTTGGTGCGGAGATCAGTTGTTTGTCCCATCTGTGGATGGTCTCAGCAAGCTGATCCTTTCCATTCACCCGGGTAGCACCAAGATGTACCAAGACTTGAACCAGGCCTATTGGCGGCTAGGCATGAAAAGGGATGTAGCATAATATGTTGCTGTATGTGACGTGTGCCAAAGGGTCAAAGCCAAGCACCAGTGCCCAGCTGGGCTTCTACAACCTCTACAGATCTCGGAGTGGAAGTTCGATGAGATTGGGATGGACTTCATCGTCAGATTGCCCAAAACCACATCCAGTTACGACTCAGTGTGGGTAATCATAGATCGACTAACTAAAGTAGCCCGCTTCATACCAGTCAAGACCACTTACAGCGCCGCTAAATTGGCCGAGCTTTTTATGTCCCGGATAGTATGCTTGCACGGTGTGCCCAAGCGGATCATCTCAGATCGAGGGACCCAATTCACCTCCCACTTCTGGGAAAGTTCCACGAGACACTAGGGAGCCATCTAGCTTTCAGCACCGCATACCACCCTCAGATAGATGGCCAGACAAAGAGAACCAACCAGACCTTAGAAGACATGCTGAGGGCTTGTGCATTGGATTTTACCACCAACTGGGAGACGTGCTTGCCTTACGCGGAATTTTCTTTCAACAATAGTTACCAAGCAAGCCTAAAAATATCCCCTAATGAGGCCTTGTTTGGCCGCAAATGCCGTATGCCACTCATGTGGAGTGAAGTCAGAGAATCAACAGTGTTTGGGTCAGACATCATAAAAGAAGCAGAGGAAAAGATTTGTCTGATCAGGGACATGGACTTAAGACGGCCAAGCAAACAGAAGAGCTATGTCGACACTCGCCGACAAGAGCTAACGTTCAAGATCGGGGACTACGTTTACCTCAAGGTGTCGCCATTACGCGGCATGAAGAGATTCAAAAGTCAAGGGTAAATTGGCACCAAGGTACGTTGGCCTGTTCCCAATAGTGGGCCGATGAGGGCAGGTCGCCTATGAACTAGAACTGCCCGAGACCCTCGTCGATGTCTACCCCGTTTTCCACGTATAGCAACTCAAGAAGTGCTTGCGGGTCCAAGAAGAACAAGCGCCACTAGAGACGATGAAGTTACACCCATATCTGACCTACCCCAAGTGACCGATCCAGATTCTAGAAACAACCGAATGAAGAACCCGCTCGTGGGTCATCAAGATGTACAAGGTGCAGTGGAGCAACCATGACGAGAAAGAAGCCACCTGGGAGTGAGAAGATTTCTGAAGACAAAGTACCCCCCACCTCTTTCCTAGTTCGGTAAAGCACTCTCGAGGACGAGATTTTCTTAAGGGAAGTAGATTTATAACATCCTCAAAAATTTGGAATACGAATTGGAAGTCAAAACAGGAACCATCAAAAACTTTTCAAAAATTCACGCCATGTTGGAACTTCTCGGGTTTATTGTCGTTTGTATACCAGTGCTAGGGTTTGGATTGTTCGAGAACCCTCAAAACCAATAAATATATATATGTTTGCAAACTCAAAAGTATGTAATTTGGTTACCTCTCATCTCTTTTCTCAAAAGAGAAACAACAAAAATAAGGGGAAAGGGAAAGGCTTATCTCCCCTAAACCAGTGGGCCGGCCTTTCCCCCTCTCACTCCTTACCCCTCTGCCGCTGCCGGCGAGCGGCCTAGCTGGCCCCCTGCCAACCAGCCCCACCTGCCAGGTGTGGCCACCCCATGCCACAACCAAGTGTGGGCACCTGACAAGCCGGGCCCACCTGTCGTTGGGCGCCACGACGTCATGCAGCCATCCCCTTCCCGCGCTCGCCTCACTCTCGCTCTCTCTCTCTCTCTCCCCCGCTCTACCCATTCGCCGCCGCGGCGCCCTGCTCGGACCACGCTGTGCCTTCTCCCACGCAGGACTGCCGGTCCATCACCTGCCACCTACTGCCAACTGACTCGCCACCCACGCATGTAACTGTCGATGTTGTATCGTTAATAAAATATAGTGCTACTCATGAGACCTAAAACTTGATGATTGCTAAGGAACCTGAAACAATTTATACTGGTTCAGCCCTCGAGATGAGGTAATACCTCACGTTCCAGTTGTGTGTATTGTCTTTGAGGTTTCTATGAAGATTTTTCTTTTGCCCAGGGGCGCCCTGCCTCCCTTATATATCGGGACAGGGTTACAGAGAGTAGGAATTCCAGTCGGACTCTAAGGGATTTTCTTCTAGGAATACAATGTGCCCGACTAGGACTATATCCTTTCCTGTCATACAGGGTTATGTATGTTGAGTCCTATTTTATCCCTAATTACAAGTTTGGCCTATCCTCTTCCGAGTGGCCCAAAAGTTCTCATGAGGTACCCCGATCCATGCACGACAGCAGCCCCTAAGACCTTCATGGTTGAGTCACAGCTGATGCGATGCTCATCTCCACGGTGAAGAATTCCCGAGTGTATTGCTCCCGAGTACTCTTTGTCTGAGTGCTTCTTCTTCCGAGTCCTACTTCATGTCAGCTGGCAACGAGGCTATGAAGGGCTTCATAAAAAAATATGAATAGTGTGCGCCGAATAGACGACCTATTAGGTGCTAGCCCCCGGACTTGGCTTAATTGTGAAACTATTAAACATGAATAGTCAAAAGATCTTTAACCTTGTAGTCTTATTTGAATAGTATACTACCCAGAAATTAGACTCTTCAATGTCATGTCAGCTGGATGAATTCTTGCTCAGGGCAATCGTTGGCTAAGCATGTAAGCCAAATACCACTTTTTGGATTTTAACCCAATATGTGGTCAGGTGTGCTTGAGATATACCTACATCCCTAATTTTAATGGAGACCAGCTGTTGATCCTTATAAGGATATATCCTCAATACCTAGTGAATAATCAAGATACCCGAATGTATACTCTCGACTGTAGGCTTAACTTGAAGCGTATCTGATTATTTGATCTGTTCTTGTAAAATAGTACCTGTATCACGATTTTAACGCGACCAGCGGGCGACCCAATAGGGCATACTATTTAAGAACTCATATCTTTGACCTACTACCGAATAAACCGACCTACCCAGCTCTATTTCAGCGTCGGTAACCTCAATCGATTAGAGGAATCCTTATCTGCAAGCCTTTCCAACTTATGTTCTAGATGTAACATGGATGCCACAGATGCCTGAGTGGATATATTGCAGGATCTGCTTGCCCTCCTCAGGTGTGATGCAGTGCATGAGAACTCTGGCATGCGCTGCAACGATTTAGGTCTTCTCTGACTATGGTAAAGGTTTCACTCCGTCGCTTGATTTACTCGGCTTCGTTGTAATCAAAGGATTGGGGTCTTCCAGTCTTGAATAATAATGAGCACCTCCGTAGATTCCGGGTTTGATGTTGCTCCCAACTGAAAGCTCCAGTAGTGGCTTGTTGCCTTGTTTTTGCCAAATAGGTACCCGAACGCTGCGCTAGCGTAGGATTCAGCTGGCGACTCTCATGGGGCATACCCAACCTGACAAAATTGTAGCCGAATAAAGTACCCGAACCTTGCATTAGCATAGGATTCGGCTGGCAACCCTAATGGGGCGTATCCTACCCAACAGAGTGGTACCCAAACTCCGACTGGTGCCAGAGATCGGTTATTAGCCGAATAAGGTACCCAAACCTCGCATTAGCATAGGATTTGGCTGGCGACCCTCATGGGGTGCACCTTACCTAGCAGAGTGGTCCCCAAGCTCCGACTGGTGGCAAAGATTGGTTATTAACCGAATAAGGTACCCAAACCTCGCATTAGCATAGGATTCAGCTAGCGACCCTGATAGGGCGTACCCTACTCAGCCAAGTGGTACCCGAGCCCCGACTAGCGCCGAGGTCGGTTATTAGCTCACATGGAGCGTACCAAAGTAAAGGAGACATTCAAGTCTCGACTGGAGCGAGTACTCGGTCAATAGCCCTCGTGGAGCATTCTAAGTGATTCTTGAAGCGTCGCACTTCAAGTGTATCATGGAAGACTGGTCCAACCCCCAAGCGTAGGAGATAGGCTTGTAGCCCTGAGTTCCTGTTACGCATATCCGGAACTGGCCTTGCATTATAAACATATTGGATGAGTAGCATCTGATGAAGAAAACAATCACCCAAAGAAAATTTATCTATTTTACAATAGATGTAAATACGTGTTCCTTCTCTTACTGATATTAATTTTCCCCAAGTAGTTGACCCCTTATGTTTAAACACTTTGCCCGACTAGTTATAGCCCCCTAGCGTCGGGAGTAAGCTCATGGCTCTTTCCTAGACATGCGTTTTGGGTGACTTGAGTTCGTCTTTCATGGAGCAAAGCTTCACGGATCGGAATTTATACTACTTGAGTACTTTTACAATCATTAAGAGCAAAAACAGAAAATGTGCAGTATGTACAACCTATTAGGTGTAAACGGCTACGGCATTGGCAAGTCGGCGGCCTCCTCCTCTTGTTGCTCGCGTAGTCGGCGTGCTTCCTTAGTGGGAGATGAGCCTTTGGATGCCATGAAGATTTCTTGCGGCCGGGAGAAGCTTGCCGAATTGTTGTCTGACTTAGAGTCGGAGTCCTACTGAGAGTCGATGTCGAAATAATTGATGGGGGTGATTACAACTCCGACCTCCAAAGATCCAATCTCAAGCAACTCTGGGCCGCGGCTCTGGGCCGTATCCGAGTCGAACTCCAGGAGATCAGGTTTGCCGCATCGGATGTTGATTGAAGATATCCACGGCGCTGCCGAGTCCAAACGGGAGATTGACAATCTCTTTCTTTCTTAGCCCGATCTTAGCTGGCTCAAAACCGAGTCCGAGTCAAACACTGAAAGAAAGAGTTGTCCCTAGACTCGGGCATATTAGAGATCGCCGCAGCGTGTCACCGAAGATTGCTGCAGCGTTGAGTAGGCCGACCGGCGCGGAGTCAGCTTGATCCCTGGCTGATCGGATCGAATCCCAGTCGGACAAGGTAAGGTTCTCGAATTCGTCGGCGACGAAGTCGAGGCTCCCAAAGCTGATTGTTTGCCCAGAGAAGTGATGCCTCAACTCTGGTGATTGATCCATCAGGCTTATGAAGATGATCGCGACGAAGCCCTACTGTTGATTTTGTATCGGCAATAATAAATGGGGCTACTCGTGAGGCCTAAACTTGATGGATTGCAAAGAAACATGAAACAATTTATATTGGTTCAGGCCCCCGAGATAAGGTAATACCCAATGTCCAGTTGTGGTGTATTGCCTTTGAGGTTTCTCTGGTGAGATTTCTTCTTCTGCCCTCATGAGCCCTCATGAGGCGCCTTGCCTCCCCTTATATACCAGGGGACAGGGTTACAGAGTAGGAATCACAGTCGGACTCCAACCAAGGGATTTCCTTCTAGGAATACAATATGCCCGACTAGGACTATATCCTTTCCTGTCGTACAGGGTTATGTATGTCGAGTCCTATTGTATCCCTAATTACAAGGTTAGGCCTTTCCTCTGTCCGAGTGGCCTAAAATCTTCTCATGAGGTACCCCAGGCCCATGGCACCAACATGTACTCTCTCCCAAACCATCCACCAGCAGAACCCGCCGTCGGTACCGCCACCCACGCCCCTCGCCGCCCCTACGTCCTTCCCCCACATGCAGCTAGGCGCTGCGGTGCCTGTGCCACCACCTATTGCCGCTGCGCCTCGCCGCCGCCCTTGGGCCAGAGGGCACGAACCGTCGCCCCGCCGTCGCCCACTTCAGACCGCCGGTTCAAAGCCCTTCCCTGTACCCACCTCTGCCATGCCCGCTGCAAATCCCAACCCCGCCGTCCACGCGCATCCTCACCCCTCTTCCCTAGTGTGCACGCACTTTGCCGCCCCAGACACGCACGCGCACCACCGCCGTACCTGAGAAAAGAAGGGGAGCCCCTCCCCATTTATTCTCCCCCCCCCCCAACATCAGAGACCCAATTCCCCTCCCCCTCCCCCCTCACTCCACACCGCCCCTAGCCCTAAGCGAGGAAGCACATCGACGACGTCGCCGCCGAATTGCCCCGGCCTCCCGTGCTCGGCGCCACCCTCCTCGTGCGTGCCGATGAGCCTGCCCCATCCTACCGGCGTTGCCGCCTAGCACCCCTTCCTCCGCCCTTCCTCTCCCACTCTTGGCCGCCGTCGACGCCCCACACCGCCTCCTGGAACTCACTCTACTGCGCCGGGCAAAGCAAGACGAGGAGGAAGAAGGGAGGGGAATTAATCCGCTTCTGGCGCTGACAGCTGGGGCCCGCCCCTATTCCTTTTTATTAAAGAAAACTAATACTTCCTCCCTTGTCACAGTGACAGGTGGGCCCGGTCCATTAGAAAAACTTTTAAAACTTTTTCTCCTAATGATCCACTGACAGGTGGGCCCTCCCCTGTCCATGTGGGTTAAAACCCCAGCTTCAGCTCTAGGACCCACATGTTAGTGACACAAGGGGTAGTTGTGAGTATCCCTAAGTCCCTGACTAGTGGGCCCCATGCACGAGATAGAGAAAAACTTTTCTTTTAAGAAAAATAATAATTCCAGTAAATCAAATAGGCCAACAGTAGTTTTTGCAATTATTTTGATTTAATTCAAATTTGGATCTTTGAAAGCCCATATCTTTTTCGTTCTAAGTTCAAATCGAGAGAAACTTTCACCCGAATTTATCTAAAATCAAGATCTATCCAATGGCACTGGTTTGGTATTTTCCCCATTTTTATTTATATTTATTCCTTATTTATTTGTGTTTGGACGTGAGTATGACTTTCCGCCCGTTTCGACTAGGCTACGTTTGCGACGACAAGCCCCTTGACGCAGAGGAGGAAGTTGCCGTAGCCAAGCAAGGCAAGCCACCATGCCCCCTTCCTTGGGCATATTGATCCTAATGTGAAATTGTTTTTATTTACAAATAAAGTACATGCTATGTTAAATTCCGTTCCTAAATTCCGTTTAAAGCCGTTATTGAGTTGATGCCTTGTACCTTGAGGCCATATATTCTTATTATATGTTGAAGTCATTTGTTGACAATACTTAGTAATGTAAATTAGATTTCTCTTTCACATGTGATAATGGTCGCAATGGGGACGATCGTTCCGGGTAGGGGACGAACGTTATTTTATGTGAGCGGAGACATGAATTGCCGCTCGCGAGACACACGGAAACTAAGAAACAAAACCATTTTCGATCGGGGCGGCATGGATTGATATAGATGGTTCTTGGTAAAGATAAGCGCCAACCCTGTCAGTTAAGGACCGAGTCAAGAAAACAGGCAAGAAACGACCCAAGTACGACCACAATTCTCGTATGGGCACAGACCTAGTGGATTAGGATATTCTAGTGAGGCGGCACCCCAGTCATGGCCGGTTCTGATTCACGGTATTGTGTTGCGATGAAGACGAAGGAGGATAGATCGTGGGCTAAATGACATGTCAACTAAAATGAACGTTGCTTCTCTTTGCTTGATATCCCTGGGTCCAAGACTGCTCACACCACTGGCAAGTCAGGATTGAGTGACAGGGTGCATGAGGGCACATAAGTCTCTGGAGTTAGTGTTGACGCCGAAAACCGCCGGGATCTGGTTCGGCGTCTGGTGACACACGAAGGCCTGGGAGATCTGCTTAGCTCCAGTGCAGGTCCTAAAATATTTGAGGTTCGTAAGCGTGCCAGTCAATTTGACCCCACAATTGACAAGGAGATGAAGAAATTTGATTACTGATCCAATCGGCCAGTAAGCCGATACGGATTCCTTCCAGCCGATCGCCGCTATGCTCATGCCCGGGCCCTCGCCTGTACTCGCGCCCGGATCAGCAGCAATTGCACATCGGCTATCGGCCGATACGGTCTGATGTAGGCTCCTTGTAGCCGATGGCCGATGGCACCTGTGTATCGCTAGGAAACCGATATCGCTATAGATAAATGGATAACTGTCAGGTATAACATGTGCATTGGCTAGAAGCCGATGATAAAATAGATAGGCAGAATAGATTGAACTAGCCGACTGCCAAGAAACACATGTGCATCGGCTAGAGAACCGATGATAATATAGATGACAAAATAGTAAAGATAATACAGTCGGCATAAAAAGATAACCTATCGGCTAAGCACTCCGATAGAACGTCGCATACACACCGATCGGCTCGACAAGGATAAATCTATTATTATCGATCTAGTAGTTCAAACCTAACTGATGCAGCACAGATCGATAATAGTAAAGAAACCTCAACAAACCGATAGATCTAATGCAACTATGATGTAATAAGATAACTTATCGGCTATACATTCCGATAAAACACTTGCGCAAAAAACATCAACCTAGCAGGAACAACTTATCGCTACAGTTTAGTAGGTCGGACCCAACCGATGCAGCACAAACTGACGATAAGCTACTCCCAGTAAGCTGATAAGATCTACGCACGCGTGATATGATATACCTGATAGCTAAGAGATCGAAACCGAACCGATGCAGCCGTAGACAAAGCAGATATATCGTGGTAAGCCGGCTACTCATATACGACTAGAATATCAGACCTAACCGAGAAGTCCTAGCCGATTGGTAGCCGGGTAACGACTTACCCTCTCGCTGGAGTTCGGATCCCTAACGATGCAGCAGCCGCTCGAGAAGCAAACCCGTTGGTAAAATGGCGATGCGCCGAATTGTATTGATTCGTTGAGATAATTTACAAGGCACCCGGCATCATATAAGAATATACCCCCGAGTTGAACAGAGTCCTTATAGGACACGGTACACACTTTTCCTTATCTATAACGGAAAACTAACCAAGAAATAACAAAATACCATAAACTCCCTGATCGGATACGAGATCAGGTTTCTAAAAAATTACCAAAAAACTACTCCTAATTAATAGATAAGGTAATTAACTGCCATAGCGTGATCTTCACGATTATTCCTTCTCGAATCCGGCTTCTTCTGGATTAGCTCTCAACGGCTGATATCACTTCTTTCCTTAACCGAGTCCGACACGCGAACCGTGCCAAATTTTGGCGTTAACACATGCCCTCTCCATTCCCCCCAATTTCGGAGTTTGTTATCAAACTTCGAAAATTCTTCTGTTTGGGCCTCAAATATCTTTTCTGGCCTCTTGAAATCGGCTTTTCATGAGCCATACCTTTTGTACTAGGTGTTCTAGGCTCTTTGAAATCTTCTGATGAAAATCTTCCTTGATCGGAGCCACCAACCCTTGGAATGCTAACGGCCACTGTGCGTCATCTAGACTTAAACTATAACAAATCGCTGTTTTCTAACATATGAAACTGCTGGATATATTCTGCGACTGATTCCTCCGGCTTCTGTATTACCGATGTTAAATCTATCAAACTCATCTCTTGACTCCCCATAAAGAAATATTTGTGGAATTGCTTTTCCAGATCGGCCCAACCTCGAACTGAGTTAGGTGGCAATGAAGAAAACCATGTAAAAGCCGATCCGGATAATGATAACGGGAAGAGTCTAACTCTCAAAGCTTCTACAGCCGATGCGTCTCCACATTGAGCCAAGAACCGGCTGACATGTTCCACTGTAGATACATCATCTTGCCCTGAGAATTTGGAGAAGTCTGGTACTTTGTATCGGCGCGGCAACGAAGCTCTATCAAACCAATCTGGATATGGAGGCCGATACATAAATATCTCTTCCTTCGGTCTTAGACCGAATTGCTCTCTTATCACCTCTGTGACTCTTGCTGATAAATCTTCTTTTGGATCTTCACCGTAATAACGCAGAGGTAGAGTTGATAGCCGATTCTGATTCTGATATTCCCTCGGATAATTGTACTCAGGAACAGCTTCTGGATAACTCTGTTGATGCCCCCCCATAGTACGCAGTTTGATATCCTTGAGGAATCCCATCTTGTTGCCCCCCGGGTATTTGAATCGGCTCCACTGCCTTCTTGATCAAGTTCTGTAATGTGTTCACCAATATCCCAGATTGATCGGTCAACGCATGATGAACTGCTTTATTAAACATGTCTTGGATCGGCTTTTGTGAACTTGTAGGCGATATATGGCTCGATTCATCAATGAGAACAGGCTTTGGAAACTGTAATTTTTGAATCGGCCCTTGATCTGTCATGCCGAAGGATTGTAGACAAAGCTTCTGAAACTCTACGATGTTCTGCTCCACTTGTTGTCTTTGTTCTACGGTTAAATCTTCCATTGTGACTGGAATCATATTGTCTGTGCTGACCTCTTTTCCAGCCATGTTGAAGTTCTGTGTCCCACCGGGTCAAAAACGTGTTGATTCAGCCGATAGGATATACTGTGATGATCTGAAGATCGGGTCCCACCGGGCGTGCCAAAAACGTGTTGACGCCGAAAACCGCCGGGATCTGGTTCGGCGTCTGGTGACACGCGAAGGCCTGGGAGATCTGCTTAGCTCCAGTGCAGGTCCTAAAATATTTGAGGTTCGTAGGCGTGCCAGTCAATTTGACCCCGCAATTGACAAGGAGATGAAGAAATTTGATTACTGATCCAATCGGCCAGTAAGCCGATACGGATTCCTTCCAGCCGATCGCCGCTATGCTCATGCCCGGGCCCTCGCCTGTACTCACGCCCGGATCAGCAGCAATTGCACATCGGCTATCGGCCGATACGGTCTGATGTAGGCTCCTTGTAGCCGATGGCCGATGGCACCTGTGTATCGGCTAGGAAACCGATATCGCTATAGATAAATGGATAAGCTGTCAGTATAACATGTGCATCGGCTAGAAGCCGATGATAAAATAGATAGGCAGAATAGTGAACTAGCCGACTGCCAAGGAAACACATGTGCATCGGCTAGAGAACCGATGATAATATAGATGACCAAAATAGTAAAGATAATACAGTCGGCTTTATAAAAAGATAACCTATCGGCTAAGCACTCCGATAGAACGTCGCATACACACCGATCGGCTCGACAAGGATAAATCTATTATTATCGATCTAGTAGTTCAAACCTAACTGATGCAGCACAGATCGATAATAGTAAAGAAACCTCAACAAACCGATAGATCTAATGCAACTGTGATGTAATAAGATAACTTATCGGCTATACATTCCGATAAAACACTTGCGCAAAAAACATCAACCTAGCAGGAACAACTTATCGCTACAGTTTAGTAGGTCGGACCCAACCGATGCAGCACAAACTGACGATAAGCTACTCCCAGTAAGCTGATAAGATCTACGCACGCGTGATGTGATATACCTGATAGGCCTAAGAGATCGAACCGAACCGATGCAGCCGTAGACAAAGCAGATATATCGTGGTAAGCCGGCTACCATATACCGACTAGAATATCGGACCTAACCGAGGAAGTCCTAGCCGATTGGTAGCCGGGGTAACGAGGCTTACCCTCTCGCTGGAGTTCGGACCTAACCGATGCAGCCCGGCTCGAGAAGCAAGAACCCGTTGGTAAAGGGTGGCGATGCGCCGAATTGTATTGATCGTTGAGATAATTTACAAGGCACCCGGGCATACGTATATATACCCCGAGTTGACAGGAGTCCTTATAGGACACGGTACACACTTTCCTATCTATAAACGAAAAACTAACAAGCCCTGATTGGATACGAGATCAGGTTTCCTAAAAATTACCAAAAACTACCTAATTAATAGATAAGGTAATTAACTGCCATAGCGTGGTCTTCACGATTCCTTCCCGAATCCGGCTTCTTCTGGATTAGCTCTCAACGGCTGATATCACTTCTTTCCTTAACCGAGTCCGACGCGAACCGTGCCAAATTTTGGCGTTAGCAAGTAGTTGCGGCAATGCTAGGAGATCTGAAAAGCTAGGCCGTGGCAAGTCTCATGTGTTAGGTGCGCCACGGATTGCGGGTAAAGCGTACATCCACTACAGTGTGAGTAAAACTAAACTATTCGAATAGCCATGCTCGCGGTTAAAGGAGCATCGGGACTTGTACTAGTCTTGACTAGACTCAGGATTTTTCTAAAACTTTGGTTAGAAATGTGGGTGGGATGTGGAAATGGAGATGAACATCGGGCATGAGGGTAAGCCAAACCAGGTGTGACCTGGTGAGGTGGACACAACCTTCATGATGTGCTAACTTATCCAACTAATGGCGAGTATATTTCAGTAAAATGGCTAGGTATAGGTTTTGTGAAACAGTTCTGTGAAAATTGGCTTTGCGTAATTAAACCCTTGCCTCTCTTGAACCTTGCGAGCATAAATTCATGTTGAAGTGGTGGCTTGCAAGTACTCTATGTACTCACCGTTGCTTAATCCCCCTTTTTAGAACTAGATATCGAGGGAGAGCTGTACGAGCACAACTCGGAGGAGGAGGCACCATAGGCCCAAGTTGCTAGTCGAGCGCCTGTGGACTAACGCAGGCCGTCGCCAATTACATTTTCGCTATCGCCCTCTGTGCCTTTTGCTAGTTTACCACAAGACATTTGGCTATTTGGGTCCCTCCGCGGGCAACCCCTTTTTATAATGAATAAGTATTGTAAGACTCTATCCCGCAAGTTGCAATGGTACCAGTGATGTCATGTAAGTGCCAAACTACTGATCCAGGGATTTGGTACTCTATGTATGGAAGGTTCCGGTCCTAAAAATCCAGGGCCGACAGGGTTGGCCTCTCTTGAGCGAACCATTGCCCGTCTACGGTCCAGGGTTGCATACCTTTGAGAAGGTGATGCTAACACTTCTTTTTTCCATCAACATTCACACTATCGCAAGAAAAAGAATTTTATCTCTAAACAGTGGGAGACCGAGTTGTGACTAGCCAAGAAGACAAGCAGGAGGCTGTTTTTGACTTTTATGAGAACCTGTTAGGGACAGCCCATGACAGGACTTTCACTCTGGATCTCTCAAAGTTCCATAATTCTAATGTTGATCTATGCACCTTGGATGAGCCTTTCACTGAGGAAGAAATATGGGCAACAATCAGGGAGTAGCCATCAGATAAAGCCTCGGGGCCTGATGGTTTCACGAGTCATTTCTATAAGACGTGTTGCGGAATTATCAAGGATGATGTGGTCAATGCATTGAAGGTAGTTCAGCATGGCTATGTGGCAAAGTTTAAGTTGCTCAACTCGGCTTTTATTACCCTCTTGCCTAAAAAAGTGAATGCCTCTCAAGTGAAGGACTTTCGCCCCATAAGTCTCATCCATAGTATGGCCAAGTTGGTTACTAAGATCTTGGCTAACTGTCTCACCCCACTGCTGCCCTCTTTGGTTTCAATCAATCAAAGCACTTTTATCAAAGGAAAGAGTATCCATGATAATTTCTTTGTGGTGCAGCAGATGGCTTGGTGTCTCAATGGGAAGAAAGAACCTTATATTCTACTTAAATTGAATATCTTTAAAGCCTTTGATTCGGTATCTTGGCCTTTTCTTATAGAGATTTTGCAACATTTGGGTTTTGGTCGACAGTGGTGCAATCTTCTTTTCTTAGTGCTCTCTACTTGATCTACTCAGGTCTTAGTCAATGCGGAGCCAGGGAAGGCAATTTTCCATCATCGTGGCCTTCGTCAAGGAGATCCCCTCTCTCCTATGCTTTTCATCTTGGTCATGGATGTGCTAAACTTTTTGGTAAGCCGTGCATGTTTGGAGGGGGTGCTTGCAGCCCCTTGTAGTGCAGCGAGCCCAACATCGTTGCTCCTTCTGTGCGGATGATGTGGTTCTGTTTCTAAGGCCAACAGTGGATGATATCTCTCTTATCAAGCAAGTGTTGGAGATCTTTGGTCATGCTTCGGGGCTTGTGACCAACCTTCAGAAAAGTTCAGTGACCCCTATCCAGTGCAAGGAGGAAGACTTATAGGTTATTTCAAATTTGTTGTCCTGTGATGTAAAGGTTTTCGCCTATACCTATCTTGGTCTCCCTCTTAATGTCAAAAAGCCCACTAGAACGGAGTTACAAGGTTTGGTGGACAAGGTGGTTCACAATCTCCCTAGTTGGAAGGCCTCCCTCACAAACCATGCAGGGCGACTCGTTTCAGTGAAAGTGGTGTTATCTGCCATTCCCATTTATTTGATGAAAGCAACGGATATTCCTAAATGGGTGATTAAAGCTATTGACAAGAGAAGAAGGTGATTTCTTTGGATAGGGCACGACAAAGCAAATGGAGGCAATTGTTTGGTCACTTGGGAAAGGGTGTGCCGGCCTCTCATGTATGGTGGTCTTGGAATACATAACTTGGAGTTTATGAGCTGGGCGTTGCGCATAAGGTGGCTTTGGTTGCAAAAAACTGATGGGGCTTAGGCATGGCAAGGGCTACCCATCCAAGTCCCTCTTAATGCCCGCTCTCTTTTTGATATGGCTGTTGAGGTAGTGGTCGGGAATGGGAATTTCATCCGTTTCTGGATGGATAGATGGCTACAAAACAGGACCATACAAGAAGTAGCTCCAACCTTGATCAACTTGGTACCAAAAAGGGTTCGCAAGGCCCGCACAGAGCCACAGGCCTTGGCTAATGGGCAGTGGGTGATGGATATCAAAGGAGCGCTAATTGTGCAAGTGATCATTGAGTATTTGCAAGTCTAGGAGATAGTGGAAGTAGTAATTCTATGGGAGGACATCCCTGATCAGTTTCGGTGGAAGCTCTCCAAATCGAAATCTTACACTTGCAAGTCAGCCTATAAGTCCTTCATTGGGGCAATCCGCTTTGCTCCTTGGAGAAGAATTTGGAAGAGTTGGGCTCCTTTGAAATGCAAGTTCTTCGTATGGTTGGCAATTAACAACCGTTGTTGGACGGCGGATCGTCTTCACAAGCGGGGAATACCCCACCCCGACGCTTGCCCGTTGTGTGATCAAGCCAAGGAATCCATTTAGCACATTCTCATTAACTGCATCTTCTCTCGGCAGGTTTGGTCCCTAATTCTCCAATGGTTAGGGTTGATCTCCGTCTCACCAAACCAAAATACCAACCATTTCTAGAGTTGGTGGGTCAAGGCAAGTAGAGGTTTGTATAAGGGTTCGGAAAAAGGGCTCAACTCTCTCATTATCCTTGTAGCTTGGGAAATATGGAAGCATAGGAATGATTGTGTGTTTAATGGGGCTAGCACTAATGTTATGACTGTCATTCAAACAGTGGCTAATGAGTGTAGGCTTTGGTGTATGGCCGGTGCTTCCAAGCTCAACGAGTTCGTTAGTAGGTAGCTTGCCCCGGATGGGTAAGGTCAGGTCATGTGAGTGTATGTAAACTCTTGTAAGTGTTTTGGGGGAGATAGGCATTTTAGTCACTCCCCCGTCTTTCTTCCTTCTTAATGAAATGATACGCATACTCATGTGTATTCAAGAAAAAAATAATATCAAATGAAAATATTATTAATTATAAAGTTGTATATCTCGTTGAGCTCTACAACTTTGATATAGGGCATGTCTCCATCCGAGATCGTTTGAAAAATTCAAATTTTTATTTTTCAAACTAGATCTCATCACTTATAGTGCATATTTGACCAAGTAAACGATCTCAAATAAAAATATTGTCATTTATAAAGTTGTAGAACTTGTCGAGACATACAACTTTGATATAGGACATATCTCCATCCGAGGTGGTTTGAAAAATTAAAAAAATTCAAATTTTCACTCATCTGTGATGGGTCGTAACTACATTATTTGTGACAGGTGATAGTTATGACCCGTTAGAGATGAATGCTCTTATCTATGACGATTCATCTCACTATACTAGTCACAGATGACATGTCATCTCTAACGGACCATGGTTATGACCTGTCATAGATCATCTGTGACGGGCTACAACTATGACCCGTCAAAAATGACCTCATATCTGTGATGGGTTGTCCCTGGTAGCCATATCTCAAACGGGCTATTTTTTGACCCGTCATAGATGAGTCATCTTAAACTGGTCGTGTTGACCCATCATGGATAACCTGTCATGGATGCTTGGATCTGTAGTAGTGACTCCCTCCATCCCAAAATATAGCTATCTTTAGAGATTTTCAAGGATATTAATAAGAGATGGAAAACTAAATGGGGATGGTTGTAATTGGTTGAGATGAGAAAGTAGGCAAGGAAATTAAATGTAGCTACCTTTAGAGATTTTCAAGGTGATTAAGAAGAGAGGGGAAATTAAATGATGGATCCTTGTGATTGGTTAAGAAGAGTAAGTAGGTAGAGAAATTAAATGTAGCTACCTTTTGAGATTTTCAGGGAGATTAAGAAGAGAGGGAAAACTAACTTAGGGATGCTTGTTGGTTGAGATAAAGTATTTGGAGAGATTAAATGAGAGATTGTTGTGATTTGTTGAAATGAGGAAATAGAGAAGGTTGCAAGTAAGCTGTACTAGGATCTTATAGCGAGGGCATAAAATAAGGCCAAGATATAAACAAATTTTCTACGTACATTGACTTGTCTTTACATTATCTTAAAACAAAATGACGGCTAGAATTGGCTTTAGAAGTTCAAGATTACAGAGTCTTTTGCATCTGGAGAAGGGCATGAATTTTGTGGGTGCCTTTCATTCCTTGCTAATCAGAGCGTTGAATGCTTAGGTTCGAGTGAGTCGGTCAATGTTTAGGGGATTGAATTCTTGATGCCTCCTTTTCCTATTGAACTTCACTATCAATCCTCATTGATGTATTGAGCTTGTTTCCTTGTATTTTCTTTTGAAATAGGAGTAGTCATTGTCCTTCCCCATGAGACGCAATCTAAGATCGCCCTTTTCCATTGCGAAAATGATGCGACCGTGCATTTCATGGTTATTACAAGACATCCTAAAGATGTGTTGATGCTATATACTAACTTAGTAGCAACTTCACTCAGTTGACTTACTATTATTCAAGAGAAACCGAGAGGTGATATGATTTTCTAGCTACTTCCGGAGGAGTTACATATAACTTCTACCTGATAGTTAAAGAGATACAATAAGTACAATGAACTTGTGGTACCTTGAAACACTGTAAAACGAATATTACTAACCTTAGTTAGGGCTCATTTGGAACGCGAGATTTAAAAAATGCATAAACAGAAAAAAAAAACACAAGATTCAAATGTCATGTATGAGCAATCTCATAAGAATTCAAAACATAGGAATAATTTGAAACATATTTTGTTTAGATGGTTCATACGAAGATAACAATAGGAATTTGAAAGAATTAAGAGAGAGAAGAGAGCCAAAGAGAGAAGAGGCATTGGACTTCTTGAACGAAAAAGAAAACGAAGTTTGAGCTTATGGTAAAATTTTCTATGGAATTTGTGCATAGGATAACAATCCATAGGAATTTGCCATGCTTAAATCCTTTGTTCCAAACAACACATATAGGCCACTTTGATTTCTAGGAAAAACATTGGAATTCTAGAGGATTTCAATCTTATTGGAAAAATTCCTATGAAAGCCTTTAAAACAGATGATTGAATCCTATCCATTCCTTAATGATTCCTACAGAATCGAACATTTTGGAGGAAAATAAGTATGAGGTTGTACCTTATCTTTTCCTCTTCCCATGATTCTTAATTCCTGGGTTTTCCTATGTGTCAATCAATCGGTGGTTTTGAAATTTTCCTATATTTCAATTCCTGAGGAATTCAATGGGCATGACATCTATACCTATGTTTTCTTATTCGTGCGTTTTCACAGTCGTGAGTTTAAAATGGGGCCATAGAAGAAAATCCTAAGGTTTCAAATCCTTTAAAATTGCTTTGAATTTCCTTCGACCAAAAAAATACATTAGAATGAACACCACAGTAAATTCCAGTATGCAACTTATTGTGTACCATCCATCGACACCATATGCATCCAGTACCATCGTCTTGTGAACACATCGGCACACGAAAAGGAGCGGGTCTTCGTTCTTGCACGTGGATTAGTAGCCATATTCTAAGACATGGCCATCAGACTGTATCAGATAACATAACGGAACGAATTGTTTGACAGTAAAGACAAATGGTGTTCCGTGCATCTCCGCCAGATGGTACTAGTGGATCTCAGGTAGCATTAGAGCTTGGGAGATAAGGAAACCCAAGTTACAACTGTCTTCACCTGCCTGAGTTTCCTTGCCCGCTTTCTGAATGATCGATTGAAGCTGTCAAGGTGGTCACTGCAACCAACCAATATGTGCACATCTATGTTGTTTACTTATCAAATTAAGAAAGGGTAAGATGGCTAGTGCCATAGACTCGACGATGGAGAGTCCATGGGATCCCGATGCCTTCCTTTCCTAATGGACCTCTTTGAGTTTAATTTGTGAAACATACCACTATGATTGTTGCCCTGGGCAGATCACGGGTATGTGTAAATATGGAGATATATATGCTCATTTGTTGAAGCATATTGATGTGTAGATCATGCGCTGTGCAGTAACTAAAGACATGAATAATGCGGCAACTATGGGCTGCAAAAAAAAATGCTTGTAATTAACTGCATGAGGATGCAGATTATATAGATAGGCACAAAGGACGACAGCACATTGGTGTTTCCCAACGTTGAATTGATGTAAAAGCATGAAATGCCTGCACGCTAAGTGTTAATTTGCTTCGGTGTTAAATTGTGAGTTTCTTTACGGTGCACCGTCCTACTATATACTAGTGAATCGTATTTAGTAATCCAACGATTCAGATCCACTCTATATTATTAAAATTAGCATTGTTAGTATGAGTAGTATATACCACTAGTACGGCTAATGCAAGGGTATTATGGAAAAAAAGTACGGTATATTTGTAATTTATTGGGTATACTTAAGAAGTTAGAAATTTGCAAAGATCGTCTTTGACTCTTATCTCTCTGTCTCTAAGTACAGTGTGCCCCCACAGTTGTCGACGGGATGTAGAAACAATCAGATTCCTCTTTTTTTTCAATCCGACAATTCACCATTGCTATAACATAATCAGAACTAGCTGCTAGCACTTTTTGATTCATTCATGCATAAGCGTTGTTGCTAAAATAGTCATGCGACACACAGATACACAATAATTCAATCCAGACAGTGATGACAATGTGAAAAAAAGCAGAAATTGGTTGAACATATGCAGCAGCACAAGAATGAATTAATCTGAGGAATGCGAGGTCTTTGTCATCGTGAGCGAAACTCCAGCCACCATCGCTCCTTGGGTTGGCGGTGGCATATGCCGGCGACCGCGGGCTCCTCGCGACAGAACGGAAACGCCAGCGTTCGCAACGGGAGGGGGTGGCGTGGTCCTCGCGCTGTGCCGGACTGGAAGTGCGGCGTCGCTCATAAGGCGTGCCCGACAGGAAAGGCGGCAGCACCCCTAATGTGCGGCGAGAACAATTACGCGATGAAAAAAAGTAATGATTGTATCCGGACTAAATTACCCTCAATGATATGGTGAGTAATTTTCTAATTACCACCTAATTTACAAACATACATATAAGAACGGTTAAATTTTCACTAGTATGGTGTATCATAAAGGATCTCTAAATTATACGTACTTTTTTATAAGATTAAATCGTGCATGTTTAGTTAAAAAGGAGCGGAATTGAGTTTAGACACATGCAGCGCACTCATGGGTCGAATGATAAATTGGAGATAATTAAACTTAAGCATATCCTCTATGTGTACCACGCCAAAGCGACTGAAAGTCACATATGTATGATGCGCTTAGATTGCAATTAGTAGACTGAAGAACATGGTTACCATTCGTTAATTAGTTAGAGGGAAAACTCCATATGGGGATCAAAATGTGAAATCATTAATTAATCACTATTTACACGCACTTGGTGAATTCTTCAGAATTATTGTGCATGGCTGTTTCCATGCACACAGTGCTAGGGCCAATCGAGGACTCCAGGCATCCAATGTTGTAATTAAAAATAGCAATTTCCAAGTTCATTGATGAGTTACATTCGAGCTGTTGTAGCTACCAAATCCTGGTAGCTACAATTACAACGGCACACTCTCAGGTAGCACATGTGTATGTGGCATGCTTGTGAAATGGTATGTGGACGCCATCCCTGAAATCTTAAATAATATTATTAGCACGAGTTGAACCTAGAATAATTTGAAATTCAACTAAGTAAACCAAGAAGAGGGAAAAAAACTACAAAACTACATCCTTCGCCCATTTCTCTATCAATTAGCCATCCGTTGCTCCAAGAAGAATGCAGAACAAAGTGAACAGTATGTGCAAGTCAATCTGAAGAAAGAAAGAAACGAGCAAAAGAATCGATTGCACCAAGTAATCAAGTTCTTGATCAAATAAAGGTAGGTAGGGTAGGAATTGCCGGTGCCTCCCTCTCCAAGCTCACGTTGTGAAGAACTGCTGGTCATTCCTCACGAGTCACGACCGCTCAGAGTACCTAAAGACAAACTAATATTTAGTTTGGCTCCTATCTTGTGTGTTTCTTTCTGCTAAAATTCTTAGAACATATTTTGTGTTTTTCTTTCTGCTAGAATTCTTGGCACAATATGGTTTTGGTTTTGGTTATAGGGCCATCATGGATCGATGCACAAGAAATTGCTTTTCCACTCCTATTTATAACCAAAGCAACCAGACAAAAGGAGAATGGCGTGTTTAGACAATGAGTAATGCTATGTGGCCGCACATGTTTGCCATAAAGTTGTTTGAAGACATAAAGTTGCTAGAATGTAATTTCGCACATGTTTAGAACACACATCAATTAATTCCCACAAAAGCATGGACAAAATAAGCATCATAAGAAGCAAGGTTAGATCTTTTTGAAACATAGGATTGAGAAAATGAATAAACAAGAAAAACTAGTATTTTGATAGAAATACAAGCGCAAAAAGAAAATTACGAAACAGAGGAAAAATATAAGAATGATCGTTTGAATAAACCACAGGAAAAATACAGAAATAGGATGTGAGAGATAGACTCAAAGAAAATATTCTAGAGGTTAGAGCTCTTGCTAACTTTCCTTTAAAATTTCATACATTGAGTTATTCCTTAGAAATTTCATAGGAACTAGAGAGTTCCAATCCTTTGTTTTAATGGGCTAAATAAAAAACATGTCAATCAAATTTGAATTCTACAAAATTTCTCTATAAATCCTCTATTTCAAAGGATGCCTTAACAAGACAACTAAAAACGTTTTCAAAGGGGTCATATTTAACTGCTACTACTACAGCATGACAATGGTACACCAATTTGACTGGCGCAGCCGTACCTGTTTGCATGCGTGGTGTGCAAACTAATTGTGTTTTGTCTCTATCTTTGCAGCTAATGGA
This sequence comes from Oryza meyeriana var. granulata, assembly GCA_003991445.1. Lineage (NCBI taxonomy): Eukaryota > Viridiplantae > Streptophyta > Magnoliopsida > Poales > Poaceae > Oryza > Oryza meyeriana. The sequence goes on along the minus strand of RYFJ01000521.1, from coordinate 194,140 downwards.
AGTTCCTTATCCAAATGAGCAAATATTTGTCTAACATGTCCTTCAGTGGAAGATCAACTGTGTATGATCAATCATCGAACAGTGACGGATCCAGATAAGTAAAGTAAACCAAGATGAGGAAAAAGAGCTAATGGAAGTTCCTTATCCAAATGAGCAAATATTTGTCCAACATGTCCTTCAGTGGAAGATCAACTGTGTATGATCAATCATCGAACAGTGACGGATCCAGATAAGTAAAGTAAACCAAGATAAGGAAAAAGAACTCAAAAACACATCACACATCCTTGGCCCCTTTCGTCGTCAATTGGCCATTGGTTAGAGCATCTCTAAAAACCTACCTATTTCGCTTACCAAACTAAAATCTAATAATTTCGCTGAAAAACAAGGCTCCAAAAGATTTGTCATTTGGCTTGCCAAGCCATCTGCCTGGTCAAATGGATTCTTTAGCTGGCCAAATCTAATTAGCCAAAAGAGCTGCCTATTTATGGGACCCACCAGCCGTCTTCCCCTACATGCGCTCCTGCCCCGGCAGCCTCCCCAATGTGCCTGCCCCAGCCGCCTCCCATTGGCCTGCCACCGAATCGACGTGCCTCTGGACGCCCTCCTAGCCCACCGCCAGGCCACCGCGCCTCTGGCCACGCGCTAGCCCCGGCCCACTGAGCCTCCCCCCGCTTGTTTGCCCCGGCCGACCGCGCCTCTCTCCGTGGGCCTGCCTCTGGCCGGACGCGTCTTCCCTCAGCCCGCCGCCAGCCACGTGCCTGATAGTGAAAGAAGAGAGAGACATTGAAAGAAGAAAGATGGTATAATAGACACTAACATATGGGTCCATTAAATTTAGAGAGTACGATATAGAGAAGCTTTTGAAGTAAACAGAAAATTTGGAGAGGGAATATTATGGCTAGCCCAGATTTAAATAGGTTTTTGGAGTTGCTCTTATTCCAAAAAGAATATAAAATAAAGTAAAGAGAGGAGAAGTGCAAGCGAATCAATCAGGCAAGTATCAATGCAAGTCTACCAGAACAAAGAAGAAAACAAGCAAAAGAATCGATTGCACCAAGTAATCAAGTTGGCGGTCAAATCAAAAATCAAGTCTGCAATACCAACCGAGGAAGGCCAGGAAACCGGAGAACCATATCATGCACGACATGTGCAATACAAGAGTATATATACGAATATGACAGAATCCAAGACGATGATAACTTCTAGAGTTCGGAGGAGGGAAAAGGAGTATTAGGTAAAACGAGTTAAGTCATTAGAGTATAATTAATTAAGTATTAATTATTTTATACTTGAAAAATTGATTAATATGATTTTTTAAAGTAATTTTTATATATAAATTTTTTTTAAAAGATACTGTTTAGTAGTTTAAAAGGCGTACTCACGAAACGAGGGAAACTTTTCTCTCTTCTATCACTTTCGAACTCAGCCTCAGTAACAAAAACATATGAGTTTGCACAAACATCGTGTGAAATATTAAAGTTTTATAATATATTTAGGTTGGATGAAAAAATCATATACGTAGACAATCTTAAAGTTTGTACAATTACAATATGTACAATAGCTCCATCATTTTCATACAAATTAATCAAAGAAGTAAACAAAATTTGCTTTTTCCGACCTTATATCATGATCGTTTAACAATGGCTTCATTAGCAGCATATAAGCCTCCAACATGTTGTTTGGTTGTCTCCAGACAAAAGAATAAATTGGATAGATTTCCTTGGTTTTCTTGCCAACACCAAAAAAACAAATTGGATAGATTTACTTGGTTTTCTTACCAACACCAAAAGAAGAACGAAAGAGATAGAACGATTTCTCGGTGGGAGTAAAATATTTTTTTCTACAAGAGTTAGGGATAGAGAAATTAAACGACCGCACAGCATTCGATTGCCCTGGTACAGAGCGGGATACAGCTGCCACAGAGTTAGGCTACTGAGCTGAAAAATTGTGCCGTCCTTACATGACTCCATACTCGTTGTCCCTCGTCTGTCACCGTCCTGAGAGTTCTGGTTGCATTGGTTGTGAAACTCTTCAGCACATCATTTCATTGCAGCGCCATTCTTGCTTCTAGGCCACCATGAGCTGACGGTGTGTGACGATCGAGCGGAATGCAACGTAGGGTAGGAATCCCCAATGCCTCCCTCACCTAGCTCACATTGTGAATCGAACCGCCAGGCCGTTCCTCACGACCGCTCAGAGCTCCTGAGCAAACTAAAATTTGACTCTTGTTTTGTGTTTATGTTTTTGCTAATTTTTTTGGAACATATTTTGTGTTTTTGTTTCTGCTAGAATTCTTGGAACAAGATGGTTTTGGTGTTGGTTTTGGTTATAGGGCTCATCATGGATCGATGCAGAAGAAAATGCTTGCTACTCCTATTTATCACCAAAGCAACCAGACAAGGGTTCGGTTGGACAACGAGCAATGCTGGTGTAAGCAGTCCACTAACCATCCATCGCCGAGTTGATTGTAGACATAAAGTCATTACACATGTTTGCAGCACACATCAATTCCTACAAAAGCACACAAAAAATCAACATCCTAAGGGCATGTTGGAAGATGAATGTTGGGGTAAAAAGTTCCTCCGTGAGCACTCTTTTCGAACTGTTATATAGTGTGTTTTTTTAAAAATTTTCTATCTAAAAGTTACTTTAAAAAATCAAGTAAATCTATTTTTTAGAGTTGTGATAATTAAAACTTAATGTATCATATACTAATAGCCTATCTTATTTTACGTGCGTCAAAAATTTAAGCCAAATCTATGGCTTCAAACTTAGCCTAAGAAGAGACTACAAGATGTTGTCATTCGAAGGGAGCCAGTGGTGCTATCGGTAAGAACAAAATCCATCGATGAAGGGTTTGTTTAGCAGGGCTTTAGCTCCAGCTCTATTTTTTTTTGGAGCTGGAGCCTAATCAAATGGTTTTAGCTTTATTTAAAAAGAAAGCGAAATAGGCTAGAGTGATTTAAAAAAAATAAACTAGAGAACTAAAGCGGATTAAGACCGCTCCACAACTCCACTCTAGACTCTGCTTTAAGAGTTATATTTAAGAGTTGAAACCCTGCCAAACGGATCCAAAAATGAAGACGGCACCGGAGGAACAGGAGGTCCTGCCTCCTGAAGGGTGCCGTGGGAAAATTTTTATTATGCACATGTCTAAAGCTTTCAAAGTAATATATTAAAAGTAAACCCTGTAATTATTTATTTTCGAATCCGGACATTTTGGCAACGCTATCTATGGGGCGTGAAAATAGCTACTGCCACTCCAGCATGAGAAGCGTACGGGGCAAACAGTACATGTTTGCATGCATTGTGTGCAAACTAATTGTGTTTTGACTCAACCTTTGCAGCTAATGGAAGTGATCAACGTGGACTGCAAAAGTTTGTTATTCAGATGGGATTTTTTTACGGTACACCAGGATTATTTAGACCGTTCGTTCCACAGTAATCCAACGGTTGATGTTGTTATTACCTCCTATGGGGTAATACATGTTAAAGAAGGAAATAAAATACTATTTTGCACTTGCTATTTATAAGCACGGTTACACATTAGGCAAGTGATTAGTGTAATAATCTCACATCCATATATATTTCGAAATTCAGTTTCCATACAACTGTAATTTTTAATTTTGAAAGTCATATCTATCTACATTATGAATACACATTATTTTAAACTATGGTCATCATATAAAAAGTTTTGACTTTGCTATTTAAATATTACAGTTTAGACTATGCATCAATAAGATTTGTTCTGATTTTAACGTAAGAAGAGTTCAAGTAATTTGTACACATAAACAAATTCGAATTCATGTTTCATATTTCAAATTTTGAGATTTTAAATTACATTTGCTTATTTGTTTCATGTGCATAATTTATTTTTTATACATCTACGGTTTTTGTAGATTTAGAATGGCATTTCACATTCTTTTTTTATACTAGATGATGCCCTGGACGTTGCTGTAGGAAATTCTATCATCATGTGCCATAAGAAATGTAGGTAAAAAAAATAGGTGTGATATCTCAGAGAGTGATGAAAAAGGCATCCTAATATATATGGTAATTGATCTGCATATATACAGTGAATAAAGAAATTAGGTCCCATGCATGTAATGATGGTGGAGTCTCTCTCTGCAGAGCAACATTGATCGTGTTCCTAACAGAACATATTTGTTTGCATTTTCAGTGCAACAAAAGTAATGAGGTAAGATGTTTTGCTAACCACACGGGAGGAATGAATGTTTAACTGTTAAGCACGAAAAATAGGAAATTGAAGCTAGCAATTTGAGACTATATTCCTAGCCTTCTAGGAAGCTGCCAGTGCTTTTGCAAACATATATAGAATTTTATTTTCTGAATCTGGAGACCTATATACTGGGGTCTTGAAAACCGAAGTGCGGAACAACAATATTGGAAGTTGTAGAAACAATTGAAAAGTTAAAAGATGAACCACCTGGAGCAGCTAGTTTTTTTTGTTACTAGCTAAATATCTGTGCATTGCTATGGATAAAAAAAAATTTATTATTATATTACCTAAAATAGATACAAATACAACCCATCTTTTTTCTATTGGTAACATTCACCTTAATTTCATTTTATATGTGGCTATCTATTTAGATTTGGTTATTTTTAATATTAAAAAGTTCAAGAAGTATTTTGCAAAATTTACAATAGGAGTAGGGGTGAAAGACGCACTACCATAACCACTATCTTCTTTTAAAGGAGTGGTAGCAAATTGTTCGTGCGCTGCTATGGGAAAAAAAATAAAATTACAATAATGTATGTAGTTGTTTAAGAGAATTTATTATTTTTTCTAAGCACTTTTAATTTTGACACGAATATATTGTCAAAGTGCAACGTGTTAAAAAAATCCCGAAAGACGCTCACTCTACTCATGAAGTAATTATTTGTTGCTTTAAATCCACTCACCTGGATGATTATAAGGAATATATCCCACTACTACGTTTGTAAATATAATAATTTTATTTGTCTTAATTAGGCAATGTAATATAATTAGAGTCCAATATATTTGTAGATGCTCAATTTTCGTACAATTTCTATTAATCATCCATATTCCGTTTTTTCACAACGCTACCTACGCGTAGTGACTGAATAGTCATTATCAGAACAAGTGTTTCAAACTTCCAGCTGAGCATTAGGAGCATCAGATGCAAAACAATAATAATGGTGATAACGGCGTCAACTTTATTGGCTGGAATTCCCTGGGAGACTGGATCTAGACCGGCCCAACCAATGCACACACGACAACCATCTTGCGTCACGCAGGACCAATTGCTTGGGAAGCTAGGTGTGAATCGGCCCAAGTAAATAGCAATTCACGAATTTTTACTGTTACTAATTTAATTTTTTTTTAATTTACAAAACTAATTTTCGATCTGGATCATTTACAGAACTAGTCTCTTGCCGCCGTGGGCCACGGCGGGATTTAAAAACCGCCGTGGCCCAGTGCGGCGAATGGCATTCCCGTCACCCGGGGCTAACGGCGCCGGCCGCCGTTAGCCCCGGGGACGCCACGTGGATTCGCCGCCCTGGGGGACGGCGGCGAATGCCCCCAGGGGGCCGAATGCATAGGACCGTCCGCACAGCGATCGGACAGTCCGAATCGACAGCAAATTGTTGTAACGCGCGCTAACTACCTTAAAACAGTCATAACTTTCGCATACGGTCTCGGAATCGGGCAAATAAGTACTCTACGGACATCTACAGAAAATTTTACATCCGCTTCTCCCCCACTTCGTCAAGTTTATCCAAAAAAATTTTACGAAATTCGGCCGGGAAGATTGAGTTTTTGAGGTCCGAAGTTTCAGCACGGTTTTTAAAGCACACTCGTAATTTTCTACAGGCCACATCTTACATCAGTTTAAGCTGCACCTTCACAAGATTTTGCTATTCTCGTGTTGCTAGTTGAGAAAAAAATATCAAAAAAAAAGAAAAAAAAAATTTTGCAGGCGGCCCCCTAGATTCGGACGGTCCGATCCTTGTGCGGACCGTCCGTTCACTATGCTAAAAACCGCCGTCCCCCAGGGCGGCGAATCCACGTGGCCTCCCCGCGGCTAACGGCCGCCGGAGCCGTTAGCCCCGGGTGACGGGATGTCATTCGCCGCCCTGGGCCACGGAGACTAGTTCTGTAAATGATCCAAATCGAAAATTAGTTTTATAAATTAAAAAAAAATAAATTTGTAACAGTAAAAATTCAGCAATTCACACACGAGAACCCATCTTACACAGTGGTGTCTTGACGACAGCCCATTGGAATCTCTCGGAACATAGAACGGGAAGCGATCCACGTGAGACCATGATCTGGTATTTTGGTGCGAATCTGACACGGGCGTCACGCGAAGGGCTGGGTAGACAGGAAACGCTATTCGTTTTCTATTGGACGATATACAAAAATTTTGACGTACCAAAAATTTATAGAAAACTTCAATATTTATAGTAGCTAAAGATCTGTTATCAGCTGATCCATTCGGCAACAGCTAACTATCGAACGTTCAGTTCTGAATCCCATGTTTATAAATACTGGAACCTTTGATCGATGTGGAGTAGTTTTCAAAAAAAGAAAAAAGATCAATGTGGAATAACCGAAGTCATAGTGCACCAAGAATCATGGTCTGCTATCATCGTTTCTTAGGTCTCATCTGTAGAACAACAGAAGAGAATTCCCAATAAAATGGGTAAGTGAAATATTCTTAATGCCAAACAGATCAGGAGAGAGATAAAATAGCGAAACACAGGGATAAACATAACACATACTCCCGTCTGATAGCCATATGATAGCCTACCCACGGAGAGGGATAGAGTAAATCCCGTCTGTATAGATTTAGATTAGGACTCAGTCACAAAGTATAAGCATAATCATAGAGAAAAAGGCTTGAGCTGGAAGAAAGATCAAACTAAGGTCAAACAAAATCTAGCAAGATACATTAGAGAATGGGGTTCTGCTTCAAAGCAATCTCAATCCCCGTGCTTGTTGAGCCGGCGTTCGCTCACAAGTTGCAAGGTGATGAACTGATGACGTAGTTGCAATGAGCCGATAAGGAATTGGAGCTGCCGCAATGATGCCGAGTGCTGCAGTGGCATGTGCACCGTTGAGAAGGATATATCTTATAGGCATGAGGTGGAGATGAAGGATTAAAGAAGGTGAAGAGCTGGTTAAAGATAAGCTTGCCATTACAAAGGAGGGAGAACGTCAAGCGGCAGCAGAGTATGATGATTTGATGACGATGGCGATGAATGGCGGCAGCGACAACAGGGAAGCTCATGCGACGATCCAACGATGGAATGTGGAGTCGGCTGGGCTGGGGCAGGACGATGGATTGTGGAGTCGTTTGGGCTGGGCAGATTCAATAACTGGGCTGGGCTCACGCTGCGTGTTGAAGAGTGGAAGTGGCGAGGGACACTGCCGTGTGTTGCGCTGCACTTACATCGCGTAGAAGAGCGAACGGTGTGCATACTACGTAGGTGAATTTTTTTCATTTTTTATTTTTTAAAAAATATTTACAAAAGTATATTTTAGGTTTCAAAATTTACTAATCTATACTCCTAACGCCCTCTAGACGGTTTTTTTTTTAAAAAATCCCTTTTAAAGGGCGTTTTTGATGATGTAGCAGACGGCCGTCGGGCCGTCTACTATTTTGCAGGTGACACCCTTGCCACCCTCTAGGAGAGCGGTTAGGGGGCCCCCTGCAAAAGTGGTGGCGCCGCAAAGTCGTCATTTTGTAGACAGCTCCCTTACCGTCCTTCCAAAGAGCGATTTTTACCTGGCCAGGGGGCTGCCTGCAATAGAGGCAGCTCTGCGGGTCAACCGTTTTGCAGGCGGTCCCCTAGCTAGGCAAAAGCCGCTCTCTTAGAGGACGGCAAGGGGGCCCCCTAACTGCCCTCCTAGAGGGTGGCAAGGGTTTTTGTCCAGCCAGGGGGCCACCTACAAAAAGGCACCACCCGCAAGGCCAACGTCATCGGCTTTTTGCAGGCGGCCGCCCCTCAGCCGGTGCAACCGTTCACAATCATATTTTTTATCAAATTTCAATCAAATCTCACTAAAATTGAACTGTTTTGGATTCAAATTCTCGATGGAGTAATGGAATTCGATCTGTAACATTGATAAGGCAATTTGACCAATCTAACAGGCATTTGGCAGATGAATTGATAAAGAAATTCACGAACGGTCGTAATTTTAATTGTTAGTTTTTTCGATCGGTTTTCAACGCTTGGAATCTACTTTCGTCGTGAAGTCGAAACCTCGAAAATCCACAGCTTTCGATCGGTTTCGTCGAAAACGTAAACCTTGAGGAGTACATCGTTGCACCGACGATCATGAATGAAGTAAAGAAGTTTCTGTAGTAAGCATAGACTGAATACAACATGGCGTACAAAAGATAGAACATATGTACAACAGGCTAACTACTACTAGTATAACGTACTACGGGCCCTGGCCGTAACCTCTAGCCCTGTTCATCTTCTTACCTTACGCTCGCACGTGGCTTTGGGAGTAGGTGAGCCGGTCTGGTGGTATGGCACGGTTAGCACAGCTCGTGTGCACGGGTGTGGCAGCGGGCAGCTCCTCTGTCTATGGTGACGGAGCTCCTCTGAGCCGTGAGGAACCTAGTTGTCATGCCCGGAATTTCTATCCAAATTTCCAAACGCTTAGATGTGTATTTGACCCTCGTCTAGGAATCAGTCAAAACACACAATAACAAAGTTGATAACAAAGTAAAAGTCTTTAAGTAATAAGTTGACGATTGTATAATTATTACAGAGGCAGATGAAATCTCTCAACCAATAAAATTCTAAGCAGCGGAAATATAACTAGTGAAGATGACAACTCCAAGTTCCACAGGCAACTTGGCCCGAATCTAGCCTAGTCCTCCAGATCTCCATCATCATTGTAGAACTCCTCTTCTGATGATTTGGTATAGCAAGGTGAGTATATGGGATACTCAACAAGTCACACAGCAAATATGCAAGTGCACAGGATAAAAAAGGATGGCATATAGGGCTAAATTGCATAAACAGCATTTAATAAAGCATTTAAGACAGTAATAAAACAGTTGAACAATTAAACAATATTAATCCAACACCGTACAGCCCACCTGGCTGCACAGGCCCAAACCACCCCAAACCTAGAGCTAATATAACCATCATATCACATTATTAACCATTAAATGATAAATGAGACTAATCACAAAAAACATTATTAGGCTCGTCCATAACTGCGGGCATGGTTATTCGAATAGTTTTACTCTTGCTAGAGGCGTACAACTTTACCCACAAGACACAACTCCATAATATGTTACCATTGGCCTTGGTACCACCACGATACCTCGGAAAGGAGTTGTGATAGGACTCTTCGCATAACACGTCCAATAGAATGATCACCGGTCAAGTCCCCAGTAGAGATAGCCCAACCTCCAGGCTAGAGAAACTCTTGGCTCTCAGATATGAACCTATTGGCACTGCCACTGTGGATTTATGGACACTACCACTTAACAACTAAACACACCATGGTGTCTCTTGCAAGGACATGCTACACTACAAGTCCAGCCGTTGCCCATGCTGGATTGTGGTTAGTACGGTAAATGCTTCACAACAATAGCTCCCGAACCGATCTGTAATTGTCATGAGCACTACTAACATCATCATCATTCCATGTGCTCACAACCCACTATTCAGTCAAGTTTTAGTTGCCCATTAAATTAACCTTACACGACCTTAGTCGTGAACGGAACCATCATTTCATTTGAATCAATATTTAAGTAATAGCCCTTAAGTTATACTATAATTTCGACATGGCTAAGCAGGGTCCTACAATTATTCTAGCTAACCAATAATTTAAGCTAGCTAGTCACATTAGTCCCATAGGTACAATGACAGGTAATGAAAGCAATAGGGCTATAAACCAAGATTAGGGTTTTCCCTCCCGATGACATTGTAAAATAAATACACATTTGAATAAAAAAAATTTAAATCATTGGATCAATATGCTCCAAGGGCTTTGGATCTGTGTGACTTGCCTTGCTGCTCCGCAAAGTCTTCCAAACCTTCCTCGGCGTAAACGGACTCCTCCGGAACATCGGAAACTAAAGGCAAATAAAAAACCAACAAAAACAGTACATAAGCATAGAGCAATAGCACATGTGGATATTTTTAATGGATAGATCTTGATTTTTAAAAAATTTAAATACTTGAACGACCTCGATTCGAGTTCGTATGAATCAGTTGTGATTTTTAGAAATTTAAACCGATTAACACCATATACAAAAATTATTATAGCCATAATGACGCAATATTGAATTAAATTCGAAAAGGAAAAGGGCTTTATTGTGTCATCAGGGTCTGGTCCACCGTAGACCAGGTTCACCAAAGCGGTCTACAAAAACCAACGATTGAGATTTAAAGGATCGGGATCGGACGGCCTCGATGGATCCCGATCTCAGGCACTAGGATGATTGACACATGGCACTGTTAACACCAAAATTTGGTAAGGCCCTGTGTCAGATTCGGTCAAGAAGAAATTGCAGTCAACTAACGGAAATTGATCCAGAAGAGACTGATTCCGGGAAGGAGCCATGAAGACCGCAACATGGTAGTTATTTACTGTATCTATTAATTAGGCAAGTGCTTATCTTTAGGAAACCTGACCTCGTGTCCGGTCAGGTCTTATTGGTGTTTTCTGTTATAATTAGGAAATCATGTACCGTGTCCAATAAGGACTCATGTAACTCGGGGTATAAATACGTACGCCCGGGGACCTTGTAAATTACCACTCAATCAATACAAATTCGGCGTATCGCCACCCTTTCGACGGGTTCTTGCTTCTCGAGCCGGGCTGCATCGGTTAAGTTCGACCTCCTGCGAGAGGGTAAGTCTCGTCACCCCGGCTACCTATCGGCTAGGACTTCCTCGGTTAGGTCCGATATTCTAGTCGGTTTATGGTAGTCGGCTTACCACGATATATTTATTCTATCTATGGCTGCATCAGTTCAGTTTGATCTCATAGATTGATTAGGTATATCACATCACGCGTGCGTAGATCGTATCGGCCTACTGGGAGCGGTTTATCATCAGTTTATGCTGCATCGGTTAAGTCCGACCTATTAAACTGCCAGTGATAAATCGTTCCTGCTAGGTTGATACCTGTGCGCAAGCGTCTTATCGGGGTGTATAGCCGATAAGTTATTATATTTTAACATTACGATCGCATCAGATCTATCGGCCTATCGAGGTATTGTTATCATCATCAGTCTGTGCTGCACGGTTGGGTCCGATTACTAGACTGACGATAATAACTTTACTCTTAAAAGCCGATGGGTTTTATGCGGTGTTTTATCGGAGTGCTTAGCCGATAAGTTATCTCTTAAATACAGCCGATTATACTGCTTTGCCTTTGTTATACATTCTTGCTTGCGTTACTACTTACGATCGGCTAAGGGCTAGCGATTGGTTTACTCTGGACCGAGCACGAACACAGGTAAGCTCTCGAGCACGAGCTTAGTCAAGATCCCAGGCACGATCAGTGTGCAAGGACCCGGGCATGGGTACAAGCGAGCACCTGGGCACGGCAGACCTCAGGTAAGGGCAGGCACGAGCACAGGAAGGAACCCGGGCACGGGTACGGGCAGTGAACGAAGATCCCGGGCGTGGGCATGAGCAAGGGCCCGGGCACGGGTGCGGGCAGTATCTTCGCGGCGATACTAGTAATTTCAACCACGATCGGCTGGAGTTTACTTAATCTATTTGTTTACACATCCTGCTTACTTATTTTATTTCATCAGTTTACAGCCGATTTTTGAGCATCCCTTCGATGATCGACTAGTTTAATATTTGCTTATTATTATGTTATTGCTCATGCCATCATCGGCTTCCAGTCGATGTATAAGTGCTACAGTGAAAATCGGCCATCGGCCGATGAGACGAGTCCAGATCGGCTTCTAGCCGATTGGCTCATAAACCTAATATTTTCTCTCCTTGTCAATTGCAGGGTCAAATTGACTGGCATGCCTACGAACCTCAAGACTTTAGGACCTGCACTGGAGTGAAGCAAATCTCCCAGGCCTTCGCGTGTCTCCAAGGCCCCGGACGGCCCCGCCGGTTTTCGGCGTCAACAGGCACCTAGTTGGTAGCCACGGGGGATGGGATGGTGACGGGGTGGCTGAGGTGGACGGCTGGTGGCAGCGACGGCTCGGATGGCGGAGCTCGCCGGCGATCTAGGGCGTTATGGCGGCAGCGGGCTACACCAAAAGGACGAGGACGACGAGGTGAATCTACCCCAGGGTTACGTGGTGGCGAACGGTGACGGATCGTCACCGGCAACGAGAAAAGGTGGCGGAAGTCTTCGGGTCTCCGACAATGACGGTGCTCCAGTGATGGATTGCAGTTGTGGACCGGTGGACGAGGTGCAGCACCTCCGGGCGATCACGACCGAAGTGACAGCGAGGGACGACGGCGACCCGAGCGGCGGCACGATGCTGCTAAAGACGACGACGGCGGCGGCTCAATCTACCTACCCTTAGGGCTTCCCTAGAGGCGGCAGGCTAGGGCAAAAGCAACGGCGTGCAGAAGGGAGGACGGAAATTTTTATAGGCCTCGGGATTGGTGAGTCCGAGGCGGACACGACGGCTAGGGCTATGGCAAATTCGGGCGGCGGCGAGACTATGAGTCGCGCATGAGTTCGGGCCCAATCCGAGGCCGTTTTGCTCCTGGTTTTGAGGGGATAGGCGGAGGGAAAGTAGGGGAGGAAACCCGCCCCCCCCCCCAACTCAATTCGGGAAGGGATCGAGCGAGCCGGCCAGATTTTGTGCGACGCAGCGGCGGAGCGGAGCGGCGCGGCCTTTGGCCCGAGCTTGATGACAGCCTAGATAGGTGGGGTCCACTTGTCAGCGGGAGAGAGAAAAGAAAGAGGGAAGAGGGAGATGGGCCGGCTGGGCTTCGTTGCGGGAGAGGAGATAGGGAGGGATGGCGTTGGGCTGAATTCGGCTCAGTGGCCAGGAGGGGATTTAAAAACCTTTTTCTTTTAGTTAATTCACTAAAATGATATTCTAATTATTAAAAATACCTCCCTAGCTCAATTAATTCCCAAAAAATTCTAGGGGCTAAAGGAGCCAATGAAATATTTAATAAAATTTTATCTAGCCCATTTTTATATTGAAATTTGTTAAAGATTTTTATTAAACCCCTTCTTTAAGATTTTAAATAATTTCTAAAAATGTATTACCACATGTATTATTTATATGGATAATTTTTAGGGTGTGACAAACCTACCCCCCTTAAACAAAATCTCGTCCCCGAGATTCAGAAGAGCTGGCGAAGAGGTGCGGATGGGCTGACTTCAACTCGTCCTCTTGTTCCCACGTAGCTTTGTCCTCTGAATGGTTACTCCATCAAACCTTGCAAAAGCGTGTTACTCGATTCCTGGTCCTCCTCTCTGTGGTCTCCAAGATGTGAACCAGTTTCTCCACATAAGTCAGATCCTCCTAGATCTTGATCTGTTCTGGGCTAGCTTCCTCTGTAGACACTCAAAGGCATTTCTTTAACTGTGAGACGTGGAACACATCATGAAGTCCTGCCATAGCCTAGGGTAACTCCAACTGGTATGCGACTTCACCGTAGCGACTCAGAATCTTGTATGGCCCCACAAAGCGTGGAGCTAATTTTCCCTTGGTTTGAAAAAGATGAACTCTTCAAAGTGGCGTGACTCAAAGGTACACGTAATCTCTTTCTATAAAACTCAGATCTCTTCGATGGTTATCTGCATAACTCTTCTAACGAGACTGAGCCACCCGTAATCTTTCTTGTATAACCTTTACTTTTTCCTCAGCTTCCCTCAAAATGTCGGTTTCGAAAACTTAATGTTCTCCAGTTTGATCCCATAGGGGCGGGTTACGACACTTCCGACCATATAAGGATTCATACGGAGCCATTTGAAGACTGGCTTGATAACTATTGTTGTAGGAAAACTCCCCATAGGGCAAGCTCTTGTCCCAACTCCCACCAAAGTCTAAGGCACAAGCTCTTAACATGTCTTCTAGAATCTGATTGACCCTTTCTGTCTGACCGTCCATTTGAGGGTGATAAGCAATGCTGAAGTTCATATGGGTACCCATCTCTTCCTGGAGTTTCTGCCAGAATTTTGAGGCAAATTGACTTCCTCTGTCAAATACTATCTTCTTAGGCACACCGTGTAAACACACTATCCTTGCCATATACAATTCTGCTAGCTTACTACCAGAGTAAGTGGTCTTAACTGCAATGAAGTGGGCAACTTTGGTAAGCTTGTCGACCACTACCTAGATAGAATCATGTCCCAACGAAGTTTTGGGCAACCCGGTGATAAAATCCATTCCTATTTCTTTCCATTTCCATTTAGGTATCTTTAATGGCTACAACAACCCTACTGGTCTCTGGTGTTCTGCCTTCACTCGCTAACACACATCACAAACGGCGATGTATTCGGCTATCTCTCACCTCATACTGGCCCACCAAAACTTTTCCTTAAGGCCCTGGTACATCTTGGTACTGCCGGGGTGAATAGAAAACTGTTGTTCATGATTGTATCTTTCAACTCCTTGTTATCTGATACACATATCCGTTCCCCCAACCATACCGTTCCTTGTTCATCCTCAGGAAATCCACAGGCTTCTCCTCTTCTCATGTTCTTCTTGATCTCCTGGATGTGTCGATCATTGATTTGAGCTTCTCTAACTTGGTCTATGAGCATGGGACATGCCTCCAACGCTGCTACAAAACCCTTCTTGACGATTCCCAAGCCTAGCCTCTCAAATTCTGCACATAACTCCCAAGGCAACTGCCGTCCTTCTAAAGCATTGTAATAACTCTTCCTACTGAGGGCATCTGCCACTACATTGGCTTTTCCCGGGTGACAGTGAATTCCAATATCATAATCCTTAATTAACTCCAACCATCTCCGTTGATGCAAGTTTAGGTCTGGCTGAGTGAAGACATACTTCAAACTCTTGTGGTCCATGTACATCTCCGTACGATTACCAATGAGGTAGTGACGCCATATCTTCAATGCATAAACCACTACGGCTAGTTCTAGATCATGGGTAGGATAGTTTTTTTCATGTGGCCGCAATTGGCGAGACGCATAAGCTACCACTCTTCCATCTTGCATCAGAACACATCCTAGACCTTGTCGGGATGCATCATAGTATACTTGAAAATCCTTCCTGGGGTCAGGCAAAATCAACACCGGGGCAGACACCATGTGTTTCTTCAACTCTTGGAAGCTCTGCTTACACACGGGTGACCACTGGAATTTGACATCCTTCTGAAGCAACCGAGTCGTTGGCTTGGCAATCTTCGAGAAGTTCTCTATGAACCTACAACAGTATCCCTCAAGACCAAGAAAACTCCGAATTTCTGAAATTATCTCTGGTTGTTTCCATTTAGTGACTGACTCCATGTTTTTGTCAGGTCCACTGCAACACCTCCAGTAGAGAGGACGTGACCGTGACCAAGGAACTTCACTTCCGACAACCAAAAGTCACACTTACTGAACTTAGCATACAACTGATGCTCTCGCAATTTTTCCAACGCTAGACGAAGGTGCTGCTCATGTTCTTCCTTAGTCTTGGAGTAGATGAGGATATCATCAATGAAGACCACCACAAACTTGTCTAGGTACTCCATAAACACCTTGTTCATCAAGTTCATGAAGAAAGCTAGGGCGTTAGTAAGCCCAAAAGACATGACCGTACATTCATACAATCCATAACGGGAGGTAAAAGCTGTCTTGGGTATATCCTCTTCTTGGATTCTTAGCTGATGATATCCAGAATGGAGATCTATCATAGAGAATACTATGGCCCCTTCCAACTGATCAAACAAATCATCAACCCTAGGCAATGGGTACTTGTTCTTGATGGTGACGTCATTCAATGCACGATAATCCACACACATCTGATGGGTATGATCTTTCTTCTCCACAAAGATGACCGGTGCTCCCCATGATGAAGTACTTGGTCGAATGAATCCTTTTCGCCCCAAATCTTCCACTTGCTTCTTTACTTCCGCTAACTCATTAGCTGCCATTCTGTTGTGTCTCTTGTAGATCGGTCCGGTTCTATGTACCAGGTCTATCCGAAACTCTATATCTCTTTTAGGCGGCATGCCTGGCAGATCATCAGGAAACACATCTGGATAGTCTCTCATACTGCGATTTCTTCTAGAGTAGCCTGGTTCAGAATCACTCTTGGGGGTTCGACTGATGGAGTACAGAACATCACCTTCTGCCCAAGGTTACTGGTTAAGGTAACTTCCCTTGAAGTATAATTTATCATTCCTCTATGTCTAGTTAGCCAGTCTATCCCTAGGATGACATCAAGGTCTCTGGATTCTAACAGAATCAGGTTGGCTAGAAATGGGATCCCTTGGATATCAATGGTAATAGAGGGGCTATAAAAGTTGGAGGGCATTTGATTGCCAGTGGTGCATATCATCATTGGGTTAGCCAATTGTTCTACCCTTATCCCATTCGTTCCTACAAAACTCTTAGACAAGAACGAATGGGTAGCACCAGAATCAAAAAGTACTGTGGCAAGAACTGTGTTAACAGGGAACGTACCTAGGACCACATCTAGAGCGACTTGAGCTTCCTTGGTTGTAACATGGTTGACTCTAGTCTTGGGCAAATTGGAGTTGCTTTGCCCTAACACTGCTGGCCTAGGTCTCTAATGCTTGGGCTTTGGGCATTGATTTGAGAAATGCCTCGATTCATTGTAGTTGTAGCACACCAAGGTCTTGCCTCCTTGTTCCTTCTTAACTGTCTGATTCTATGAGGGCGCAGCAGCCGGGTGAGGGGAAGAACAGTTGGCCATAGCGCCACTG
This sequence comes from Oryza meyeriana var. granulata, assembly GCA_003991445.1. Taxonomy (NCBI): domain Eukaryota; kingdom Viridiplantae; phylum Streptophyta; class Magnoliopsida; order Poales; family Poaceae; genus Oryza; species Oryza meyeriana. The sequence goes on along the minus strand of RYFJ01000521.1, from coordinate 177,280 downwards.
CCAGTGTTGTTGTTGTAGAACTGGCGCTGAGGATGGGGTGCAGCCGACGATCCTCCTAGATGTGTCTGAGGAAGCATTGCCACACGTGGCCTCTGACTACTAGACTATTGAGCTCGAAAACTGACGATCTTGCGCTTCCTTTGCTCCATCCGATTGTGTTTATTTGCCTGTCGGATGGCCTTGTCAACGAGCTTCTGGAAATCCGAGTAGTCTCCTGAGATCAGCTAGACGGAGAGCTCATTATTTAATCCTCCTCAAAAACTTCTCCTGTCGCTCGGCGTCCGTGCTAACATCTTCAAGTGCATAACGGGCGAGGCGGATAAACTCGTAGAGAAACTCGGTCACCGACCGATTGCCTTGCTTGAGAGCCCTGAACTCCCACGAGAATGTGTGTCTTCTTGAAGGCCGCTGCGAACTCAGCCCAAGTGATAGGCTGACCTGCAGCTCTATTAGCTCGGAAGTGGTCCCACCACTTTGATGTGGGGCCATGTAGTTGGTGAGAAGCAAATGAGACCTTCTCTTGGTCCGTGCATTGTAGAAGATATAGCTTCTTGTCAATATAATGAAGCCAATCCCCGGCTTCCACCGGGCTGGTTGTGCTAGAGAAGGTGGGAGGCCTCACTCGCAAAAACTCTGCAAACTTGTTCTAAGGTGGAGGAGAAGGAGGCATCTGCTACTGTGGTCCTTGGTTCTGCTGGTTTTGCATTTGCTGCAGCATCAAGTTCATGAGTTGAGTTTGATGAGCGAGGACTTGTGCGATGGTAGGGTGATCATCAAGAGGCGGCAGTCCGTTGATAGCACCTCCACGATTGTTGTTTGTCCTAGTGTTAGCGTCCTGGTTGCTGCCATTGCGGGTGTTCACCATCTATAAGGATCGGAACATAGATGAGAAAAGAAAAGGGGCCCTTAGGGTAGATGCATATTATTTAAATTTCAACTTTTATTGATCTGAACTGAAATAAACATTTATGTTGTTTAATACTCAGACCACACCAACATGAAACTCCTAACTTAAGCAGTTACATCACCACCCTCTGACATAACTGCCATCTAAAACCCCCCACACATACAAGCATCACCTAAGCACACAACTGTTAACACAATGCTCTAAGGTAAACTTCTACTAAGGTACAACATAACAAGGTGAAGGGCTTCTTCGTGCATCAGAGTTGTACTCGGATTCCTCTTCATCCTCTTGGGTATCACCCCACTCTACTTTAGAATGGGTACAGGTTCCATTGGCTTCTGATCTTTCCGAAGGCGTACTAGCTTCCAACTCCTCCGAGTCTTCTTCAACATCATCAATATAAGCCACCGGCAAAACGACTTTGAGTGGAGCTTGGCCATTCAACACACGAGTCCTTGACGCTAGCTGTATCCGTGGGGGAAGACAGACCCTCTTCCTTGCAGTAGTGCGGATGTTGGCTCCTCCAAGGGGTGCTTCTCCTTTTGCTTGTGCCAGCTCCCTCTTCAAGTGGTCCACCCTATTTTGCAGCTTGTAGATCTTGGTACAATTCTCGTTCTCCAGATCATGAGCTGCTTTCACCACATTCGTGCAAGCGTTGTCTATGGCACTTAGCATCCTTACCAAGCATTGCGTAGTAGCGCTATTCTCCACCTTGGGGCTCTGGTAGCTGCTGTACCCATCAATGTGGGTCCGAGAAGAATGGTAACATAGGCAGTGTCTCTCAAGCGAATGGTGTAGCAATGGCAAAGTTCCTTAATGGCCTCCAATGCCACTTCCTGACATGCGTGCTCAAAGTTCCTTCCTCTGGCTTCAAAGATCATGGATGGGACTGTCACACCTGAGTTTTTTCCTTAATAGAGCCACACAAAAATACATTAAAGAAAATGCCAGAGAAATCATTTAATTAAGGCTAAGGAAATTAATTAATGGAGAAAATGCAAAATAACAATCCATCATGGCTGGGAGTATTTTTCCTATATTTCTCTTGCCAAAATACACTAACAGGATTTTTATTGGAATTTTTAGACTACTAGAATTATTTTTAATAAATCAAAAAATATTATCGAAATTAAAAGTCTCCTCGAAATCTGCCTTTTCCTTTTTCTTTTCTCTTTTTCCCTTCGTCTCTTTTCCTTTCCCTCCTGGCCCATGGCCCGTTCCTGTTCCCGGCCTGCTCTATGGCCCCCTCGTGCACCGCGCGCCTCCTCTCTCCCTCTCTCGCTGCCACTAGGCCCCGCCCGCCAATGCCCGTGCCCCTCTCCCTCTCTCCCACCAGCTGACCTGTCGGACCAGGGCCCCACATGTCAGCCGTGCGAGTTTGCCTCGCCCCACGTCCGTGTGCCCTTGCTCTCGATTCAAACGACGCAGACCAAGTCGCCGAGCCGTTCCCCCACATTCCCCACCCGTCTCGCCCACACTCGCAAGAGAATCTCACCACTTCCCCCATGACTGCCGTTTCCCCTTTTTTTTTTTGAAATTCGGCCGCTTCGGCCAATATCTCGAGCTCCCTGGGCTATTTAAACCCTCACCATCGCCTCCTCTCTATTTTCCCCCAATTCCCCGAGCTCCCCGTGCACTCTAACCCCGTCGGCGCCCAAATCCCGAACCGTCGCCGTGCTCTACCAACTCCAACCACTCGCCGTAGCCGCTGTAGCCGCCGCCAGGCCGCGCTCTCGCCTCCGTTAGCGTCACCGTGTGCTAGCGAAACTAGGCCGCCACCCCCACAGGCCCCAATAGCACCGGAGCCCCTCTCCCGCCATCGTCCTCTTCGGTAAGTGCCGCCACTGGCCTTCGGCCATGGAATTCCGCCGATTCGTTCGATCACTTCCTCTCCTAACCCCTCTACACGTTCACCAGAACCTCTCGGACCTCGTCCGCGTCTTCGCCATCGCCTTGCGCCGCCGGAATCCCGTCGGCGTCGTTGTCCCGAAGCACCCCTCCGCTACCTCCTCCTTTCCGCCGCCATTCACCGTCCTTCGGCCATCGCGAGCCCTTGGTGAGGACCCCTTCGGTTTCCCCTTCTCTTCCGCCACTCGCCGCCGCTCTCTGGGTGCCAGATGGTCGTCGGTGGTGACCATCCGGCCGCTGGCCCCGCCGCGGCTCGGCCGCGCCAGCGGGGGCCGAGCCCCGTTTGTCCCGCGTCGTCCGATCTGCCTCGGCAGATCAGGGTCGTCCGCTCTGTTCGCCGTGGCTGCCTCATTGGCAACCACGTGGCGTGGTCGCACCGGGCTACGGTGGACTGTGTCCACCGTGTGCCGCGGACCCAGGGTTCGCTGACCCATGGGCCCCATCTGTTGGCGCCGGTTCCTGGGTCGGCCTGACGCCATAAACCTAATTAATGCACAATAATTCATTTAGGGTTTATTTTTGTATAGTAAACACAGAGAAACTTTGAAAATTTTTAACTAATTCATACGAGGTGCGATTAATTCCATTCAAATTTTATTAAATCCAGAAAAATGTCAAGAATCCATTAAAAATAGTTTCAGCTTATGTTCTAGTGCTCTCATGTACTGTTTTTATTTGTTTGTGCTTTGATTGTTATAGAAGCCGACGTTTTCGACCCTCCCGTGTACTACGAAGTGGTTGCAAGTTACACCATATTCTTGTATATTTTGTACCTAATTTATGCCAAATGCTTTGTTTCAATTAAATAAACTTGCATGATTTTATTATTTCATGTGGCCTGGGGGATTATACCTTGGTCATGGAAAATTACTTAAATAAAATATGACCTTAATGGTGGGCTATGGGTGCATGGTTTTGCTGGTCGCACCCATGGCAATTAAGGACTGGCTCATATGAACCCCTTGAGCAGCTATTCGTACATACCACAAGCCAGCATGGGCAACGGCTAGGCTTGTAGTGTAGCTTCTCCCTCTCCTCGGCACTGTTGATGAGAATGGGCGTGATGGAGTTGAGTCGGCTCCGGGTCGGGTTGATCGGCTTCCGGATCCATTGTGACGCAAGGGGGGTAGCCTGGCCGATATGATGTGCCCTGTTGGTAGGTGCAACCTTAGCGTGGTGTGGATGGTTAGGGAGGAGTTGCACGAACAGTCCTGTCCCAACCTCCTGTAGGGTGTCGTGGTGACATGTCGGCACACGGGAACGTGTGTGGGGCTGTGTCTTGTGGGTACAGTTGTACACCTCTGGCTAGAGTTAAAATCTATTCGAATAGCCATGCTCACGGTTATGGGTGTTTGGTCAAGACTCACCGTGATTAGTCTCACCTTAATAAATTGACTTAAAATATGTTGTAGGGATAGGATGGTGTGTTGGGCCTGGTCGATGTGGTGTAACGTTGATCAGAGATGATTTAATACTGCTTAGTTAAATAACCTTTTACTCGTTTACAAACTACTACTGTTTGCAAATGCTTTTACGCAAAGGAATCCAAAGCCTATCTTTGTCTCCCGTGCATTGTGCATGGTTGCGGGTGTAACTTGTTGAGTACTGTGGGTGGTACTCAGTCTTGCTCCCTTTCCCCCTCAGAGATGGGGTTCTTTTCCGACGAGGATCGTCAGGAGGAGTAGGCTGGATCTGCCGTCAAGCTGCCTGTGGAATGGAAGCCCCTACGCGGCGTAGACATTTATAGGTTTAGTTATCCTTTTCCACTGCATTTATGTAAGACAATTTTATTCTGTTTGTAAGACACACTCTGTATAGCAACTTGGTATTTGTGTACCCTGGCTTTCTTAGACAGGGATTTAATACACAAGAATGTTCAGAATTCTGGTTGTGAATTTCTGGGCGTTACAAGTTGGTATCAGAGCCGAACTTGACCGTAGGATCACCCAAATGGAAACCCTAAGAGCCCTCTGAAACTTCTCATCTGCATATTCCTTTTACATTTGGAGTTGCTTCGGGAAAATTGGGAATTTATTATCGGTTTGGGATAAAATCTTGGCCTCTATTTGACTGAAATTTGTGAGTCAGGTCAAGTCTAGGATTGGGATTTTATTTGACGGTCACGTCATGTATGTCCAAGTTTTAGGAAAATATGGGTCAATCAGGGGTAATATTTAATTTAAGTCCTGTACAAATTTTTTTCTGCCTTACAATTATTATTAGAATTATTTTAGCACTACTTTATTCGGTTAAATCATTCTGTCAACTTCTTAATATTGATCATCCAAATATTATTCCATGCATAAAATCTTTGTTTTATTTCCAAATCATTTACCATTTATTTTATTTGGATCTGAGCATACATTGATTCCCCCTCCTTCTCTTCTATAGATGGACAGCCTTCCTAACTAGCGTGGAGCCGAGATGGGAGGATTCGTGGAGGAGCTCCGCATGAAGAGTTTCATGTTGGGGTACAGCCATGCCCCCGAGTACACAGCTGTGGAGCCACTGGAGGGCAAGCTCCCTCACCGCGTCCATTTGGAGCTACCCGACGAGCAGTACCTCCTACCTGCTATGTAGATAGAGGTCGGTGGGTGTACTTTCGACCACGCCTATCAGGAGGCAGCTTCCGCCTGACTGGAGAGCTACACCGAAGGCACCACTCCACCCTCCGCACCACAGCCTACCGCTACCTCCCCAGCCGAGCACACTACCAGACTTACAGCACATTCCAGCTAGCTGACGTGGAGAACGACACCACCATCATCCACATGAGGCGAGCCTTGTGGGCCATGGACTACATGCACGCCAACTGGGTGCGTGCGGCCCACGACAGGGAGGACACCAATAGGATGACTATTATAGGTCTCCAAAACCAGATCGACCACCTGAAGAAGGAGGTCGCAGAGCTGAAGGGCCAGCCACCGCTAGGTGGGGCTAGGATCCGTCTAACTCCGAGGAAGAGGACCCTTCCTCCGGTGCATCTCCAGTTGGCCCCTAGGAATGGGCCACCCGTAGTGCCAGCTCCAGCTCTAGCTCCAGCCCCAGCACCAGCACTGGCACCAGTAGACGACATAGTCAGTGTGTCATCGAGGGACAACAGCTTCCACGGCCACACCAGCATCCACGGGGGCTTCACCTCCACTGACGACAGCAGCTCTTTCAGTGGATCCTGCACTCGCAGCGAGGCTAGCATGTCATTGCGCAGCAGCGAGGGCTACGTGAGTGGTTTAAGGAGCTGCTCCAACGACGAGTTGGGCGACGAGCAGGAGTCAGAGTATGACTCGGACGACCACAAGAGCCGCTCAAACCACTAGAGGCGTCATCCCTAGTTTTTGTCGTTTTCATTAATTTGTTTCCTTGTTAGTTGTAATGTTAGAAAGTTTGCTTTGGGGTTAGTTGATGGCTCATACCGTCGGTCTTGTGGTATGACCACCCTAATTACGAGTTGAACTGTTTTTGTGATGTTTCCAAGTTATGCACTTCAGATAATTTAATTCAGCCACTTAATTATCACTTTCCACCCCTTGCCAGAGAACCCAACACTTGGCGCAGGTTTTTTGGCCAACCAGAATCAAATGATGGCCATGATGATGCAGCAGAACAACTTGCAACAACAGCACCAGTAGGCTCCCATCCTAGCCACAGCTCCCCACTCCAAGTTTCTCAAGTTCTTGACAGGGTCCCGCCCACGTTCTTTGAGCACACACCACCCATGGATGCCAACAACTAGCTATTGGTGATCGAGAAGAAAATCAACCTCCTCTAGTGCAACGACCAAGAAAAGGTCCGCCTTCACCACACACAGCTCGAGGGTCCGCCTCTACTTTGGTGGGCACAATTTCGATGACCTGCATTGCCAGAATCGAGTTACATGGCAAACGATTCTTTGCCACAACTTCCGGATAATCCCACGTGGGTGGATTGGAGGTATATATGGCACAAAAGAAGAGGAATTCTCGAGGGCTGGTGCAGGCAGGAATAGGACAATCGAATACCCATGACTTCAACCGCTAGGGTGCTACACGCAGAAGATGTCCGCACTGATGCAGAGAGGCAGGAGTTCATTAGAGGGGTTGGATGAGAGTTGATGCGTTTGACCAACCAGCTCCTCTCCATTGACTACCCCAACTTCGAGAAATTGGTGGACAAGGCGATTCGCCAGGGAGGACAGCGAATAAGATGGACCGCAAGCGCGGAAGGTGGCTCCTAGTTCAGAGCTCACCAGGGACAACACTAGAGACCAAGGGTGAGTCGCTGGGCATGATGGGTGGTGTGGACCTTCCACAATGATCATCCCAGCAGCGCCCATTCACCCCGGGTACTTCGGGGCAATAGCAACAACAACGGCCGCACAACCGTCACCCCCACTCACGCCCACAATGGCGCCAACTCTCAGGGGCCCCAGGAAGGCATTGGAGGGAAGACCCTCATCTGCTTCAATGTGAATGAGCCGGGCCACTTCGCTGGAGGATAAGTGCCCGAAGCCGAAGCGCATTGGCCCCAGGCCTACACTCCCTAGAACCCAACGCCAACAGCCGGAATCAAGGGCGTGTTAACACGTCTGCGGAGGGGGCAGAAGAGGCATAGGCTGCACCAGAAGTAGTACTAGGTACATTTCTCGTGAACTCAATCCCTACAATAGTACTTTCTTTGATCTCCGGTCCAACGCATTCTTTCATATCAAAGAAATTTGTGAGGACATATGGAATAAAGGTAGTGGAACTTAAGATCCCCATGCGGTTCACACCCTAGAATCGCATGACCAAGCTCGTACTAGTAGCCCCTCAGTGGCATAGAATCCAAGGATCACCTTTTTAGCCAACCTCATCCTCCTAGAATCTAAAGACCTAGATGTCATCCTAGTGATGGATTGGTTGACCCGGCACAAAGGAGCAATCACCTGTGCTGACCGCATCGTTACGGTGACCAACCTAGAAGGAAAGGTGGTTACCTTAGTACCACTGTCCGCAAAGTGAGCGAAGAAAGCTTAAACCAGGTCTATAGCTGAAGAACAGCCGAAACAAAGTGGAAAGAAACCAAACAGAAAGGTGGAGAGGTTTCTGCTTATTCTGGATAGATAAAGGGAGTATCCGGATGTGTTTCCTAGAAGATATCTGCCTGGAATGCCACCAAAATAAGACAGATCGAGTTCAGAATCGATCTGGCGCTGACAGGAACAGTGGGCAACCGACATTATAAAAGGCCCTTCAGGATGGCACTTTCAAACGAGATGGCAGAGAGTCAGAAGGAACAGTCCTAGCGGAAGGCTACATCTGACCAAGCAAACGTCACCTTGGGTGCATCCGGTCATCTTCGTGGAACAAGACAAGACAAAGCAAAGCATGAGTACATGACTATCGCGCACTAACGAGTGTACAATCAAAGAAAAGTATCCCCTTCCAAGGATTGATGACCTTTCGATCCAGTTGGAAGGGGGACAGGAGCCACTGTCTTTTCCAAAGATAGATCTGCGATTAGGATATCAGTATCTTGTTGAGAATTCGAAAGTAGAGATGTCTGTTCTCTATCCGAGATGGCCGATTCACACTCGGTATGGGCTGTACGAGGCACCATTATGTCCCACTTCCTTTGGACTAACGAACGCACCGGCTTTTTCCAACATCCTCCTTTCTTCCCTGAACCTAATGGAACAGGGTGTTCATGGAGTTCCTGGATAAGTTTGTAGGGTGGTTTTCATCGACGACATTCTCATCTACTTCGACGGGTCAGCAGACAAAAACATGACAGCAGTCCCTCCGGTTGGTTCTCGAGAAGTTATAGGGAGCACCAACTGTATGCCAAGTTTAGCAAGTTTTGCGACTTCTGGCTGAACAATGTAGTTCCTTGGACACAATCACCGCTCAGGGAGTTAGCCCCGTGACCCAATGAATGTGGAATCAGTTACCAATCGGAAACACCCAATGACAATGACACAGTGTGGAGTTTCCTTGGACTTGCGGGTTATTATCGCCGGTTTATTGAGAATTTCTCGAAGATTGCGAGGCCCATGACACGTTGCTGAAAAAGGATGTGATGTTTCTCTTGGTGTCATCTGGACTGTCTGGGCGCAGCTCCTGATAAGAGGATCTTGCCCCTCTTTGTGTAAGCCCTGCGCATCACAATACACCAGAGCTTCGAGCTGCGTCCGGCTTGTCCGGAGCTCAAAAAGAATTCTCAATTAAGGTTAGTGTCTGCACCAGTCTTGATCTTGTGCCAGACCCCAAGAAGGACTTCCATCTTTTATTGTGATGCACTTCCGCCAAGGCTTGGATGTGTGCTGATGCAAGAGGGCAGAGTGGTAGCCACGTGTCCCATCATGTTCCGTCCTCACGAGGGCAACTACCAATGCATGACTTGGCGCAGAGTGGTTCATGCTCTAAAGATTCGACGACACTACCTCATCGGTAACCGCAGTGAGATCTACACGGACCATAAGAGCCTAAAGTACATATTTATCGAGCCTGACCTGAATCTCCATCAATGAAAGTGGCTAGAGTTAATCAAAGATTACAATGTGGGAATACACTATCACCCTGACAAGGCTAATGTGGTAGCAGATGCTCTGAGCAGGAAGAGTTACTGCAACACTACTCAGTCAGAGACAGTGTGCAAGGAAGTTCACTAGGACTTCAAACGTTTGAATCTAGGCATCTTCAGCCCCGGATTCGTGGCAGCCCTAGAGGCCCAACCCACACTCTCGGCAAGTTCGTGAGGCACAAGCGAGACGAAGCCAGAGATCAAAGAACTTCAAAGAAGAACATGAGAGTTGGAAAGCTCAGGGCTTCACGGGAAGAACACCGACAGGACAGTCTGGATGGGAAAACGGTTATGCGTCCCAGAAAATAAGGAACTCAAGGATCTGATACTCTAGGAAGCTCATGAGTCTGGGAAGCTCATGAGACACAGTACTCCATTCATCCCGGACGTACTAAAATGTACCAAGACCTCAAGACAAAGTTTTGGTGGGCCATCATGAGAAGAGAAATAGCAGCATTCATAGCACTCTGTGACGTATGCTAGCGGGTCAAGGTAGAACACTAGAGGCATGTAGGACTTCTACAACCACTAAGCATCCCAGAGTGGAAATGGGAAGAAATTGGGATGGACTTCATCACCGGTTTGCCCCGAACATCCTCAGGATATGATTCGATCTAGGTGATTGTTGACAGACTCACCAAGGTTGCCCATTTCATTCCTGGGCATACGACTTACTCAGGCAAGAGACTGGCAGAACTCTACATGGCCCGCATAATGTGCTTACACGGAGTACCCAAAAGGATTGTATCCGACCACAGAAGCCAATTCACCTCCAAATTCTGGCAAAAGTTACAAGCAGAACTAGGAACCCGTCTGAATTTCTGCACAGCCTACCATCCACAGACAAATGGGCAGACTGAAAGAGTCAATCAAATATTGGAAGACATGCTAAGAGCCTGTGCACTAGACTTCGGTGGGACCTGGGATAAGAGTTTGCCCTATGCAGAGTTCTCGTACAACAACAACTACCAAGCCAGTTTGCAAATGGCACCGTTTGAAGCCTTGTATGGCAGGCAATGCCATACACCTCTCTTCTAGGATCAGACTGGTGAACGTTAGGTATTTGGGATAGATTCCCTCAAAGAAGCTGAGGAGAAAGTGGCCATCATTCGGGAAAGACTGAAGATAGCCTAGTCGAGACAGAAGAGTTATGCCGACAACCGTCACAGGGACCTAAGTTTTGAAGAAGGAGACTGCGTGTACCTTCACGTCACTCCACTCCGAGGTGTACACCGGCTCCAAACAAAGGGAAAGTTAGCACCGCGCTTCGTAGGCCCCTACCAGGTCCTAGCTCGTAAAGGCGAAATTGTGTATCAACTGGATCTCTCAGCTTCAATGGTAGGCATACATGATGTGTTCCACGTGTCCCAATTAAAGAAATGTCTGAGGGTACCGGCAGAACAGGCCGATCCAAAACAGATCGAAATCCAGGAAGACCTCACTTATGTGGAGAGACCAATCCAAATCTTGGAGATCAGTGAAAGAAACACCAGGAGCAGAGTGATTAGATTCTGTAAGGTACAGTGGATCCATCATTTAGAGGAAGAAGCTACTTGGGAGCGAGAGGATGAATTGAAGTCCGCCCATTCGTACCTCTTCTCTAGTTCTTCCAAATCTCAAGGACGAGATTCTGTTTACGGGAGGTAGGTTTCTCACACCCTGAGTTTTTCCCCTTAATAGAGCCACACAAAAATAAATTAAAGAAAATGCCCAGAGCAATAATTTAATTAAGGCTAAGGAAATTAATTAATGGTGAAAATGCAAAATAACAATCCATCATGGCTGGGAGTATTTATCCTATATTCCTCTTGCCAAAATACACTAACAGGATTTTTATTTGAAATTTTAGAGCACTGTAAGTATTTTTAATAAATCAAAAGGCGTTATCCGAATTAAAAGTCTCCTGGAAATCCCCCATTTCCTTTTTCTTTTCTCTTTTTTCCTTTTTCTCTTTTTTTCCTGCTAGGCCAAGGCCCATTCCTGTTCTCGGCCTGCTCTCTCCCTTTCTCACTGCCACTGCGTCCTGCCCGTCAACGCCTGCACCCCTCTCCCTCCCGCTGACATGTAGGACTAGGGCCCCACATGTCAGCCCCGTATTTAACCTCCGACAGAATCGGCCGGAGGGAATCGACTCCCGCCCACCGTGCAATTTCACCTCGCCCTGCGTCCGCGCGCTCTTGCTCTCAATTCAAACGACGCGGACCAAGTCACCAAGTCGTTCCCCCACGTTCCCTGTCCCTCTCGCCCATGCTCGCAAGAGAATCTCGCCACATCCCCCACGGCCGCCATTTCCTCCTTTTCGTGAAATTCGGCCGCCTTGGCCACGATCTCGAGCTCCTCGGGCTATTTAAACCCTCACCATCGCCTCCTCTCTCTTTTCCCCCAACTCCCCGAGCTCCCATTGCACTCTAACCCCGTCGGCGCCCAAATCCCCAACCGCCGATGCGCTCCACCGACTCCAGCCACTCGCCGTCACCGCTGTAGCTACCACCAAGTTGTGCTCTCGCCTCCATTAGCGTCGCCGCACGCTAGGGAACCTAGGCCACCACCCCCGCAGGCCCTAACACCGTTGGAGCCCCTCTCCTGCCGTCATCCTCTTCGGTAAGTGCTACCGCTGACCTTCGGCCACGGAATTCCACCAATTTGTTCAATCACTTCCTCTACTAACCCCTCTACACCTTTGCCAGAACCTCTCGGACCTCGTTCGCATCTCCGTCACCACCTTGGGCCACCGGAATCCCATCGGCATCATTGTCCCAAAGCACCCTGCCGCTACCGCCTCCTTCGGGCCGTCACGAGCCCTTGCTGAGGACCCCTTTGGTTTCCTCTTCTCCTTCGCCGCTCACCGTTGCTCTCCGGGTGCTGGATGGCCGCCGACAGCAACCATCAAGCCACTCACCCCGCCGCGGCTCAGCCACGCCGGCGGGGGCCGAGCCCCGTTTGTCCCGCGTCGTTCGATCTGCCTCGGCAGATCGGGGCTGTCCGCGTGGCGCCGCTGCGGGCGCCTGCCCATTGCCACGTCGGTGCCACTTTGGCACCCTGTCGGCCCCTCTGTCCACCGTGGCTACCTCGTCGGCAGCCACGTGGCGTGGTCGCGTCGAGCTACGGTGGACTGCGTCCACTGTGCGCCACCAACCCGTGGGCCCCGCTGTCGGCACTAGATCCCGGGTCGGCTAACACCATAACCCTAATTAATACACAATAATTCATTTATGGTTTATTTTTTATAGTAAAACACAGAGAAACTTTGAAAAATCATAACTAATTCATACGAGGTCTGATTAATACATTCAAATTTCATTAAATCTAGAAAAATGTCAAGAATCCATTAAAAATAGTTTCAGCTCATGTTTCAGTGCTCTCATGTACTGTTTTTATTTGTTTGTGCTTTGATTGTTATAGAAACCGACGTTTCCGACCCTCCCATGTACTACGAAGTGGTTGCAGAGTTTGCAGAGCCAGAGCAAGGCAAGTTACACCATATTCTTGAACATTTTGTACCTAATTTATGCCAAATGCTTTGTTTTAATTAAATAAACTTGCATGATTTTATTATTTCATGTGGCCTTGGAGATAATACCTATTATATAGTTGAATATCCTAGGTTGATGACCCCCATTCTTTTGTAACCTAGGTAACATTATGATTATGAAATAAATCTAGGGTGCTTAGTTGTGCTTAGAATAAACTAGCTCACCCTGGGGATTAATTATTCATTATACTCTCTATAGCTTGACTTGGTGTCGAAATAATGAAACCTTGATCATGGAAAATTACTTAAATAAAATATGAACTTAATGGTGAGCTGTGGGTGCATGGTTTTGCTGGTCGCACCCATGGCAATTAAGGACTGGTTCACAAGAACCCCTTGAGCAATTATTCCTACATACCACAAGCCAGCGTGGGCAACAGCTGGGCTTGTAGCGTAGCTTCTCCCTCTCCTAGGCACTATTGGTGAGAATGGGTGTGATGGAGTTGGGTCAGCTCGGGGTCGGGTTGATGGGCTTCCGGATCCATTGTGGCGCAAGGGGGTAGCCTGGCCAGCATGGTGTGCCCTGTTGGCAGGTGCAACCTTAGCGTGGTGTGGAGGGTTAGGGAGGAGTTGCGTGAACGGTCCTGTCACAGCCTCTCGTAGAGTGTCGTGGTGACATACCGGCACATGGGAACGTGTGTAGGGCTGTGTCTTGTGGGTACAGTTGTACACCTCTGGCTAGAGTTAAAATCTATGTGAACTACTACTGTTTGCAAATGCTTTTATATAGTTGTTTATAGGTTTATTTATCCTTTTCCGCTGCATTTATGTAAGACAATTTTATTCTGTTTGTAAGACGCACTTTGTATGACAATTTGGTATTTGTGTACCCTGGCTTTTCTAGATAGGGATTTAATACACAAGAATGTTCAGAACATCTTCACGATCACTTGAGACCGTCAATCGAACGCGGCACTTCTCTTCAACCGGATTATGAGTGACTTGTCTGTACTCGGGGGCTAGGTTGAATCCTATGGCAAAAGCCATGTCTTGTAGCTCCTTGACAAAACCTCCAACTCCAAACAGATGCACAGGCTCACGGTTTGACATCTAGGGAATGTGAAGAGAGAGAGGCGAAAGTTTCAATTAAGTTAACAAAACAAGTTTAACTTAAATAAAGAAAAGGGATAGTAAAATTTAGAACAAGAAAAAGATAAAATAAAACAAAAAACTGAAAATGATTATTTTTTGGCCAAACAGTAATTTTAGGAGTGGATTTTTTTTAACCCAGGTGGAGCAATGTTGTAAAAAAAGTTCATAATCAATACAGTAATGGATGTAGGTACTAATTAAATACATAGGATGATAACAAAATGCAGAAATAAACTTATTTTAAAATATTTTGTTTTCGGGAAGGGGTTTTAAACCAAGCAATTTTCCCAGGTGTTGTTAACTTGATTAGCTTAGAAGAAAAAGAGGAAAGAGCAATCCTAATTTTCAAAAAACAAATTCAGAAGGCTACTAGGGGTTACTATTTGGCAGGTCCTAAGGTCAAGGAGGCTCTGATACCAACTTGTCACGCCCAGAATTTCCATCCAAAATACCAAACATTTACATGTGTATTTAACCCTCATCCAGGAATCAGCCGAGGCACACAATAGCAAAGTTGATAACAAAGTACAAGTCTTTAACTAATAAGTTGATGATTGTATAATTATTAAAGAGACAGATGGAACCTATCAACCAATAAAATTCTAAGCAGCAAAAATATAACTAGCGAAGATGACGACTCCAAGCTCCACAGGCAACTTGGCCCGAACCCGACCTAGTCCTCTAGATCTCCATCATCACTGTAGAACTCCTCTTCTGATGATTTGGTATAGATGGGTGAGCATATGGAATACTCAACAAGCCACACAGCAAATATGCAAGTGCCCGAGATAAATAAAGGATGGCATATAGGGCTAAATTGCATAAATAGCATTTAAGAGAGTAATAAAATATTTAAACAATTAAACAATATTAATCCAACACCGTACAGCCCACCTGGCTGCCCAAGCCCAAACCACCCCAAACCTGGAGCTAATATAACCATCATATCACATTATTAACCATTAAATGATAAATGAGGCTAATCACGAAAAACATTGTTAGGCTCGCCCATAACCGCAGGCACGGTTATTCGAATAATCTTACTCTGGCCACCTATGGCACCTCCTTTCTCTGTGCCACCTACATATGGGACCCATTCCCTTCATCACTCTGTATCCATGACAAATGGACCCTAGTGTATATTAAACCATTTCTCTCTTACATATGGGCCCTCTCTGTCATTCTCTCTTCTTGACATGTGGACCCCTTGTCTCTCTATGTCACAGCCAGGTGGGCCCCCTCTGACATGTGGACTCCACATGTCATTCCCCCTATCTCATTCACTGATCTGTGGGCCCTCTTTCCTCTCTCTGCCATGTGGGTCAGCCCTACACCCAGCCCCTCTCTCTCTGATCTTGGGCCCCACATGTCAGCCAAGGGAATATTCCCTTGGCATATTCCTTTTCTAGTTAAATTAATCCTTTTAATTCTAAAAAATTATTTAAACTTTAAAAATTCATATCTTTTCAACCATAACTCCGATCGACCCCGTTCAAGTCTCAAAATTTTTCTAGGGTTTTTGTTATTAATAATACTATTTTATTTATAGGGTTTTTGTGTGTTTTTCTCTCGTTACGCATAGTCAACGACGATGGAAATTATTTCAGACGTAGATTTTCGAGGATTTTGAAGACAAAGTTAGAGACAAGTTACTCCTTGAACATATTGATCCCAGATTATAAAATATTTTGTTTGCTAAACTGTATTTTAGTACGCACGTTAAATTTATTTGGCCTCAGTTCATGCGACGAACCGACGGACCCACCTAGTAGTTACAATATCAGTTAGGTTTGGAATACCCTATTCCTTGTCGCTCCACCTCAGTGTTACCTTGGCATCCGTGCTCCATGAGCATGGGTATTGACGGTTCCACTTAAATCGCATGTGATGTCGAAATGGGAAAACCTGGGTTTATAAAATCTTTTAATATGACACGCGGTATCGGTATATTTGTGACATAAGGAATGTTTTGCAAAAACTCGTGATGCAAAGTGGTCGCCTTGGTGGAGATGCTTTGTATTTGCGTATAAGGACCGATTTCTTGGGGAATTGCACTGATCATAGCACAGTGTGATGACATGGGTGGAATGGGACACCCCTGGCCAAGTAATTAGTAGACCTAGGGTTGGCTTGGTTGCCTTTGGACTTGGAGTCGCCAGGGTGGCAATATGAGATGCACCCGCACGATCCTGAGTACGAGGAGTCTGGGACTCGCTCGGTACTTGGTCTAGGACCTGTCCAGTTGGCTTCAGGGCAATCCTGGAGACACTTCAAAAAGGCCTTATCACGAACCTCCCCTGCTTGGCTAGTAAGGGAGTAAGCTCGCGTCGTGTGGGGATAGCGTACACCTCTGCAAAGCTCTGAACTGTTCAAACAGCCATGCCCATGGTTATGAGTGATGTGAAGTGATTCCTCTAGCGTAGTGTTGTTTACAAATGTTTGCAAAAGTGGTTTGTGGATTTGGGAACCGTTACCAGAATCAGTCAGGTTGGTTGATGGATGACCAGTACATGGTCTGAACGGTCCTGTGTGGATCGGGATGTTAGATAGCATCATAGTTAGGTTGCCTGAGTGGAAGCACTGTATGTTTGAGAAGAAAATTATGGATGACTGTGGGAGTCGAAGCTGAGATGATGAGATGAATGATGACCTGGATAGGACGAAAGCAAAAGGAAAAAAATAGAGGAAAAAAATAAGATTACGTCCTGGAGAGGACGAAAGTGAAAATAAAGTAATAAATGAGAATACAGTGGAAAGCTGCTTGAGGGCAGACCCACTGAACTGCTGTCATGATTTGACAGTCGGTAAAGGAATAAACTTGGGTAAACTTTAAACAATTAAAATTTATTCGTCTGCTTGAGTTGTTGCAAAGCAATTCACAGACAGGATCGAGGCGAGATCCTCTTTCCAGTTACAACTGGATCAACCCATACCTAGGACTTTGGAAAATATTTTAAAATAAAATATTTGCAAAATAAACCCTAGCCTTCCTTGATGGCCTGCATAACTCATATTTCCCGTGACTTGCTGAGTACGTATGTACTCAATCCATTATCTTTTTCCCTCCTTCAGGAAGAGTGAAGTTTAAAGAGAAGATTAGGGTTTCTTTCCTAATCCCAAGCTGTTGCTTGTGGATTGGGTTCTCGCTACGCTGCCGTTCTGCTGCTGCTATTCTGTTTGTAGGTTGCTTCTCAGGGCTTGCCCAAAGTTGCAACTTATAAAGGTATAACCTATATAAATATTTTAGCTACTATGATACATCTTGGATGACCACGGGTACCAGGAACGTTTCCTGGGACTGGTACCGACAACGCGGTTCCGTGGGAGTTGGTTCACGCTAATTTCCTGCTGCGCTCCCTCTCTTGTGTCACTATAGGTGGTGCCAGGGCGGGGGTGTTACAGAGGTGGTATCAGAGCATACGTTTGGTATAGGAACGAAACCCCTTGTCTCATAGGATGCCCTTAAGGACAATATATATTCAATTACAAAGACTATTTACGAAAATTCTCTACTCTCTCCTCTTACATGGATTTGGAAAAAGGAATTTCCTACCTCTTCTCCCCCTTAAAGTTATGGAACCTAGATACTCTCCCCCATTCTCGCTTGAAGACAAGAAATCTTCGCGCCGCTCGAATTGGGATGTGTTGAAGGAATCAAGAAGAAGTCTGACACTAGAAATCGTCGTGAACTCATTAGGAGTTTTGCGAAGATAGTGCGTGAGTGTATAAGGCCTGGTAGTCTGTTCTTGCATGGTGTGATCAGTCTTGGACTTGGCCACACCTGGTTTGGTCTTTCCGTTTGCGAAAAGATTTTTCGGGTGTATATTTCTTTTTCTTCTCTTCTATTCTCTTCTCTCCTAGTATTTCCCTCTTACCTTGACCTTTTCTGGGGTTAGAATGGCTTGTTGTGCCCATGACCCTAATAGATATGGGTATGAGGAAAACCCTGCTCAAGAAGCCAGCCATAACCACCAGGAGAATCAGAACGCTGATCAAGAAGCCGATAATGGACACGAAGCCGCCAATGAACCCGTTAATCAGAATGAGGCAGTAAACTAATCAGAGTTACCTCCACCTCCACCACTCCCCATGAACCTCCAGCAACTTATGGCTATGCAAACCCAGATACTGCAAGGAATAGCCCAAACCTTAGCAGGATTACAACAAGGACAAATGCAACTGCAACAACCCCAACCTACTCAAGCCAATGGAAGATCCAAGCTGATAGACTTTCTCAGATCCCATCCACCAGAATTCTCCCACACAGTCGAACCCGTTGAAGCAGACACTTGGCTTAAGGATGTGGAAAAAAAATTAAACCTGGTACAGTGTACCCCAATAGAGAAAACACTCTTTGCAGCTCATCAGTTAAGAGGACCAACCGCAGAATGGTGAGAAAACTATTGTGCTGCACACGAAGACATTGCAACCATCGAATGGAGAGAATTCACAGAAGCTTTTCGAAAATCGTATGTCCCTGAGAGTATAATAGACATGAAAAAGGAAGAATTCAACAACCTCAAGAAAGGGCATAACAGTATCAACGAGTATCTGAGTCACTTCCACAAATTGGCTCGATACGCCCCTAAAGAAGTAAATACGGACAAGAAGAAAATACAAAAATTTCTAAAGGGAATGAACGTTGATCTAAGACTTCAGCTGATCACAAACGACATCCCAACATTCCAGCACATTATTAATAAAGCCTTACTGGTAGAGGAAGCTGACAAAGAAATAATGGATATAAGGAAACGAAGAGCCTCACAGTTAAGTTTTCAGCAAAAAGATGGATCCCATCGAAGGACCAACCCACCGGGACAATTTAATTGAGGCACAACTCCATATGCTCCAACTACTGGTATCACCCTTCGTCCACCTATTCCTTAACCGACACAGTAGTCGACTGGTACTAGCAGTGATAATAGTGGAGGAAGTAACTCCACGTCTCCCACCATACAGACTAAAAACATAGCCGAAGTCGAGTGCTACAACTGTCACCAAATGGGACATTATTCTTGATCAGGACAATACAATCCAATGTGGGAAGCAACAAAGCACCTGCGTTTGGTCCCAAGAGCGTCAACCCACAAAGTAGTGGATCAGTGTCACAGACTTCACCTGCCTTCAAGAAGTCTCGTCTAAACCACATAGATGCAGAAAAAATACAAGATGACTTGAGCACTGAAGCCGTAGATGAAGGACCAGAAGATCAAGACCCACAAGACAAGACAACATGACTTGCCAAGCAAAAGGACTAACGTAAACACGTGAAGATCGCGATGCTTTTGCTGAAACCTGAAGGACGAAGCTCAGAATTTTGTGCCCTGAAGGATCGTCGAAGACCTAGTTAGCTGGAGCTACCCTAGTTCCCTTTTGTAGCCGGGTCATTCCCCTTATCTCAAATCTCGGGGGCAAGATTCTTTTTAAGGGGGGTAGGCTTGTAACGCCCCAATTTTTTGGGCGGTTAAAAAACCTATTTTATAAAACCCTAATTACTAAAAGCTCGAATTTTTTTGTGTGTGAGCCTAAGGACTAAAGTGCCTCGGATATCAATATATCCCTCCTTGAAAATCCCAAATAACCGAAAATTCCCCAATCAAAATCCCGGTCCAAAATTAAATCTCAAATTCAAATTTTGCAATATGAATTTCCCTCCAGAAGTCCTCCAATAAAAATTTTCCTTTATTATTTTCTCCCAGGAAAATCAAACTTTCATCTGTTGATTATGTTAGTATTAATGTGTATTCTCTAAAATCAGAATCTCGAAGATTACTTTGTGTGTGTGTGCGCGCGCGTACACGCAATGATGATGGGTGGTGGTGGTGGTGGTGATGTTCATCTGTAGACTTTTTTGAACATAGGTTGATAAACCAAGACCAGAGTTTTGGCTCCTATTTACTTTCTGTTCTAGAACAGCATTTGTCACCATTGTAGTGAACTCACATAGTTATTGGGCTTTGGATTTTGCTTTGTTTTTTGACAAAACCGTTATATCCTGATTTTTGGGAATTAAATAAATTAATTAATACTGGATTTTCTAGAATTTATATTAAAATGTAAAGTAAATTAATCAAGTAAAGTAAATATGGGAAATAAAAATTTCTTTTATAAATCATAGTTGAATTCATTTTTAATAAATTCTCTGTGTCTAGATAAACTCTTTGAAATTTTCTTGGATTTTTTGGAGCTCAAGAATTAATTTTAATATTATAAAGATCAATTCAGCAATTATTTAAATGAAGATTCACCTTTTCTCTAATCCCGGGTCGTTCCTGGTCTAATTCCCTTGTATCTTTTTTTTTTGGCTCGGACCTGGGTTCCCCTCCTTCAAAAGGGTTTTGTGTCATTCTCGAAACCTTAAAATCTCCGAAGTCCAAAATCCGGAGTTCTCGAAAATTTTCAAATTCCAAATCTCTAAAGTATCCTATTTTCCCCAAACTCCTAAAGATCAAAATTTATTTTCCCAACATTCCATTCCTTTTGAAATAAATCCAAATCCTCAAATATTCCAAATTTTTGCTCCAATTCCGATCTCCATAAAATATTCTCCAATTTCCAATTTCCAAGATTATTCTAGTACTCTAAATATTCATGTATTCTGGATGTCCCAACAAACTCCTTTTTATTCCCATAATTTTCCAAAAATTCTAATTTGTCAAAATTTGGGATATTTCCAGACAACCCCCTCTCTCTTCTTTTTCCTCTTTCTTTCTATCTTTTTCTTTTTCCCCTTGTTTTTGTTTTCTTTCTTTCTTCTTCCTCCTTCTTCCTTCTTCCGCCGTGAAAACCCACCACCAACCCTAGCCGCCTCTTCTTCCCATATGGAAGCCCTAAAATCGCCACTGAATCCAAGTGCTGCCGCTTCGTTCCGGAGCCACCATCGTCGCCGCAATCTGAGCTCACCGCCACCCTGCAAGCCGTCGCCACTGCCACCAGGAGACCCTAGTGTGGCTATTGGTGAGCTCCAAACCGGATCCCCTCTTGGCCTCCCTCTTCTTCTCCCTCCTCGGTGTCTCATCCTCTCAGTTCGGGTTGCCGCCACCCGCCTCATCCTCCTAGTTCCCGTGTTGGCTGCTGTTCTCTGTCCTTGGCCTGCCGTTCACCGTCCTTGGCCCGTTGTCGCGCCATCATCCCGGCATCGACATCTCCTCGCCGCACCGCCTCTATTTCGCTGCCCTTCGCCACCAGTTGCTGTCGCCGTCAAACACCTGCCTCACCGCGCTGTGTCGTGTTGTGGTCGCGCAAGCGCATGCTCGCCTCGCCCCCTCCCCCCCTCACACTGACATGCGGGCCCCACCGGCAGTGCCCCTTCTTTGAATGACATGTGGACCCCGGTGTTCAGATCCCCAACCAATATCGGCTATCCGATTGATCTTGATCCAATCTTAGCCATCGGATCCTTTTTGAGTAATCCCAAGCTGTTGGATATCCTTAAATGCGATCTGAGCCATCCGATCTCCAAGGTCCGATCCGAGCCCTTCGATCTACATAAACCGCCGAATGAATCTCAGCATTCGATCATCCCGATCTAATTCGAGTCATAGAATTTCCATAATCCAATCGCTCTGCCATGTCCGCCCTAACCGCCACGTCAGCGTCCACCTCGACTGCCACCTCAGCGCTATAAGCCCACGTATCACCACGTGGCAGCCACGTCACTAGTCAACCAGGCCCTCCATCCCTCTATATCGTGAACCTTGTCCATGGTGGGCCGAGTCACTAACAATGGACCCCACCTTTATTATCCATCCAAAAATAATTGTTTTAATTGAAAATCCAAGGAATATTCCCAAAAATATTCTTTTTCAATTTCTTTTCGGATTTTCTATGAATTCAAACTTCCAGAGGTCATATCTTTTCCGTTCGAACTCAGATTCGACATGTTCTTCTTTCTAAATTTATCTAAAATCATGATCTTCATGTTTGTGTACTTTTTATGTACTGTTTATTTGAAGTTTCTTAGTGTTTTTCCTTATTTTACGTGTAATCAGGTAGTTTCCGACGTTCCGGAAGAGCGTGAAGTTCGAGGAGAAGTTTCGAAAGATTGATTGAAGACTTTTCTGTTGCAAGGCAAGTCACACAACAATCCCTTGAGCATATTGATCCCAACTGTGAAAACTATTTTGTTTTAAAGTTATTGCATGCAACTTTGGAATGTCATTATTACGGGTATTTAATATTGTTCCTATATTCCTTTGATTATGGCCATATTTGCTATTGATACCTTTACCTTGATATCTTGGGTGATTAATATTGGCTAGCTAGATGTCTAAACTAATGATCTAGCTAGAATAATTAGTTTTGCTTAGCCGTGCATAGAAACCTTAGCGTCATTTTATGTGGGATAACTATTGATTCACTTATGATTAGTTAATGGTTAATGGCTAATGGCTATAATTTCATGACAGTTGGTCGTGGCTGGTTAATTAAATGTGCCAAGTAAAATTTGACTAATGGTGGATTGTGAGTACATGGATTGGTGATGTTGCTAGCGGTGCTCATGATAATTAAGGACCAGTTCGCGAGCTACTGTTGCGAAGCAATACCCGTATTATCCACAAGCTAGAAGGGTAATGGCAGGATTTGAAGTGTGACATGTTCAATCAGAGGCACCAGGGCATGTTTGTGGCAGTCATAAGTTCATGCATGGCAATCATAAGTCAATGAGTTTGGGCGTTGAGCGTCTCCCTGCCTAGGTACGTGATCATCCCTACCGAAGACAGGTGGCTCAGCGGGTGGTACTTCTACTGTGCAAGTTACTTGGTTGGTCCTATCACAACTCCTTTCTGAGGTACTGTGGTGGTATTGAGGCGCATGGTAACATGTTGTTGGGTTGTGTCTTGTGGGTAAATTTATACACATCTGGCCAGAGTAAAACTATTCGAATAGCCGTGCCCGTGGTTATGGGCGACCTAACAATATTTTTCGTGATTAGTCCCACACTACTCATTAATGGTAATCATTTGATAATTGATGGAAACTTGATAGCTCCAGGTTTGGAGGGTTTAGGCCTGAACTGCATTGGAGTGTTGTTCGGTGATTGGCTTAATGTGGATAATAATTGAAGTATACTGTTTTTGCAATGCTTTTAAATGCAAGTGTTTTAAGTGTTGTTTATGCAAAAGAGCCATATTATGCCTTCCTTGAACCCTGTTGTATTACTCTGCATTCCTGTGTGGCTTGCTTGAGTATGGTGGGTGGTACTCAGTCTTGCAATATTACCATCATCAGAGTAAAGTGCGAGGAAGAATAAGGTCTTTGTGTTTGGCTTACACCCCAGTTGAGCTGTCTGTAGGTTTGGTACTAAAGCTTCGCTAGGATTATCGTTCCGCTGCAGTGTTCTTCTGTGTGAAGACTAAGTGTCTTTTTTGTAAGTATTTATCGTTATTTTGTTTTGATTATTTTTATCAAATTGTCAATTTGTGTACCTCGACTGATTCCTGGACGAGGGTTTAATGCACAAATTAGCTTTAAAAATTTGTAGTGAATTTTCGGGCGTGACAAAAATACAAACGGGCTTTGCAAGCCTAGATCCGACCTGATAGGTCAGGGGCAGAAAAGCGTGTGCATGTGGGAGTGCACAGCGCAGAGGAGGAATGCATGGAGGTGCGGGGGCAGATTGAGACACGTGACACATCCAATGGTTACAAATTTGAGTGTATTCACAAATTTGTTCACCCATATGACGCATAGACAGTCCCTTTCTTTTATCACCTCCATCTATTTGGCATCCCTTTTTTTTGGTTTCAATGAACTCTTCTTTTCTTTTTAGTGTAAAATTCCTCATCCCAAGCCATTAGACCACGTAAAACCTTAGTTGTACAGGTTGATACTCAAATATAATAATGATATATGACAAGAACCTTTGTGAAACATTGAGATATGCACCTCTACGAACGCTCACAATATCCACATTACACACGAAACACAAATGATACTGATGATACCTTGATAAGTTCTCAGATATTCCATGGTACTAGAGCACAATATACCGTCCTAGCGCAATATAAATTGTGTTCTCCTGGTCCTAGGCACGGCAGACTCCTTCTGCCCAATGCGTGGTGCCCACGTCTGCCCTGACTCTGCCTCCTTTACCATGTATGAGTGATGCCGACATCATGCATTCTACCCATGTCTCCTAGGTGGCCTCCTGTGTGGAGTACTGGCTTGGGCTAGTGTAATAGACCTAAAAATTGTACAACTTTAAAACTCATATTATAAACTGTGTAATGGGTGCCCCTCTGTGTTTTGAGCTTGTTTTTGTCTGTTTATGGATTTTTTGTGCATTCATAATTGCATTCACTTGCATTAAAATAGCTTGTAAAAATTTTAATAATTTTTCTATGTATACAAAAATTCTAGAACAATTCTGAAAATTACTACACATCATGAGTAACTCTCAGTTAAATTGGCATAATTTTATCTATTCATTTGGTACCCAAAATAATTCAATCAAACTGCTTTGAAACTGGAATAAATCCTTATCACTTAGCCTCCTTGTGAATTTTACCATAGTAAAACCATAACTCCTATGCCTGTGATTTCCTACCAGGATGGTCACAATAACTCCCTCTACTCACAGTAAAGTTTCCAAATTTTTCCCACCAAGAAAACTTGACGAAACCATAGTATCAAAGTGACTTGACCTTGACTCTCTCTACTCTAAGTCACTTCCAGTGGGCCTAGCCACCCTGAGACCATATTTGTTATCCCTAGCAAATCCCAAGAGGTAGTAGAACACCCCCAAGCAAATCCATTCCCCTTCCTCTCTTTGTCACCTTTCGGACATTTCATCGAACAAGTGGCGTGCGACATCCTGCTGAGAGAGAAACGAGCGCCCATGGTTTCTCCCAACTAGGCTTCCAACCTGTGTTCTCAACCGCGTAGAGCCCCCACACCATGTTGTACCACCCCTCAGCTGCCAGCACACCGAGAACACCACTTGGATGCCGCCAGTCGTGGGTAAGCAAAGCCTCTCGTGGACAAAGCATTCTTGACCAAACCAATGTGCCCCGACCAAATCTCTCACATGGATACCCTCTCTGGCACCTCCCTGACACCACATCGTCCAGCCTTCCCGTTCCATCACTGCAATGTCAGAGTCCAGCCCGTGAACCGAGCTCACGAGCACCGCGACCAACATCCACTTTTAACCCTGTCATCGCTCCAATACTCTCCCCTAGCTTGCCACATTATGTTCCAAGCAAACCCGGGTGGAGAATGCTCCTGAGTTGCCGATAACACGAGCGCCGTCATCGGCGCCGGTGAGCAGACACTGCCACCATTGTTGTCCTGGTGAGCTTCGTGAGAAATCGTGCACGTCACTTTCTTCCCCACCCTTCGCTGACTCCATTTTGCCATCCATACAACAGTAACATTGACAATCACGCCGACGCCGTCGCCATCTGCTCCGGTTAGGACAAACACCACCTTCGCTCCACATCGTCGAGCAGCTACAGGCGCCTCCTCCTTGGCCGAGCTCAGTGTGAGCTTCCTCTACCCTAAGAAGTTCCATTTAGAAACTCAGATTAGGTCATGACCGCTATAGGTGCGTCGTCATCGCCGTCCTGATCTACCGCTACCCATAGCTTGTCACCGCACTGCTAGCCATTGTGCGCAGCACCGCTGGATGGTCACAGGCACCTCCCCTTGCTACCGGGGAGCCCGCCCAAGCAAGCCATGCTGCCCTCACCGCCGGCGAGCTCAGCCCGTAGCAGTCGCGTTCCCCTGCCTGTACGTAGCGATTGTAGGTTGAAGATGAGGGCTAAATTGCGATTTCCATAAGTCCTTGGGTGGAGTAGCAAAAGTACCTCTCACAACCAAATAGACCTGAGGACCTCTATGTAATTTCTGAAAGGATTTAAGGCTCTAAGAGTGATTGTAGTTCTCGAGAGGACCTCTTTGTAATTTGTTTTGGAAGTTTTGGCACTCAGAACAAGTTTTTAGTGCTCGGAGGGATTTCTCTATAATTTCCGCAAACCTAGAGTGCTCAGAGTAAGATTTCAGGGACCCCTTTGTAAAATAAAAATAATAAATCGAGAAAATTATTTATACTAATTATTATTACACTAGAAATTGTTGAAACTTTGAAAAAGGGTAGAAAATTTATTTTAACTCCGTTTGAGGTGAACCAAATTTCTAAGTGATTGCTGTAATATTCTCCTTAATACGGTTAGGTCAAAATTTGCACAAGTATCACACAGATGTACAACTAAATTCTAAAATACAAACAGTGTGGAGTAGCTTGTGTATTTTCAGGATTTTAAGATTTAAACACTTATAACTCAAGCATACAAAATTGAATTCAAGTGATTCTTTCACCTAAATTCATCTAAAATAACCCTCTACCTACTGTATGTCTCATACTTGTTGCATTATATTTTACGTTTGGTGTTTATTTGGTGTTCATTCGAATTTCGTTTAAGTTTGAATAGACAACGAAGTTGCAGCCATAGAGTTGTGTGAGCAAGTTCAGGAGTACTTTAAGGAGACCATTGAGCAAGGCAAGTCCTAGTCAAATTCTCCTTTGAACATGTTGAATCCTATATTTTTGTAAATGCTATATTGTTTATAAGTTGCATGTGATGTTGTGAAAATGTGGGACTTTGGTGGAACAACTCCTACTTGCTGCATTATCCACCTTGACTATTGTTCACCCTACTGTTGATACACCTAGGATGGGTTGTGGTACTTTTCAAGTGCCAATTTGGTTATATTCGGGCTACTATTATAGCTATTTTGCTTAGAAACTACACATGTTACAAATGATGGACAATTCGCTCTTTAAAAGTTGGACTATTTGAAAATGTTGGACAAAGGTGTTGCCTCTGATTATTTGTGAACCAAATACTGAGTAAACTTGTTTTCTCTTGGGCGACAAGTGGTGTGCATATGGTGGTAGTTGCACGTCGATAGGGGGAGTGTTCGCCCGAGTCAATTAAGGACCGAACTATGTGTCACCAACTAAGAAATATTGTACAACCACATGTGTTATTTATGGGGTAACCATAGTTATGAAATTGCTTATTGTCTAATCTTGCATGGGGAGGCCATAGTAGTATGGACTAGTCGGATTGATGGTCTATAGGAGCTACCTAGTTTAGTGTGCATAGGTGTCTAAGTGTATCCAATATAATGGTTTAAGTGTCTTGTCGAGGGAACGGGTGTTCGCCTTGCAGCGCTAGGACCAATGAGGGCCCCCTGGACTAGCGGCACTAGGGTTGCTCCTAGTGTGGATAAACACTTGTCGTGCTCATGCAAGATTAGACTTTGAGCGATGTAGTAACTTAGTCATATGCTAGCAAATCGGGTACCGGTTGGTATCACGTTACATGGTTGACATAGTTGCTAGCTTGTGTTATGTGGGTAAAGTGCACAACCTCTGTAGGGTGTTGAACTAATCGATTAGATGTGCTCACGGTCATGAGCAACTTGGTGAAATGATACAAGTATAATGTTGGTGATTTGCGAAATGTTTTGTGACCTTGGGATGGTGGTAAAATGGTGATGATTTTGCCCGGTGTGTGGATTGAGAGTAAAATATTTACTTGCTGCTATGGAAGGCACAAAGATGATATTATAATGATGCTTATGCCTATTACTACTATTGTTTACTTATTGCTTTATAAATTCCGTTGCAATCTATTACTACTTGGTATTGTGAATCAAAACATGCTTCATGCTGAAATTTAGTCCACAAACATAGCCTCCTTTGATCTCAGCTTGCAATAGACATAGGTTTCCCAAGGTATGGGTAGGGCTTGCCAATACGTATGTATTTGACCCATCTCTTGTTGTTTTTAGACTTGGTTACAGGTGATGAGATGCCTAGTGATGAGTACTTTGCGCCAGGTACCGGAGGTTTCGAGGATGGTTCTTTCTAGGGTGATTCCTAGTCGATTGCCTATGTGGTTTGGTAGATGGGCATACCGAAGAGCTTATATATTTTGCTACTTCTATTCCACTGCGTTCGAACTCTTTTATTTGGCCAGTCGGCCCTATCTATGTTGTATGACTTTGTGCACTTGCTAAGTTATATGAACCATATTACCTATTTATATGTGTGTGATGTGTGGATGTGATAACAAGGTTGTGGATGTGTGTACTAGCCACTATCATGGGAATAGTACGGTGTATGCTTCAGGTATTCGGGAATTCCATCCCCGGGTGCTGACAGCTAGCCTAATTGGGCCAACCAATAGTGATGAGCCATGTCTAGATGTGTGCCGGGCTAGACTATGCACGAGTTATATAGGGCAGTCTAGTGGAGGGATATGAGAGGAAGAGCTCGGCTCTTAGCAATATCATATGTAGTACCAATGGGGTATCATAAAGTTATCATCTCTGATACCATATTTACATATACGTATGTAATAGTGCCTACATGACTAGTATACATAAGTATCAGATCTAGTACCGTATGTATCATGTCATCATATTCCATGCCTTTGGATAATTGCTATTATTACCTTCTATAGTACATAAATGTATCATCATTGGTCCATGTATATATTATATATGGTACTAATGGTGTATCATAAGGTATCAAAGATTCATAAATGTCTAGATAATAGTGGTGCCTAGATCACTGGGTACACATAAGTTTCAGACATGTTAACTGTAATGCCCAAAAATTCATACCAAGTTGTCATACAGAGTGCGTCTTACGAACAGAATAAAATTGTCTTCATAAATACAACGGTAAAAGTAAATAAAGTCTATATACATCTAGCTAAGCAAAGGCTTTCATTCCACAGGCATCTTGACGGCAGAACTAGCCTAGTCCTCCTGAGGGTCCTCGTCAAACATGTATCCACCCACAGTACTCAAAAAATCACACTCACAAATATGCACAATGCACACGAGGCAAGGATAGGCTTAGGGTTTATTTGCGTAAAAGCAGTTGCAAACAGTAGTTCACAAACAGTAAAAATGTTGTTTAATTGAACAATATTAATCCTTACACAATGTTAACCAGGTCCAACCATTCATCTGAACTATACCAATTTTATTAAGTCAAGTTAATTAAGTAAGGGTGAGACTAATCACGGTGAGTCTTGACCAATTGCCCATATCCGCGGGTGCGTCTATTCGAATAGATTTACTCTGATCAGAGGTGTACAACTGTACCCACAAGACACAGCCCCACACACATTCTCGTGTGCCGGTGTGTCACCCCGACACCCCACGAGAGGGTGTGACAGGACCATTCACACAACCTCTCCCCAACCATCCACACCACGCTGAGGTTGCACATGCCTCCAGGATACCCCACATCGGCCAAGCTACCCGCCTTACACCACAATGGATCCGGAAGCCGATCAAACCGATCCCGAGCCGATCCAACACCATCACGCCCATTCCCACCAACGGTGCCTAGGAGAGGGAGAAGAAATGCTACAAGCCCAGCCGTTGTCCACGCTGGCTTGTGGAATGTACGAGTATTTGCTCAAGGGGTTTCCGTGAACCGTTCCTTAATTGCCATGGGTGCGACCAACAAAACTATGCACCCACAGCCCACCATTCCAGTCAAAGTTTAGTAATTTAACCTCAACATATCCAAAGTTTCATTTTCCGACATCGAGTCGAACCATAAATATAAATTAAAGTATTTAAATCTCGATGTGAGCTAAAGATTTCTAAGCTGGGCTAAGCATCCTAACAATAACCTCTAGTCATATTATTACCCAACTACAAAGGTGTACAGGTGGAATAAAATCAGAGCAATTAAAATTGCATTTGTATAAGTCACCCTTCCTACATGAAATGATGAAATAATGCATGTTTATTAATTTAAAAAAAATAGTTTGCAATAAATCGGTACAAAATGATCGAGGAAACGATGTGACTTGCCTTGCTCCAGCTCGATGAATTCGGCAACACCTTCGTAGTAGACTGGAGGATCGACGGTGTCGGTTTCTAAAGCAAACAACGCACAAACAATTAAAAACAATACATGTGAACACTGAATCAGGGACTAAAAGTATTTTTAATGGATTCTTGGTATTTTTTTGGATTTAAAGAAATTTGAATGGAATTAATCGGAGCTCGAATGAATTAGTTTTGAATTTTAGAAGTTTTACAATGATTTTCCTATGTAGAAACAATTTCTAAATGATTTATTGCGTATTAACAAGGATTTAATGCGTCAGCGGACTACGGGGAACCGATGCCGACAGGCGGGACCCATGGGTCAGTGGCACAAGAGAGTACGGCGCACGGTTGATGCAGTCCACGCGCGTGTGACCATAGACACAGGCACACGAGCGGTCCCGGTCTGCTGAGGCAGATCGGACGGTTCAGACCAAGTCAGGAACGAGCCCCGTCGGCGTCGCCACCAGCGACCATCCGGCGTAGCGAAGGGCAGCGGCAAGCAGTGAAGGAGGTGAGGAATGCGGCCGAGTGCTCACCGAGGTGTGGCGACCGACGGAGAGCGGCGGACGACAGCGATCAGAGGGGTTCGACGGCGGCGAGGTTCGGGTAGCCAATGGCGATGGCATTCCGGCGGTGCAAAGCGACAACGGAGGCGTGAACGAGGTTTAGGAGGACCTGGTGGAGGGAGGAAAAAAGACCGAGTGGGTCGACGGAAATCCGCGGCCGACTGCCGGCGGAGAGGCTTACCGAAAGGGGCGACGGAGAGGATAGAGTTCCGACGGGAATCCGAGACGGCTGGCTGGGGAACAGGATGTAACGGGTGGCAGCGAAGCTAGCGAGCACGAGCGTGGTAGTCGGCGATGGCTGTAGCGACAGTGGCGTGCGACTAGAATCGGTGGAGCGCGGCAGCGATTCGGGAGCTCGGCGCGGAGGGGGTTAGGGTACTTGGCAGGCGTGGGCAACTAAGGGGAAAGTGAGGACAGGGCACGGGGAAGGTTTATATATACTCGGGTGCGGGAGTTCGTGGCCAAGTTGGCCGAATTTTACGGGATTGAGGGCGGCGGCCGCGGCGGCTAGTGATCGCGATTCAACCATGGTCGTGGGCAAGAAGGGCGGAGAAGGTGGGGGAAACGGGAGAGGACTCGGTCCGCGGCCTTTGAATCAAGGGCCGAGGCGTGGGGGAGTGGGGACGGGCAAAATCCAACACTCAGGGAAGGCCGATCCCCTCTGGCCAAGTCGGCCAGAGGTTGAAGATGGGTCTGACATGTGAGTCCCGGCCCCACATGTCAGTAGGTGAGGCGAGCCGACGCGGCTGGCAGCAGGGCTAGGCCAGTCAGTGAGGATGAGCGAGGAGAGGCGTGCGCGCGTGGGCTGCGGTAGGCCGAGACACAGAACTGGGCTGATGGGAAGAAAGAAAAAGGAAAAGAGAAAAGGAAGGAAAGAAAAAGGAAAAAGAGAATTTCCAGAAGGATTTTAATTCCGATAATTTGTTTTGATTTATTAACATTGCTTCCAGTGCTCTAAAAATTCCTATAAAAATCTTGTTAGTGTATTTTGGCAAGGAGAATATACAAAAAATATTCTCAGCCATGATATTTTATTATTTTGTATTTTACTTATTTAATTAATTCCCTTGGCCTTTTAAAATGATTTCTTTGAGGCTTTTTCTTTAATATATTTTGTGTGGCTCTATTTAAGGGGGAAAATTTAGGGTGTGACATTAACCCACATATATCATCGTTGTTATCTATATATAATGCTTGGTACATCTAGTTATCATAGGTATCATCTCTGGTACCCGTATGTATCATCACCGGTACATGCAATTATTATATGTGGTATCAATGGGTATCATGAGGTTTCATATGTTCATAGTTGCCTAGATAAATAGTGGTGTCTAGATCATTGGTACACAAATATTAGACATTTATATATCATCTCTGGTACCTATATGTATCAGAACTGGTACCAACTATGATACATAATTAGTGCCTAGATCACTAGTAAGTAGACCTTTTATGATAGTTCGAGGTATATAGAGTGGTATCATGGGACATCATCATACCGTAGCAATGGTATACATGTATTTTAGTTTCTCTATAATATCTCAACGGTACATCCACGATACCACAATAAAACATCAGCGGTACACTTCAAACCTAATCAAAATAATTGTTGATGTGCAAATGATACTTATGGTACTAGATGATATCTTCATAAAATACCCATGATACTTAGCGATACCTTCTTGTAACACCGACAATATCTATGATACCTCTATAAATAATATCGATGATACACATGATATCTTCATGTAACAGCCTGCCCTCCAGAACCGTGTAGCCCAGCCCATCCGACAGGCGGGCCCACTTACACATAGCTCCCCACTTACACTTTCGTCCTCGCTTCGTGTAAAAGGGTTAACTCAAAAGTGCTATGGTTAGAGGGACAAGGCCTTATAAGTTGGTTCAACTCTTGCTCAACTAGCAAGGTGGTACTAATTAAGTGCACACAGCACTCATGGGCCACATAGACCAGATCCTAATTGGGCCAGGATGTCACACACACCCCCCTCAAAGGACCTAGCGTCCCCGCCAGTCCAACTTACCCGCATAGCCACACAGGCATATAGGCAAATATCCAGGAACAAGCCCCCTCTTAGTGCATGTCCGTACGTCCAGTGCTGGCGCCATATGCCATGCCATGTGCCTCACACAGAGCCCACATGCGTCATGCGCCATATGCCCGCACACTGACCCGTACGCGCAACCGCGAGGGTCAGCTCTGATACCATTTGTAATAGCCTGCCCTCCAAAACCGCGCAGCCCAGCCCATCCGACGGACGGGCCCACTTACACATAGCACCCCACTTACACTTTCGTCCTCGCTTCGTGTAAAAGGGTTAACCCAAAAGTGCTATGGTTAGAGGGACAAAGCCTTATAAGTTGGTTCAACTCTTGCTCAACTAGCAAGGTGGTACTAATCAAGTGCACACAGCACTCATGGGCCACATAAGCTAGATCCTAATTGGGCCAGGATGTCACACTTCGTAAAAAAGCACTTAGATACCCATGAAATCTCGTAAAATTGGTGATACTTATGGCAAATACTTCTAGTATAATCGACGTATCATGATATCACTAAATTTTATGGTTGTATCACAGAAGTACCATAGAGATTTTGTAATTGATATGTGTCAATGGATTGGTACCTGACTGCAGTATCCGTGTATATACTGTGTGTTTTGAGAACATAGAGTAAGACTGATATGAAGATGCAAACGAAGATGCAAGGAGACTGGGATTTTTATACATGGTTCGGGCCCCCCGAGATTGGTAATAGCCCTACTCCAGTTTGGCTGGGAGGCCGGTATTTTCCACTATATCAATCTCATGAGTACAAAGAATAGGGGAGAAACCCTAATCTAGTCTGCTAGTATATCGGCGTAGAGCTTGGGTATGGTGGTCGGCGGCTAGCTGTCGTCGGGCTCCTCTAATGGCCACTCCATGAGATTGCCGGGTGGCTTGTGTTCTTTTTCCTTGAGTTCTGTTGGCTTATCTTAGCTTGTCCCTCCCCCCATGGGGATCTTGTATTTATAACCCCGGATGCCCCCTTGTCCAAGTAGAATTAGGGAAGCATTTTAGGATACGAATCCGAGCAGTCCTGGTAGAGCCTAAGTACGACTCTATGTTTCTTTCCTTATTAGAGACTCCTTCATTATCTGTTTCAGACTCTATCCATATGTATGGGGTTTGTTTCCGTATAGAAATTGATATATTGTACTCCGCCGAGATATGTGCATGTCTGTGGGATATCGCATATTTAGTACACTGACAATATGCCTTAGAGGCAATCATAGAGATGATTG
Organism: Oryza meyeriana var. granulata; assembly: GCA_003991445.1. Classification (NCBI taxonomy): domain Eukaryota; kingdom Viridiplantae; phylum Streptophyta; class Magnoliopsida; order Poales; family Poaceae; genus Oryza; species Oryza meyeriana. The sequence continues at coordinate 143,560 of RYFJ01000521.1, read as the reverse complement.
TATCACATACTATATTAATGAATTTATGAATAAAGTGTTATTTCGTTCCATGATATAGATAATTTATTATTGATCAATGCGTATGTGACTTAATCATGAGATTTTTTATGTGATATGTTACTATTTCTAAACGATCCTTGATTATATATCATATGTGAAACAAATATGATTTTGAGATCAGCACATATATTGATTGATGATCATGTCACATAGATCATGGTATGCTGATATCAAACCAATAAAGTGGGAACATGTTGTTGGATAGACCCAACCTGAGACACTACAAGGATTATAATGTGACATCAGTTAGTCTCAAGTAGTATTGGTGTATCTCAAGTAGTATTGGTGTAGAATTCTTGGACCTGAGATTGCCATGGTTCTTAACATATATAGGGGCTTACTTAGGGGTTACCAAATGCTACTCTATATTTAGGTAGTTATAGAAGTAGTTTTCGGGTTTGCTATGAAACATGTAGTAGGATGTGAATGATCAAGACAGAGATTTTCCCCTCATAACTAATTGGAGAGATATCTCCATCTGGGTCCCTTGATGTAACACATTATGGAAGTGCATGCCCATGCTAAAGTGATTGAGGTATCAATCACAAGTTGAGTAATTTAATGCAGGATCAGTGAATAATTGAGCTATTAAAAGGATGGTATATACCTCGTCTTGAGCTTAATCGATATCGTGAGGCAAAGGGGTTCATAAATATTTGCACAACAGGTTCAGCCGATATGATTTTGTATGTATACTCAGTGAGTCAATATATCCTAATAGGGACCATTGTTGGTACATGGACCGAAAATGTGTTCTCGGGTTGCAACCGAATATACATAAAGCTACCAATCACGCACTTAACGGGTTGGAACGACATATTTGGATAAGATCTAAACATTGCTCAATTCATATTGGGATCCGAGTAAAGTTTCTAATGGGACTCAGCCTCCGAGACCCAGTTAGAAACTCTATATATTCAAGGGGCGAGGGGCTTAGGGTGACACACAGGAGAATCATCTTAAGCCAAATCCTAGAAGCACATGAGCGCTAGCACACCCGCGCTCAACATTCCTCCCAAGACATGTGGATACCAATAGAGGCGCTACTACATTGCAATGCTAATCAGCAACACTGATCAGTATAGGGACACAAGAAGACGATCATACAAGGAAGAGACGTTCGGGTTGCTGAGATCATCTACTTTCTCTATGTCGGACTGGGTAACTCTATACATGATCCGTCACTCGTATGTTTCCTGGTTTATGTGTTATATAAATTTTATTCTATACTATGGTAGTATACTCATAACCCAATAGATTTAACGTTAGTTTTATGGAGATTTTAACGGTAGTCTTACAAAGGTATATGTGATTGAAAATTTCTTGACAGGGCACATGGGTATACGCAGCCTAGACTAACACCCATCTTAAGTAGGGGGCACATGGCCACATTTAGCCCATTGGCCCACCTGGCCCAACAAGGCTAGTGGTGCAGCTCGATCACCCCTTTTGCCGTCTGCCGGAGCCGCGAGCGGCAAGCAGCTGGGGAGTGACCTCATGAGCACGTCATATCATGCTGGCACGCTTGTGCCAGAAGTAGGTATGACGTAAGCTAGTAGTTCTCTTCGATCATTTGGTGTCTGCGGCGCTAGGCTTGTGCAAAGCGATTTGAAACCATAATCAATCATCGTGTACATTTTTCTTAATCGAAAAACGTATGCACACATCACTCTTATAATAGCATATCGTGCTTTTTATTAGAACCCCCAAATGATCCAAATATTGGACGCGAAAACTGTCCATGTTACGAATCACCCTCTTTTATTACCAATTTTAGGGCAATAATTTTTCCCTCATGATTCAAAGCTGATTTTATATTCTAAAGTACATTTTAAATACCTTAACTTTTGTGAAAGAAAGAAGTCCATATACCCCCCTAAATTTTAATGGAAAGTTCATCACATCTTGAACTTCAAAACCAGGCATCCAACCTCCTATCTTTACAATTCCATTCATATAGCACCTCAAGGTGGTTTTGATCTAATTTGCATAGATGTTGGGTGAATCAACGTGGCATACGCATCGTACATGTTGGAGATAGGCCGCAGCTCCTTCGGATCATCGCCCCTATGAAATGCTCAGGACCAAAGCTACCAGCCGAGGTCCCTTCGAGCAACTTAAGACCGAAGACATGCGGGTGAGGGGCCCAGTACAGGCGAAGGGCACAGCACGTCGGGCAAAGACGAAGGTCACGAAGTCAAGGGCACTGCGTGCAAGACAAAGCCGCTGTGGAGTGGGTAAAATCCTATCCAGAAGGCGGAGAGACCGAAGCACCAGGTGAAAGGTCTAGGCGACCGAAGGCATGCTCCAGCAAGCGAGGCCCAGCAGCGCATCTCTGGCCAGCTAGGAGGAGTGACAGCCAAGAGAGCTGAAAGGCCCATTAAGGATACAGCCCACATAGCGGCCCGGCGGCCCCCCTAACGGCCCAACAGCCCGCTAGAAGCCTGTGAGTAGAAAAAGACGTAAATGCCCCTGTAGTTGTCCCTATCAAAGGGTCATAATATAATACCACCTGTAAATGAAACCCTAGAGTCTGTAACTATACCCCTAGGCCTATAAATAGACACCTAGGTCACTGTAATAGCAAGGTTTTTAAGATTAATACAAAGATTTATCATTCTTGTCCACACTCAGAATCCACTGTTGTCGAAGGACAACAGTACACATATATTAAAAACTCCACTTAAATATTTTTTTCTCCTTGTTCTCTACCGTCTAAAAAGAGTACCGATATAATGCTAGTATGAAATTATTATATAATATAAATTGAGAGCCCAGAATTGATGATATATAAATATGTTATGTTAGTTATTCAAAACCACTCGTTTAAGCTTCTAAATATGCAAAAACACCATCCAAAATCACTTTGGAGGTTGTAATATGAATAGTATTGTAAAGTTTGAGGGGTTGGATGACTTGTTTTGAAGTTTAGGGTGCTAGACGGATTTCCATCTAAAGTTTAGAGGGGTATATGGACTTTATCCTTTATCAAAATATAAAATTCGTCCCTAAGTTTTAAGACTAGACACTATTCATCCTGAACACTCCATCCGGCTTAGTTTTCATCATTTGATCAAATTTAAAACGGTTTTGGATGGCATGGCAATGTAATGAAATGTTGAAAATATATATTAGTTACAAAAATTAGCAAATGAACTAGAAAAATTCTCAAAGCATTATCGCATTTTACTTGCATATTATATAATTTGCTCAAAAAAGTGCTTAAATATAAAAAATAATAATTTAAAATAAAACTAAAACTTATTTCACATTGGACAAAATTTACATAAGTTCTAATTCGTCCAACATGTAAATATTTTTTGGAAATTTTTTAATTCAGTTATTTTTGAAATTGAAATTGCATTTGAATTCTTAAAATTTAAAATTTACTTAAAAATCTAGAATAGTTTTCAATTCAACATTTATGATTATTAAACCAAATAAAATAGAACCATTGAAAAATAGACGTTATTCCAAGCACAGATTTATTTTATACATATATAAATCTATTTCTACTGGCCAATTATTCTTTGTATAGCTCACAAAAAACTAGGTTTTACATACCGTATAGAGTAAGTGGTAATTTTTTAAGAATTGTTTTAATTAATGTACAAACTTTTAGAATTCAAAAGAGTTTTCAGCCTTAAATCACAATGCCATATCACTCAAAACCACATTAAAATCTTATATTTATTTCCGAAAACTGAAAAAAAGGATTTATCTTAAGACAGTGCACAAAATTGTCCATCAATTAGGATAACAATGTAGTCCATGGAATTTTGGAGCAAGAAGTGACTTTTGAGAGCTTATGTTTATTTTGCAAGAGATTTTAACGAAAAATTATTTTAGATATACCAAAAATATTATTTCAGCTACATGCGTTGCACGTGCTCTATTACTATTATGTCTAAGGACAAAAAACGAACGGAACGGTATGGAAAGTTCAAAGATGAATTGTGTCCTGTTTTGAAGTCCATGGATAAATTTTAGAAGTTTAATTAAGGTTAAGGGATATACTTAATTTCAGAGGTTTGGTCATCTATCATCACTTTCGTTGCAGCTGTCACGATTATTAAGAAGTGAAGAAACTACCTAAAATTATTCTTAAAAAATTAAACCTTAAAATTTAAAACCACTTAGGCTCCATCCAAACCTGTACTTTCAGCGAAAATATTTGACGCACGTAAAACAAGACAATTCATTAACGAATGATTAATTAAATTTTAATTATTACAAACTTAAAAAATAAATTTATTTAATTTTTTAGAGCAACTTTTATATAGAAATTTTTGCAAAAAATACACTGTTTAGCAGTTCGGGAAATATGCTCATAAAAAACGAGAGTTTTCTTTCCCTTTCCTTACCTTCGAACGCTACTTTAAAAGCAACTCGAACAGCTTCTCCATCTAACTCTCTAAGCCAAATTTTAGTCAATGTAGAAAAAAAAAAACCCTCCAATAAACTAACGAACCACGTAACTACGCCATTCAGCTAGCCAAACACGTCTCTACACTGATCAAACTTAGCCAGCCACTCCACTAGCCATCCTACTCCACTAGCCATTTATGAGGCCCACAACCACCTTCTCTCCCTTCTCCCCACCACCTACTTCACTGGCGCAGCTCGACGACACACTGGGCGGAGCTCGGCGGCACGCGGGCTGAGGATTGCGCCCTCGTCGGCGGAGAGGAGATCGGCACAGCGCACGGAGGATGAGTGGCATGGAGCCCCAGATGCGGCAGGAGGCGAGAGCGGCGGCACGGGCCGCGTCCACCCCGTTCGTCAGCGCGCCGTCCAGCCCTACCCGCGATGCGCCCTTCCCTGGGGGCTTCTTCAGCGCGCCTGTGAGCCCCGCCCGTGGCGGCGAGGGCGCCGGGGAGGTGTACAACTTCTCGTCGAGGTTCCCCTCGCCAGCTGCCACAGCGATGCCCTACGCCGACGAGCTCTTCCACAACGGCCAGATCCGACCAATACAGCTCGCATCGCTCCTCCTCCGGCTGCAGGCAGTGCTTCCGCTCTTCGGCGATAAGATGGAGACACCGGCGACCCTCAGAAGGAGCAGGAGGAGAAAGATGGAGACACCGGCGACCCTCAGAAGAAAGATGGAGACAGAAGATGGAGGCACTGACATATAAGACCTAGACTATTTAGAGAGAGAGTAGGAGATAGAGACGCCGTCGCCGTTAGAGTGAACAGATTATTTAAAAGAGAATTTTTTTGATAGCTAATTAAATAGTCAAATAGAGCGCCAGATTTGGAGAGACCGTTGAGATGCTCAGAAAAGGGACATGGCTGATAGCTGCTGTAATGCCCAAATATATATAAATAAAGTACATGAGCATATCATATCAAACAAAAATACTCCACACTGAATTGTAGGTATTTTTTAATGTCACAATCAAAACCCACAGCAATGCGTCCTAGATTGCTCTATTTGTATCAAGTTGATACTATCAACACACCTGAACCATTATAGATTATTTATCTTATAGCACACTCGAGAAGCGCTTGATGCATAGCCCAAAATTATTCCACCATAGATACACTATATCCTATAGAAGTTCACGTAACACACTGATAATAGGCGCGGAGAGGACAAGCGTTCATAAATCCTTATGTAAAAGCTCATGGATCAAAACCGCTAGGCTATCTATTATATGACCTCTTTGGTGAAATGTTTGATATGTACGGTCTCCAACTACATCACGCTTAGCTTGCCAAGGGCGTGGAGGTTGAAGGAAGGTCCATGCCGTCCCAGCAACTCCACAAACGAGTGACTCCTGGAATTCAAATGCCTTTCAAATTTTAACTCTTCACAGTATAATCTGTCAGCTGATAATTAACTTGGGAAACTCCAGACGGATCCAGGAACTGCACTGCAGAACAATTTGCATCATGAATGGTCTTTAAAATGTGCCAAAAGAACAGCATGCACAACTAAATTCCAAAAACGAAGGACAAAATTTTACAAACTTCAAACTATCTGTATTTTGGAGTGATTGTTGTTCGTCATTCTTAACTGCCAGACAGCGAACTAAACACAAAATACAAAATTATTTATTGTACTGTGCATATATGATCGCAATTCCACCGGGCACCAGCCAAGTGGCACACATTCTTACAATACGCTTGGAAATTTTCAGGATCAGAGCTCTAATACTACTACTTTTTTATATTAATCATGTACAGAAATAATAGTACTTCAAATTTTGCACTTCACAGAAAGCAAATGGGTAAACTGAATCATTGAAAAATCAACGAGGACAAAAGTTTTACCATCCAAACACCATTGTAGACTTGAAAGAATAACTAGACCCTCCATCTCGGTACTAACTCGAAAGTATAGTCCGATCTGCCAATGGAGGAAGACATCATGGCATCATGCAAACAGCCTGTGAAATAGATACAACTTTTTCCAGATCCCTCCATGTAAACAATTGTCCTGTAACCAGAAAGTGGTGCTTCCTTGAGCTTAAATTTGACATACATAGGAACCCCCTACGATGCATAATTTTATATGCACAAGAAACGTGTTGATAACTGAGAAAATAGTAAGGTACCTTACATGGCAAATGATGGTCCGCATGATGGTTCTGGCTATGAGCCACTTGGATCATATTTCACTGCATCAGTTTACATCCCAAAAGCAACACAACAAGATTCTTGAATTATATAAGTCATACTCATTCATCACAACTGAAATGTACCCAACTCCTGACCATGCCTTGTAAGCTTAATAGTTTTTCCACCGACCCACTGAAGGCGGTAAGAAAGGTCAATATTATGAAGCAACAGCTTCAAATTATCAGCCTCATCTAGTTCTCTTGTCTTGGTCTGCAAAGGAGAGAACCAAGTACACATAGTTCACATTAAACAACAGATAGAAGGAAAGTTAACATGATATGGTAAAGGGAAAACTGTCCTTAGTAAACTCTTTACATTGTCATCTCCCATTTAATCATTTCTTGCAGCAAAAAAGGTGAATGGGAAGAATATAAATACATGGTACTGGTAGATTCTCTCAAGTTAATTCATTTTCCTACTAAAACTTTTCATGCCCAAATCACTTGTTAGATTTTGGGAAAATTTCTATTAACTCTTAAACTTGAATTTTCCAGCCCAATATTTTCCTGGAAAACAAATCTCTAATATGAGGATGGTGTTTAAATCATCCAGACTACAACCATGCGAAATTCTGGCAAAAAGCTCTACAACCATGCAAAAGAGTTGGGACAGGCCAGCAGAGTGATCACATCGATGCCGTTAGAACAAAACATTGCAAGATTCTTAGGAACTGGCTACTATGTTTCCTCGCAGTTCCTTAGCCAGATAGGATTGCTCTCTGACAACTAAATTTATGATTGCAACAGGGAAAGTGTCCAAGTTATGGTTTGCACACTTTGTGAATTTTAAAAAACATCCAATTGTACAAAAAAATTTGTTCAGATATATGATTGCTGTTCACTGTACAAAGAGGTCTACATGTACCTTTTGTAACGTAACTTCCTTTTTTATTTTTTACAGAACACATATTTTGCACAAATTTTGGCATGTTCATATTATCTAACATATTGTTTGAAAATTTTTTGAAGTGCACAATGTACAAATAATCAAAGGCTGTAGAAGAGTAGAAGACACGAGTTCATAAATTTTGAATTGATTTTAAATGCAAATGTTTCAGCTTATTTTTGTTGCAGCATAGTTACCCTCCCTTAGGGTGTCGGGAACAGACGAACACCACTAAGGAATATATTCGAAGGAATTTACCCGAGAATATACTCAGAGAATATGTCATGAGATATTCCCTATAGTTTACCTAATACCCCTAGGTGGGTCTTGTAAACAAAGGGTAGAAGGGGAATTTCCCCTCCCCCCCATCTATATATAATATCCAGGAGTGAACCCAAGAGGGGTCTTTGTTTACATGACCCACCTAGAGGTATTCAAGTAAACTATAGGGAATATCTCATGACATCTTCTCTTGAGTATATTCTTGGGTATATTCCTTCGTATATATATTCCTTAGTGGTGTTTGTCTGTCCCGACATCCTATGGGATGAGGGTAACTATGCTGCAACAATTTTCAAGTACTGAACAGCAGTTACAGAAAAAACTTTCTCAAATAACCAGTAGGCTATTAACGTTTTTTAGGGTTATTTTCAATATTATATTCGAACTGAACTAAGTTCAAGTCTTCAGTCGGTTTTAGGAGCCTTCCTTCTGTTATGAATGAACAAACGAACTTCCTCCTATAGTTATTCTTTAAAAAAACTTTGAATAGTATTATGAAATAATCCCACGCTTGCTAGTTATCGAGATAACTGAATTCCAATTACAGTCATCAAAATTACTAGCAGCACAGCGAAAGTAAATCCAACTGAATAGCAGTTCCCTCAGCACATGTTTTTGGAAGGCAGTTGTAAGTGAATCATAGCAATTGTACTTGTGGCAAACTATATGGTTATACCTGAGCTGATGAGAATCAAAATTACATACAAGATGGGATTAACAGTATAATTTTGTTATTGACCAGGATTAACAGTATAGTTTCAATCACCCAAAATAGAGCATGATCAGAGAAGAAAATAATAGAAAATATACCTCTGAGTTTTGATGTTTATCATGTCCTAAAATGCTTGAAATTATACTTAGACGTGCTGAATTGGGTGAAAACCCTTCCCATGGAGGAACATAGATAAGCTTTGTGCATTGGACAGGGGTAAGACTTCTGCTGAGTCTCTCCCACCAGGCATTACCTAGTGACCACCATCTAATCATCAATCCATTCTCAGAGAAAGCAACAAGACCCTAGGAAAAGAGGAAAATAGGCTGTCAAAATTTACAAATATAAATTCTAGCATATATGATATACACTCAGAATGTATAGCTTCAAATAAAGCTGATCATATGTCATTTAGGCAAAAACACCATCATTTTTATACAAACAGCAAATAATAAAGAAGATTCATATTTCAGGCAAAGAGATACACATGCCAGAAATCCATTTTCAATGAAATATGATTATTAGCAACATCAATAAGCAATACGCCTTGCAGACAATTCAGGCATGCCACAGATTTGGCATAATCGCCTTAGGTGCAGCACAAGAATTAGAACCAAATCCATATCATGGGGCATGGGCTTCTATTAGGCAGGATTCAGATTGAGACAAAAACCCAGACATGGGCACACACAGAGAATAAACACATGGTGCAGAAAACTGATATTCACTGGAAAAAAAAGGACAGGGAAAGGCATTAAACAAACCTCAAACCGAGCTATCATGCCAAACTTATTGAAAAGTGCTTTACAGAAGTAAATAAGTGCAGAACTCTTATGACCTGCTTCTAATTGTGGGTACCAGCAGAGCTGGTAAATTAGGTGGTTCATCTCTGAAGGGGGGTATGACAAAAAAAATATATTATTTCAAGGTAGCTTCTTAAATACTCAATCTCTGATAATCCATCTCTCTCTCTCTCTCTCTCTCTCTCTCTTTCATTGTTACAGCATGAGCACCACAAAGATGTATTTGTAATAAAATTTAACTATTTGGCTAACTCCTACTTTGATGAGGATAGGATATCAGGCAACTGTTGCACGAGTGCAAAACCATTTAGTTTGGAGTTCATAAAGAATCTATAAAAAAATGTAAGTGGAGTCTATGCCTCCATTATGCGCTGTTTTGCCCTTCAAAATTTAAAGTTCCAACTCTAAAGTGTGTTAGATAAAAAGCTTTGCAATGAATAATCACATTGATCGTTTTAGTTCTCCAAAATTTTTTTATGTACCGTTGACAGAATTCTCTTTATTTACTAGCAATGCAGAGAAATTTCATAAGCACATTACATTTAGAATTTCTTCAGAATTTTTTCATGTTGATTCGATAGCCTGACTTTTTTGCACCAGTGCACTCTATTTAGCTTTTGCTCTGGATATTTCCCCAAGACTATTTATCATAAGTAATAATTGAGCAAAAAGAAAGCATTGTATCTTAATATGGGCAATCAGGTTTAAACTGATGAATATTAAAGATATGCTACTTCTTGAGGTCCAAAAATATGCTGTTTCTTACTCTTTATGGTCTGTACAACACAGTTGACAGCAGATTACTATTATTGCAATATGTCAGTTCAAATGACAGGATTATGAGCAGATTTACAAGTGCTATTTTGATGTAACCAATCTAGAGAGAAAAAAATATGTAGTAGCGCTAGCGCGAAAGTTTTAAGAGAGTTAACAGCACATACACCATCACAGCATCTTTTTTGCGCTGCATGTCAGATGTCAAATGTGGGTTACAACCAATCGAGTTAGGTATCATGCAAGTGCAAGACTCGTAATAATTAAAAAAAAACTCTTTTAAGCCAAAGATAGTAAAAGCAATTTTTGACATGAAAAATATGACATGTTCAGCTGCATAGACTGGGGAGTTACTCAAATACACTTTGAGAGAAACTTAAGTTAGCATGAGCTGCAACTAGAATAAGATCACACATATCAATTTATGTATTTCATTTAGATCATTCTGATTTTAGTATGTTGGTAGAAATATCAAACCTCTCCATCCGGTGAAAAACTCAAAGCTGTTATAAGTATAGTTGCTGTTGTATTCGATGATCCTTCAAGCAAACTTGGAAGACCTGGTGGTCCACTTGCATCAAGAATCCTTATTTTTGTGACACTGCCAAGAAAAAAATAAAGGGAAATGAAGGAATTGAAGATGAATAAAGTACATAGTAAACCCCTCGATTCAAGTTTATGATCATAGATAAGTAAATAGTGATTAAAATCATGTATTTAGTTTTAAATAGTAGAAAATGAAAGGAAAATCATGGTGAACTAATGACAGGTCAATTTGAAAATAATACAAAGATGACTAATCAATTAGAATGACAGGTCAGAATATTCCGATCACTACCAACAGGTAAACAAAATATATAGCAAGTGATTGTTATACCGAAGGAGAGAAATTGTATAATTTAACAGGATCAACCAAACAAACTACAGCAGATTCAAACTTATGTACCTTTCTATGTCATAAACTCGAATTGTGGCATTATGGATCTCCCCAATGGCATCACCAACAGCTAATCTTGTCATTGATTCATTCAGAGCAACCATAGGAAATACCCTTGCAATTTCTCTCAGAGCCATCATTGAGTTAATAATGCAAGCTTTACGCATAATTAAATTGCTTGGATCCATAGTGTGTAGGACGTAGCTGATTGCCTGGACAATTATATGACAATAAGAACTATAAGGAAGAATTTTTTTTCATATGTCAACATATTCAAATGCAATTATTTGAGAAAGGGTTAGGGCCCCAAAAAGTTAGTTGTCAGTTTATGAAAAAGAAATAAGTCAAAAAAAATCTGGAAAATTTCTTCACTTGATTTCAACTTGTTAGTTATTATAACTTTTAATAGTTGATAACCCATAATGATTCAAATTTCCACTGCAAAAGATCTTGGCTATTTGAATGAACTAATGAAAAGAGTTAAAGTCCGACAGTTTCATAGCCCAGTGGTATCACCTCAGCTCTCTGGCACAACTAAATGGAGGTCGCAATTCTTTACCATGCTTTAAACTCACCACCTGTGGCCTTGTGGGTCATGAGCTAGTAAGAAACACTAGCCAATTGTTCTTCCTCTTAGCACACAGTGAATGACATATTCATGCCAGTTTGTTAAAAAACAGCTCATTTTTGTTTTCCCCAACACATATAAGGTTAACAAATATCATGGTGTAGCAAAAGCATTCTGAGGACAAAGGATATGACTTCTCAACAAATAAAAGGCTTGCAATGTATTAAAAAAATAAGTTTATAAAAGGTTGGAAGCCACAATGCATATTAGCTACAAAAATCCTCTCAAATAAGGAAAGAACATAATTGCATACCTTGTCGAGGTAAGGAGCCAAGGCCTTTGGAGCGCCTCGAACAACTCGAATTAGAGTTTTAATTGAAATTACATGAACAGGTGAATCAGATGAAGTAGCCCAGATTTGGCTTTGTATTAGGCCAAAAAATCCAACTATGTCAGCCATAGCCAAGCTTGGCAAGAGGGTACCCACCAATGCCTCCCTCATTGTAACAGCAACTGCAGTTTTATAGACAGCATTGTTGGAAGGTGCACTAGTTAGACACTCAATTTGGAAAAGAACATCACTCAAAAAATGAGTGATATCAGTGCCCAAACATACTTTCCATGTGCTTTCCATTCCCTCTGCTAGAAGTTCAGCTGCTGTTGAACTGTAATGATCATTCATTGACATAACTAACTTGATTAGTTGATTAACAACCAAATGAGCAAGCTTAGGTTTCACGATGCTCGGGTACCAAACAACCAAAGCAGCTGCTACAATGATATTTGATGCCACTGCATCCTGACTTGTTCCACCAATCCAAGATAGCCACTCTTGATTTTCACATGATTCCAACCATGAGTTTATCTCAGAAGTATCACGATCTTCTCTCTCAACATCTTCACTCTCCACTTTCAACTGTCCATAACTAGATACAGAGGCACTCTGCATTGCAGGGATAAAATTGTCCATATGATCAGATGCAGACAACTGGGAATCAAATACTTTGGTTTTCTGTATATGGAGAGGTTTGGGGATAGAACGTGGAGCTGCACAGTGAAACAGGGAACGTGCAGCCATTCGCACATGTTCAGAAGGATGTTGCCAAAAGCTCACCAAAAGCTGTAAACCCATAAGAATCACATTTAGTTGGGCAATCCACATAGCAGATTCTACTAGCAAGCACATAGCTGTGCTTTCATGTACTTTGCAACAAATACAAATATGGGAACAACAAACAAAAATACCATGTCAAATAAGTTCATTTCCCTAATAATATTTACAAATGAACTGGCCAGAAGCCAAAAGGTGGTACTCATGGATAGGTTGAATGAAATCAATTGGTCTTTTCAAACTCTTCTATAACAGAAGCAAGTGATGAATATGATCCCTTCTATAATCAACACAGTTTACCGATCAGTAATTTCCAATTAAACGAATGTTTTCAAATATGTTGACTTGATATATTGTGTTTCCATGGTCTGACCTGGATGCTCTTAACAAGCTAGTCACATGTCACACACAGTAAAGAAGTTAAAGTGTTTTCCATGCAAGCTCCTCCCACCAAATTATTGCTGTCTTAACTACTATGCAAGTTGATTAAATACATCGAATATGGACATTTAAATAATATATCAGGGATGGAGCCAGAAATTTTTGACTTAACACAAAATACTAACAGGTGCTAAATATAAATTGTTTCCTATTTTATTACATGCAAAAAAAAATGTGAACAATAGGGTGGGGTATAAAGGGGAATATCCCTTGTCCTCTACCTGACCATATCTGCAATTGATGCATATAGATTGTATAAGAGCTGGTATATGTTGAATATAGATGCAATTTCAGGCTCTTAATGGACTAACCTTTATACAACATCTATGTGAGGAGGACTACCCTTCCTATACAATATTGCTACTTATTCTATGTTACATTCTATGTGCTCTACAAATTACTGTTGTGCTAAGCAAATCCACAGAACACAACAGTTGCAGCTTTACTTAAAAAAGCACATGCCCATGTACATCACATGAGTAAAGGAAATATGTCAGTGTCAGAATAGGCATTCACTAGTAAGGTTTTGCCATCTGGCATTGAAAAAAGATGAGAAAATCTATTGCTTATTTTCTCACCATCGAGTACACATGAACAGAATGGTGTATAAAGAATACACCTGAACTCCATGGCATCGATAAACACGATCAAACGCAGTGGCAAGGAATAGATTTTCTCAAAAATGAATGTCAGTCACAGATTATCTGGATTCTGGAATAAGGATAGGAACATCTCTTTCGGTCCTGAAGTATCTCTTCAGCAACCACCAGCCATAGCTCTAGAACAAACTACTGCACCAGTTATGCATGAATTTCTGAGAAAAAAATTATGTTTCATATCTTATCATGTGGCCAAATCTAAGTAGTAGTTAATGACACTTGAATGATTAGATCATATATGCCCCTTTAAATCACATACTACACTACACCTCACCAATCTATTTTACAGAACTAAATCAGGGTTCGACAGTTGAAATATCATTTGTGTAGCAACAGTTTCCAAGAATGGTATAAATATTGCAAAATGGAGGGCTGCAGTTAGAGCTTCCATGCCCGGATTGCATAAAATGATCAATCTAGTTGGTGTAGTTTGGTCCTAGAGAATTAGGTACCACCAGCTCAACTAAAACACAATATGAAACAAATGAAGCTAGGAATCAGACATATTGATACGCAGATCTCCTGTGTATTCGAGAAAAGGAATCACACATATAGACTAAGCCATCGCATCTCTAAGCAGAATGACACATTCACACCTACTATCACTCAATTTTCTAGATGCAAATGCAACAACAGAAGTATTATTCCGGTTTCTTCACAAGGAATAAACCAGTATAGAAGTTCTGTTTTCAAATAAAAAAAGATAGGACTTTGACAATAACGGTGAAGCAAATACAGAATAGTAGAACCTGGAGGGATGGAGGCTTTATATCTGGTACTTTCTCAGCAAAGTTCCTTGTATAAAATGCTGCTAAGGCACTGCAACAGAACAAACGATGGATATTAGAAGGATACACAAAATATATTTTCATGCTATCTCGAATAACGACGGCGCATATTGTCATAATTGTGAGAAACAACTAAATGTACAATGATGTCAGAATTGATGGGACAAACCCAGCTTAGATGTTGAACAAAATGAATGCTGACTACCCTCCGTAAGAATGTAACTAGCATTCAAAATTATCAAATTATGCTACAACACCTGGTGATTTTTCCATGTAATTAGTAACTGTGTCACTGTTCATGATTTTTTACTTCTTGACGAAGTTGTGTAACTTGGCTACAACAAAGCAGTTACTTTATTAACTTTGAATTGTACCAGATTCCATTTTTAACAAAAACAAGAGCATCTAAATCCTTCCAAAATCCCTGTAGCAAACGTGCTTTTCTTTATGTTATAACAGAAAATATCAAGGAACAATGACAACTGTCAACTTTTATTATATTCATTCTACAAATACATTTGACATGAAAGAAAACAATCTAAAAGGCTAGTAAAACATGGAATTTTCATTTGCACAGCCATTGTTATGGTGTTATCTAGATAAAAGCATGGAACATGTGCAACAGCAAACAGAGTAGCTAATCACATAGAGGCTCCTAAAAGTTTATTAGCCTTAACAGAACTTATGAATTCCTGACTGAACTACAGTGAATTTCAGTACACAGAAAGGTACAAAATTTGCTGAATACTTCACACATTTTAGTATGTGTAGGAAATTTTTTTCATTGAACTATGTTTTCTATGTAATGTCTGGGAACATCATATAAAAGATGTCAATCTTGCACTCTATAGGATATAAACCCAAATTAAAAGAAATGGAACAGAATTCCCAGTACCTGCTAGCATTTGTACAAGATCGAGATAATGTTATCATGCGTTGTGCAAGAGAAACTATTGACAATGATCTCATAGCACAAAATTCAGATGAAGCCTTCCAAAGCTGAAATAGAGAAAATAGCATGCTTAGACTTCAGGTGTGTTTACAAGCAAAGGAGATGTCCAAAACAGTTTACCTCAAGAGTGGCCTCTTTTCCTGGGAACATCAATGTAAACGAGCCTCTATCCCCCACCACCCCGGTAGCTATATGGCAGCCTTCTGGCTTGCAAACTTGCATTTCATCTACAAGTAATTTGTCTAGCTCATGATCAACACCCCATAAATGCAGAAAACAGAGGCTAAATCTAAGTATACGCCCTTCCAATGATTCTCTAGAGGGGCTGTCAATTACATGTATTTCAGAAGTATTATCGCAAGTTTCAGGCTGTATAGAATCATTAACATTATCCTTATAAAAATGCTCTCTCAACTGCCTATCACTATTGTTGTTTGACATGCCTTGTGTAGACATGATTGCTGTGAGATCGAATCTCAGACTTGCAATGCCAGGATATGGGCAAGAGCACTTTATGGGAAGTTTTCTTCTTTTGTTTATGCTCTGACAAGAGGAATCCATTCCTGAACTATTTGAAGGATTATTTCCTTGGAATGCATGTGCTTCATCTGTAGCTGACATCTTCCCCTTAGCATCATATGCTGCAGGGACACTTAAAGTCACAGAATCTGTATTTGCATTGTGATGATTTGCTGATACAGATGATATTTTAAGACCCATTTTATTTGCATGGGACTGAAGGCAGCTTGTGTCTTTGAAAATTGGAACAAGTAGTGAGGATGCTGAAGTTGTCCCTCCCAAGATGCTACCAGTAACTGCATTCTTGGATATGCCTCTGCAGAAGTGTTCAAATGTTGATTGAGATGATGTCCCTGTAATAATTCGCTCTCGAGCACCCGTTTTCAGATCCCAGATATATAATACACTACCTGCATCATTACAGGAGTGGAGATTCCGGCATAAACAAGCTATGTACCCTTTAACTCCGTCCCATGCTACCATCGATGGGTAACCTAGATGGCCAGGAAACATCCTTTCAACTCTAATGGTTTGAAGAGAAACAAGAGCCACAAGGCCATCTTCTCCAACAGAAAAAAAGCAATCATCCCAAGGTTGATGAGTCCAAGCTGGCGGTAGCACGATTTGTTTAACTGGGGCAACATGGTGATGCATCACAGAAAGGACAGTGCCAGCATCCAGATCCCAAACACGAATTGTACAATCAAAACTCCCAGATATGAGCACTCGGTTAAAGTTTCTGGAATCAGAATGAGCACGCAAGTGATGTGCAGCCAAGCAAAGAATTGCTCCCGTGTGCCCCAAAAAGAATCTTTCTGAAATGTGTGGGTAAATTCCTCCACTGCTAAATTTTGCAGCTGGTAACAGGTTGAGAAAACGGATTACTTCAATGTCACCATTATGGAAACCATAAACAACAGCATATGGAGCGTAGGAATCCTCAGAAAGTACCATTGAAGAAGACACTGTCCCTCCATGCCTTCCCAATCCATTGCTGTCTGATGAGCTTATCATTGAATTTATGTCCACTCCATTGTTCGACTGGCATAGCGAATGAGAGGGCTCTGACCTAAATTCTTCTCCCTGAAGACCACCTTCTCCGAGAAATTTGCTCAAAGGTGGTTTATCTATGTTATTTGCAATATTCAGTTCTAGTTGTTCCATAGACCATATGGAGACAAATGGTTTCCACAACAATGATCCAGCAATCCTATAGGATCGAGATTCCACCCTAATAAGTTCATTGCCGGACTGACAAAATTGAACCAAGGAACCTTCTCCTTGCTCCGACGCAATACCAGGAATTTCACAAACAGATTGACACCCAAACGATCCAGTACCAATCTCAACCCTGTACACTATCGCACCACCATTTTTACTCCACAACACCAAGCTCCTGACCACAATGCCATCCTCGGAGTCATGTGCTCCCCACTCCCCATCACGGAGAAAAAACCCTCCGACAAGGCAACCCTTCACCCCTGACTCCCCTTCCTTGCAAAGCAGATCGCTCGGTAGAGACACCTCACCCAGCACAACACCTTCGGAGATGCATTTCAACAAGCAGCTATTCTTCATCACCAATGCCACCACCTTCCCATCATCAGACAACAACACAGCCTCCACACTTCCATCCACCGCCTCGGCGGATGCAACACTGGATACCGAGCTCACGCTGAGTCGCCTCGGCGAGTCCCCATCGACGGCCGCGCCCTCCGCCACGGGAACCACCTGCGCCCGCCCCTGCACATCGGCCAGCACAACGCTTACGGCATCCTCGACACCGACCGCAACCGCGATCGCCTTTGGCGGCGCGATGAGGGCACCGTGGAAGGAGGTGCGAAGGACGGCGAGGGTGCGGGCGTCAACGATCACGACGGCGGACACGTGGCGGTTGCCGTCATCCGGGGCGTGGCAGAGGATTGCGACCCTCGCACTCGACGAGCCGGAGGAGGGAGGAAGGGGCACAACGAGGGAGGGGGCCCCGGCCCAGGGCGGGAGCGAGCGGCGGCGGAGGCAGCGGAGGGAGGCGGAGAAGAGGGAGAGGACGCCGGCGGCGCAGGAGGCGAGGAGGCAGGGAGGGGATGGGGACGGGAGGGGGCAGAGGGAGGTGATGGCCGCGGCGTGCGCGCAGAGAAGGGAGGAGGGGCGCGGAGAAGGGGAAGGGAGGAGCGGCCAGTGGAGGATGGTGCCGTCGGCCGCGCCGGTGAAGAGCGCAGCGGGGGTGGCGGCCGCGGCGGTGATGTGGTGGGACGGCGGCGATGGCGACCAGAGCGCGGCCACCGAGTGGCACTTCATGGGCGGAGAGGGGAGATCTGGTCGGAGGAGAGAGCTGGGACTCGACTCGCCGGCGCGGGTAGCCAGCTGATCTCTCATGGCTCATGCCTGCTGGCCCGTCTGAATTTTTTACAGATGATCTCATGAGTCAAATAGTGAAATAAGTCGTACTGAATACTTATTTGACAAATAGGCTCTTAGTACAACTTATCGTAAAACTGAATTTAAAACTTATGTCAATAACGTTAGCGCCGAAGTTAACATCTCGGTACCAAATACAATGAAACCTGACATCCATAGCATTGAGGCTATACTACAAAAATTAACATTATAAATGGCGTTGACGCTAACCTCTCTAGACAAGCTCCACTACCTTCTCATCCGCTCCTCTCTTTAAATCACGTTGATCAAGTATTAGATTCCGCATAACAATCAAAAATGTAATGTATTGCGTTTCGTTCCACCTAATTTGTGTTTTTAGTATAGTATGTAAACTTGAGATTGGGATGAAGGCGCACCTCCCCCTCTCTCTGTGCAAATCAATTATATTGATTTGGTATTGGGTTTCTTGAGAAAATTAATAAAGCAAGACTTGAGATTGAGATGACGATGCGAAAGGTCCATAGGCACCGAGGGTCGACACCAAAGAGAATTACACCAGTCCCATCCATGTCATCAACTTGAAGTACTATGACTGCTAGGATCTTGTTGTCAAGATCATTAGTATTGAGATGTTTAACCTCAATGCTAATTGTATAGATGCCAAGTTTTAAGTTAGTTTTTCAAAGGGTCTATTTATATAATAAGTTTTTAAAATGGGCTAGAATGTAATAAAAATAAGTTTTGTGTTTGTAAGTCCAACGAAATCATACCGAGAGCAAGGCTAATTCATCTTGGGCCTAAAGAATGTAATCCCTACCGTCATAAATATTTAACATGAAAAACAGATCTGATAAAAATTCTAAAACTTTCACCATCAATTTTATATTAGAACAAGCTTATAAAATCTATTAAGTTTATGATATTATGATAGTAATTTTTAAGGAAAATCTACGGATATTATTTTTTGCTTTTATAATTTAAGTATTTGAGAAATTATTGATAATCAAAATTTTAAAAGTTTAAACAAATTTTGTTCTAAACGTCAAATATTTTTAACCTAACCGGAGGAAGTAGTCAATTTGCTTTACTTACCGGACATAACCTTATCATCTCTACTAGGTGATTGCTTTGATTTTCACTGGTTTTTTATATTTTGCAAGGATGCCATTTGAACGACAGTTATAGTGGCTTTTTGTAATTTTTTTAGTATCAGTTTTACAATAATGATTCAAAACGATGGTAAATTTGTAATTATCCCCAGGGTATTCTAAGCAGCCAATGTCGTTATCTCATAGTCTGAGACCTCTTCCAGTTGGCCAGCGAATTACTTAGAAGTTGCAAATATTAGATGGTACGTACTACTGAAGCTGCAAATTTGTTCTGAATTCTTATCGGTTTCAGGCAGAAAAACAAAGTTGGCATCCCGTTACAGCATGTAACTTCTGACATCATATTGTTGGTTTGATAGTACCGTGTCAGAGATGTCATATTCCGTTACAAAATTGATTGCACAGTGGTATGAATGGCTCAAGAGTTATATATTTCGATTTGCTTGGTTATTCAAGCTATATTAGTGTTTCTAGATTTTGTGTTGCGCATTGTCCAGTATATATGATGTTTATCTGAAGTTAATCAGTTCAATTCTAATTGAGAAAATTCCTTGTTGGTTTCTTTTGCCGGCAGTAGATGAGCATACATGTACATTTGTGTATTTGACAAAGCCCGAGCTATGTGGTCCATCCAGATCTTTTCATTATCCTCTTTTCAAATTGTTGGAGAGCGTCATCAGGGCTTAAGTAGATGTATCATCAGGGCTGAAAGTGAACGGCACATGAAGGTTACGCAGAGGCCCAAGAAAAATGTTACAGGATGACGCTTAAGGCAGTCGCCTTGGAAAGACTGGCTTCCAATTTCAAGCAAAAGAATAGATGTACCTGGCACTGTTCCACCTAAAATATCATACAAGCAGAAATTAGAGGTGTAGTTTTTATGTACCTTGTAATTTAGAAAAGAAACATTCATACTCAATGTTTGGAAAAAGGTAGGTTTGGTGCATGTCCAAAACAACATGTATCTGTAAACAATTTGATATAGTACTTCCCGTATCTAGGGTACTCATATATGCTAAGTGTACTAGCTATTACTTTATGCTAAAATATAGCTATTTCTATGTTGTTTTAGAGATGTTAAGAAATAAAGGTAAAAAGATGATATTACTTTTCATTAACACAAAAAAGACTTAAAAGAAGTAGAGTTGTTGGTGGAGGTAAGGTGATGGGTATGGGTTATACTATGCACAATAGCATGAAAAAAGTTAAAAACAGCTATATTATGAGATAAAGTTATAGCCTATAAAAATCTATATTTTGGGACAGGGGGAGTAGATACTATCTCCTGTTTTTAATAAATGTCTCCATTGACTTTTGTCGTCACGTTTGATCATTCATCTTATTTAAAAAAATGTTAAATATAAAAAAATATGAGCCATACTTAAAGTTCATTTAATAATAAACCAGATCACATCAAAATAAATCATATTTACTTTAATTATTTAAATAAGACGAATAGCCAAATATCATGTTAAAAGTTAACGACGTTATTTATTAAAAACCGAAGAGAGTAATACATTACTCGTATGAGTACATATGAGTGTATACCATCACAAGAAGGGGAATTCTCCACAGGTAGCTAGCTAGAGCATTCCCAATGCAAAAATGACACTGCCATTTCATCTAAAGGTAAAAACAGTGATAGCCTTACTTTCACTATTTTTTTACTAAGCCTTATTTTGCGAATAGCGAGCCAAAAAGGAGAATATCGCCCTACCATGAGGGAAGTGGAGATGATACTTGCGAGTTTCGAAGCATGCTCCACGTAATACAATACTACCAAATGACAGGGATCACATCCTGGCTCTCAAGTCCTCATGAAGCAAGCAGACTACCAGTATAAAAGGAAATGACGTTGTACTTGTCCGCAAGGTATCCTCGATGAACTTGTTCCAATCTAAACAGCAAAGCTTTATATACAATTCCTTCATATGCATACCAAAGCCGAAAAATGTTCTATATTTTCTCTCCCTAAATTATTTTGTTTTTTTTTTTGTGTGTGTCTGTTCCAAGATTCTACATTTTCTCTCCCTAAATTATTTTGTAAATATTTTGGTGTGTGTCTGTTCCAAGATTCGGCTGTCAGATTAGAATAAACTTACGTAAAATAAAATTCAGGAGCACTTGTGTTTTATGCGAATAGGAATTAGCTTCTTCCTAATTCGTTATCAAGTTGGATAAGCCCGAGGAATAGGAGTATTAATTACCTTGATGTTAAGGGATATTTGAGAGGCAGTGTTGAGGGGATATTAAGAACTAGAGCTGAGCATCAGGTGTGTTTCTGTTTTGATGTGATAATGCAAAAGGATTGTTTCCTCCATTCACTGTTGTGTGTACAAGATGATGAGTAGCTGACCTAGTCGGGCACTCTGAAATGTGGGCATCCACAACCGCAATCTGCGAATATAGGAAAGAAACGCAGCTTGACGGTTCTGTTAACCACCCGCCCATCTTCCTCAGAATTTAAAACAAATTGAGAGGGGAGATGAACACAGAGAAGCAACCTTAGTTATTGCTTCAAGCCTCATCTAACAACCGAAACTCAATACATAAATGTAGTAACTAAAAAACAAAATGGAGGAAGAAACCGCAGGACCTCTCTGTCCGAGAGGGCTATCTAAGAATGGCTGCCATTTGCACCATCTCTTCTTCTATCCCTCTCGCATACCGAAATTTTGCAAGACAACATTTAAATCTTAATGATAACTTCAGTTGGACTAAATATTAACATCTTCAGTCCAAAGAAGGTTGCAAGATATGAGAACCACGATAATCAGATTGAAAAATTGTGTGATCTGACTAGTTTTTATTTCCTATTTGATTAATTTGGTTTTGGCCATGTACAGCAATTCAAAAACAAAAATCTTGTCACATGCAGCAACCAGTAGCTTCCTCAAGTCATAGCATCAAAGATCAAACATCAAGTTATCTCAAGTCAAGGCACAGATCATCATTTAAGCTTAGCCACACAGTGAGCAGAAAGTTGAACACTGTGCAAGATAATTTGTTTTGGTATCAGAGTATATAAGACATGTTATTTTTCTCGGTTAGTACCATTGACCCCATGCCTTGGTAAAAAAATGGCAGCCATCTTAGAAGCCTAACTACTAAGTTGCAGGAATCCGTGAGGTAGTATCATTGAGTTAGGTGTACTCATTGGGGTTGGTTTGGCTTCTGATAAGTGGGACGCCATCTTCCCTCCACACAATTCGGTCCTCACACAAGGCAGTAACTGCATCAACATAAACTTGATGCTCCTGAAAAATAAATGTAAGTCAGCAAAATAACAGATAAAAACAATGGTAGACAAGTGATTTCAGATAATCATAGGGATGGACCACCGAAGGAATCTCAGTTGAGTATAATAAAGTGTTACCTCATGAAGGACTCTTGCAGCCAATTGCTCTGGTGTATCATTTGCTAAGACAGGCACAATTCTTTGGGCTAAAGTCCTTCCTGTGTCATAGTGCTCATCCACAAAGTGTACAGTTGGACCTGAGTACCTGTGTACAGTTAGCAGTTCATGTAAAGAAGTCATTTTCCCTGGAGGCTGCAATTTGTCAGTTTAGCACCTGTTTTCCTAAACAAAAGAAATCAGCTTTGTCATAAGTTGTGGACAATTATTCTGACATCTGCAGAGTAAGATTTTCTTTCCTTGGAAAAGCATTGGGTAAACATCCAAATTGGAAAATACCTACTGGCATGTGCTACAGAAATTGTGAAAGTACCTGGCTCCAGATGCAATGACTGCTTTATGCACTTTTAAACCATAATAACCCTTGCCTCCAAATGCAGGGAGTAATGAAGGGTGGATATTCAATATAGATCTTGGATACGCCTGAACTAGCTCAACAGGTATAAGTTTCAAGTAGCCAGCAAGTAGAATGAAGTCAACTCTGAGTTCCCTGTTCACAGAATATATCAATAGCTTGAAAGTCCTGACTCCTGAGACATATTGCATTTGCCCACAAAATAGTTTCAACACTAGACAAGCTAGTCTTGTAGAATAGGGTACGAGCGCATTGGGAGCTACAAAGTACAGAAACGAGCAGTGATCGGTCATAAATCAACAGTGGAAAATTCTAGCATATCAGCTGACGGATAACAAAAATAGCATCTTATCATACTGCTCGGGTGATGCAATACTTAGTTTATGGACACATCTACAACTGATGAAGAACATTCTCAGATCAACTAAAATCAAAAACAGTAAAACCTTTATGTACTTATCAACTTTGCTTGACAGCTTCAGACCATGGATATAAGCCGAGAAAATGGATTATCCATTTTTTTATCAGCAGTTATCTGTGCATCTGAGTTCTGAAGGCACGACTTAACAGTGAAGATGTGAAAGTTGAAATGCTACGCTACTCAGCCTATTTTTTGCAAATCCACTTATTTAAAACCTAATAGATGAAATATAAACCACAAAATAGAATGCCCCAGCGCAAAGATGAGACCAACTTCAAAGTATTCAACAATTCATCAGTAGATACCCCCGCCGGTGCCGACTTTGACTTGGGAAACACAACAACCGGTACGCCATTGCCCCTCGCATGTTCCGCGCCTCCACAGCCTGCAACATGCTATTCCACCCCATCAAAAAACCCCAATAAATCCCTAACACTTTGACCACCTCGCAACGCAAATCGTAGTCAACCTGGTTTATCGGTAACCAGCGCAACCACGTCGGCGTTCACCTTCCCACCCAGAGCGGCGTCGTGGATCGCCCTGAAGTTGGAACCTCCGCCGGACACGAACACCGCGAGCCTCTTCCTCTCCATCCCGACACTCCCACCCATTGCCCCCGCCCGGGCCGCCGCGGCGCAGGCTCGAGCAGCCGATGGTCGACCGCTTGCAGCGGACCAGCGCGAGTTGCGGCTGGGAGCAAGCCCACCACTCGGGCGCTTCGCTGCTGCCTAGCTGGTGCTTGCGAGGAGCGCAGCAAGCCGGAGCCAGTGGAAGCGATGGCCGCCTCCATTGGGAACAAACTGTTACTATCAGTACTAAGGTTAAGGCGAGGAGAAAAGCTACCCGATCTAGAAGAAGAGAAGATAACAAAGGTTGAGGCAAAGAGAAAAGGGTGTGCATATGAGAGGGATGGGAAAGAGGATGAGTGCTCACCGGCCGGCGAGGATGCGGCGGAGGCAGCAGGCTGGTCGTGGGATGGAGATCGGCGCAGAAGAGCGGGCGAGGAGATGGGTTGGAGGCCGAGAGGACAGGGAAGATCGACTAGGGCGCGACGAGACAAAGGCCCGGCCCAGGTGCTCTGGTACGTGCTTTCAGTAGCCCAGTCTGGATCTATTGCCACCGACACCGAGGCACCGAGGAGCAGCCAGTTAAATTTCAATTGTTTGCAACATTTTTGAATGCTTAGGTATAGTTCGCAAGTGCGGGCTAGAGGATGCGGGGAATTTTTATTTTTATATTTATTAATAAAAAATTTATAAAACTACATTTTCATTTTAAAAATTTACAAAAATATACTCCCGTCGCCCTTTGGGAGGGCGATATGTCTAAAATCGCCCTCCCAGAGGGCGATATGATGACGTGACTGACGGCCGTTGGCCGGCGGCCCACGGCCATCAGCCATTTTGCAGGCGACCCCCTCGGACACACAAAAACCGCCCTTACAGGCGGCCCCCTTGCCGCCCTCTCAGAGGGCGGTTTTTGGGTGGCCGAGGAGCCGTCTGCAAATAGCCGACCCACGGCACAGAGTACTGTCCGGACGGTCCGCACTATATACGGACGGTCCGGACAGGCTACTTTGCAGGCGGCCGCAGAGTACTGTCCGGATGGTCCGCACTATATACGGACGGTCCGAACTGTACAAATTGCCGTTTCACAATATATAGTCCGGACCATCGTCACCCTGTTCGGACGGTCCACACTGTACAAATTGTTGTTTTGCATTATATAGTCCGGACCATCCTCACCCTGTCCGGACGGTCTGGACAGGCATATCTGTGGCGGCAAGGAAGAGAAGTACCCACGCTGCACATAGTAGTTACATCTCTACCTTGGTTATCTGTTTAAAATTTCCTAAGCATGTAATAACATAACTAGAAACTTTGATGTGCCATTTGGTACTCTTTTGTATGATAATTCATTATGTTCGTTATGTAATTAACGCTGTGTTCAGTTGTCACCGCTCAGAAGTACTTTCGCCGTAAAATTGAAACTGAAAAATTTATGTTTTGATTAGTTTCTCACAAACATAGATCGTAAAACGATCGACGAGCGTTAAATAAAGTAAAGGGTTTCTTCAGGTATACGTAGAATTAAATAAAACATGATATACAACACAGACAAACTATCACAGATGCAACGTACTACGGCCCTAAACCGTAACCTCTAACCCTCTTTGTCTTCCTACCCTGCGCTCGCACCTGCCCCTGGGAGTACGTAAGTCGATCTGTGTACGGCACGGCCAGCGCGCGTCGTCTGCACGGTGTGGCAGCTGGGGTCCTGTGTCTTGGTGGCGGAGCTCCTTCAGCTGCGAGGCTGGTAGTATCTCCTGATCTCCTCGCCCGAGTCCTCCAAGTCGTCCTCCTCGAAAGATCCGGTGCCCAACCGCCATGCCGCGTGCGGCCTGCGTGAGAGCCAGCGCCAGCAAACATCCTCGGCGCTGTAGAGTAGAACCATGTACACCAAAAAATATTGATAATTGCAATCAAAATTTGGTAAGGCAAAAATAAAGTTTGATATAACCTGAAGGACCTCCTGTGGTGGCCCGAGGGGCAGTTGTCACGCCCACGCTCTGCGGGGAGGAGCAAGCGTCAGCAAACATCCCCGGCGCTGTACAGTAGAACCATGTACACCAAAATATGATAATTGCAAACCAAATTTTGCAAGGCAAAAATAAAGTTTGATATAACCTGAAGGATCTCCTGTGGTGGCCCGAGGGGCAGTTGTCATGCCCAGCTACGCGTGTGGTCAGTTGTGGTACACTCCATGCATCGATGTGCTAGCTCCAGAGGGATGTAGGTACGGTGTAGCGAAAGCTGCAGGGAAGCATATTGATGTACAACAGTACATGTCGTAGAAGGAAACATGTTATGAACCGATGGTTAGTCCAATTTACCTCTGGAGGGGCCAGATGGCTGACTGGAACCCTGCGGTCGCACTCCTGCTCCTGCTCCTGTTCCTGCTGGCCATGGCTTGTTGCTGCTTACAACTACGAGTACCGCATCGACCGCACGGACAAGTGAGCGTACGAATCACTGTGAGCATCGCCTGACGAATCCTCCCGAAGGTCGTCCTCTGCTCATCGCATTCAGCACAATCCCACTGTCCAATCGTCCGAACGCCGTGTTTACATCAGCCGAACCTGTCGCCGCTGTCACCTATTTCAGATGTGACGTGAACATGTGTTAGAACTGTGTGACACGTACAAAGGAATAGCAAATGAAAAGATAATGACGTAGCACGGAAGTAGTCCTGGTCACGGTGTCTAGGATACGTGTCCGTCGTAGCGGCGACGTGGCTGTGGATCGTCTGGGTGAACGTTACCGTGTGTGGGTACGGGCCTGGTACCACGTCAGTATGCTAGGTAGCCTCCTCAGTGTGTGCATGTATCTCGTCCACCACCTCCTCCGTGCCAACAACCAGTCGTCCACGTACTTCTGCAGTCGAGGATACCACTGAACACCGGCTGTATGTCTCCTACGATTATATCTATTTTGCAGAGAGTGCATTAACTACATTAAATAGTTTCATATAGTAAACAAAGATCGCAGTTGTACTAACCGTGCACATCGCGCGCACATCGATCTGCACGGGCACAGTTACTGACGCTAGTCCGAACTGTCGCAGCACACCGCGGAGATGGGGCTCGACGAAGATGTCGAACACCAACGGCACCATCGTACATCCAGTACGCCTGGTCGCGCGTGCAAAGAGTAGAGAGTCCGACGGTGCACGGCCGCGATGGCCTACGGACTATACGGCTCCCAACGATGTCGCTGGCAGCAGGCGGTCGAACTCCAAAACGAATTCGGTAGCCTCCTAACCTGCGTGTGGGTAACGACGCTGCAAAATAGGAAAAGGTTAAACTCAGTGTTTGCGCATAACTGCTAAACATAGAATTTCACATTTGTACCTCACATCGACACCATACGGTCCCCATAGTCGGACGGTTCCTCGGGCCACTGGCCGTACAATCCTCCAAGGCCGTCCTCATAGCAGAGTGCTGAATCAGAGACGGACCTATCGCGAACCACTCGCCGCCCATAGCTGCAGAAGGAGAGCAACCGGCGATAATCGCACTTGGATCGGTTTTGTGCACGCGTCACAAAGAGCACGTACGTCGCGCTAGCACAGCAAATCCCCAACTCCAGTGCGTACGAGGCCGTCCTCGCTGTCGGCGATCGCACGAGCGTAGTGGATCAGTCCCTTGTCCACCGCGTACCCTGAGTGTTGTGAACATCACCCAGCCCGAACAACCACAACAGGTACGCCTCCATGCTCTGCGCACCAAGTAATCGTCGGCGTCATCGGCTAGCTTATCAGGCGTAAAGGAAGATTATAGTCAGCAGCTCTGTTGCTTTGTAGATCAGATGATTGTGAATGAAAGAAATCCGCGACTTACGGTAACTGTAACAGCCAAGCCGAGCGAAGGCCGATCTGGTGTAAGCGGTAGCGAACCGGGTGTCCAATTCAGCGTCGACGATGCACGGCGCAAACCGGAGCAGTGATGTCCTGCGACAACCGTGCGCCCCGTCGATCGGCCGACTGCGTCTCCTGCGAGGAAGTCCTAGTAGTACACACGTCCTGGAGTGTGGGAGTCATCTCGCCGCACGGTAGGTGGAACGTGTGGGTCTCCGGTCTCCAGCGATCCACCAGTGCGGCCATAAGTGACCGATCAGCGTCCCATCGCTTGGCGGGGTCTCTCTCTCCGGTGCGGCTCGACTAGCCTACACAGCGGAAGAAGTCCAGCCTCACACAACCTGCAGAATATAGCACTGTAATCAATATTGGGGAACATACATATGCACAAACGATGTGAATGAATATTCGTTACAACTCTTACCTTTCAAGGTACCGAGTACCGAGGATCTGTCCGCAGGAGGTGATGTGAAGGCCGTGGACGAAGGTGGTAAGGGGCACCCTCAACGGCTGACAGTAAGACCGGTGAACCGGTCGACACTCGTTCCAACAGCTCTGGTGTATCGTCACCCATATCTGCATGCCAAATAGAAGTTAGCGTTAATTATTTTAAGTTTATAGCAGTGTTACATGATAATAAAAAACAACAGTACGGTACATATCTTTCTATAACAAAGAAACTAGTATAGACTTACGCTACACCGTAGCACCACTAATTGTTCGAGAACGCTTAAGACGGGTCGTCTGAATTGTGCCGTTCACCCGTAGGACGCCTGCCATCATCGCTAACCCGACGTCCAGCTTCCGCCACACTTGGACCGATTGCATCCTTTGGACATTTCTTATATGTATGACCTGTTTGTCACACTTTGAACAACGTTTATGCCTTCCACCGGCTTCTGACTCATCCATGTCATTACGGATGCATCTTGTCTTGCGGCGACCTGCTTATATCCCTCAATTTGTTGGATTAGGAATGTACATAGCTTGAGGATGCTCCATAGTAAATGTACCCGCAATACCGAAACCGTATATCTCTCCGCTCCAGGTATTATAGATTGCTTCTTTCCTGAAAATAAGGTGAGACAAAATAGCGTGCTTCTATCCCGCACTCACCGCTCGGCGCCAATAACGTGAGAGCATGGCTTGTGGAGCCAGAGTAGGTTTTCGGCACGAGCACTTGCAGGTCCCGTCTTCCTTCAACACACACTCCTGCACAACTCTTTTACGGAAGATTCCGCGCATGCCCTTGTCGACACACAAATATTTCAAATCTGTGTTCTTGGTGTGCCTTGAGTAGAGCACGATGTCTTCGGGCCTTTTTACTTATCTTGCAGCATACTTCGTCAGAGTGTGCCAAAGAAAAGATTATTGTCCGTCATTGAGGGCCTAGCTGCTCTGAAACCGATCTCTGAAGTACTTGCATGTGACATGCAAGATAAATTCAACTATGCCAACAAGTGGGAGCCCTCGAACACCATGCATCACCCAGTTATAAACCTCTGCCAAATTTGTGGTCATTATGCCAAACCGAGAACCATCCTTGTCATACAACAATGCCCATTTCTCCTTTGGCTCATTCTCAATCCAATCTGAAAATTTTCTAACTGAGGATGCAGACCTTCTTCTCATATGAGGTCCGTCAGTTGATAGAGGTTCAAGAGCTTATGGAGCCTCATCCCCTCCAATGGTAGCCCTCCTAGACTGCTCATCTGTTTGTTTAGAGGTCAGCTCATCCAACCTCCTCCAAAGCTCATTGAATTTCTTCTCATGATTCTGGGTGCAAAGCCTCTTAAAAAGATCCATAAGGTGCTTATTCTTAAATTGTCTGTAAAATTAGCCCCATATGATGTATACACCATCTGCTTTGGACATCAGACCACCCTTGGTGGGTATCCCTTCTCAACACATCCATATCTCAATTCCTCAATTGCAGCGCAGCAAGCCGCCATGACGGTCATGTATAAGGCATACGTCTGGTCTCATCCGTACAACTGCAGACTTAACCCTTTCTAAAACCAATACCAGCTATCGGTGTTCTCACTGTCAACAAAAGCAAAAGCAACTGTAGAACTTGGTTGTTTCCATCAAACTCCAATTGCTGTTAAGATCTGTCCTCTGTACTTTCCGGTCAGAAATGTCCCATCGATGCAGAGGATGGGACGACAATGGACAAATGCCTGAATGCAAGCACCTAATGCAAAGAAGACTCGTTGCAACACACTTTTATTACCATGGTGAATTGATGGAAAGGCTTTTAGGTCGTAGCACGTCTCCGGATTCCTCTGAAGAATACAGCCTAACAGACGAGGCAAATTATCATAGGATGCTTCAAATGTGCCAAATCTCATCTCTACAACCTTCTGTTTTGCCCTCCAAGCCTTAGCATAACTAATTGTGTATTTAAATTTCTCTTCAATATGTCTAACAATTGACCTTGGTTCGTACCCCATATTGTTAATAATATGGGAGTACATCTCTGTCGCAACAAATGCAGATGTCCTGTTTCTGTGATATTTTTCAACACCAGGTAAATAACATGAATGCTCAGTCACGATTGAAACTTGCCAATAATCTTTCCATTTACCCTTGAATGCATACACCCGCTATGGACACCCATCCTTCATGCACTTTACTTCATAGACCGATTTGCTTGACTTCACGATTGAGAACTCCCTTTGAAGTGACACGGCCCATTGTTTTTCTGCCTCCTTTAAATCCTCTATATATGCATACTTAGCTCCTTGGATGACCTCATTTTCCTTGTACTCTCATAACACATGATGTCCCTCAGAGATAGAAAGCCTAGAGAAGTCCTGGTTGCTCCATTCTGCAGGCATCATGGTGTCCTCATCAGACGAATCATCATGCTCTGCTTGCTCGTTTTCAGAATCTTCCCTATCCATTTCTTCGACGATTCTGTTGATTTGTTCTCCCTCATCTGCCACACCTGTTGGCTGTCTATCTTCTTCATTCCCTTTTTCATTTTCTTCCATTGTTTCGCTATTACCTCCTACCGTACTTGGACCCTCATCATCTTGTACGGGCATTGCACCAGCAGTGTTTTCTTTCTCAAATATCGACACAAGTATGCCCAGTGGCCAACCACGTTGGAATGCATTCTCCACATACCATCTCCAAATAGCAGTGCAATCCACCGGCATCAGTTCCCAAAAAAAACCTTCAGCTGCACGACTGACTACTACATACAAGGTTATTGTGCTGAGCTCGGGGTTCAATCGAAACCCTCGCATCAGCCAATTGTACACTGACCCAAAACTTCTCTCAGCTGGTCTATCAATCCCCTTAGCCGTTGAACTAAAATCCGACAGATCTACCCCTTCTGGACCATATCTAACATTCCCTTGCCCGTGAAATAACTGAAATATCACCTTATTTGACATTTCTGTTGATGAAAAAATACAGTTAAACTATATACTAATATTCTCCTCACATCTCTACAAAAATTAAATCATCTAACACATTAACTAAAGACCTACAGATCTACGAGTAACAATTTATTTTCATATAGTACTATACACATAACCAGTACAATACTACATTAATTTATGCATAGAAATAGAAATTACAAAGAGATAATAGATTTTACCTGCAGACAAATCAGCAAGCTGACAGAGCTTCGCTGCTTTCGTTCAGGCTCGCTCTCAGCTCTCTCTTCTTTTTTTTCGTAATTTCAGTGAATTTTATGACATTTTTGGAGTCTGGGAGGAGGTTTTATACTACCCGGGCTAAAAACCGCCCTCCCAGAGGGCGGCAAGGGGGCCGCCTGCAAAATGGCTGACGGCCGTGGGCCGCCGGCCAACGGCCGTCAGCCACGGCATCATATCGCCCTCTGGGAGGGCGATTTCAGACATATCGCCTTCCTAAAGGGCGGCGGGAGTATATTTTTGTAAATTTTTAAAATGAAAATGTAGTTTTGTAAATTTTTTATTAAATAAATAAAAATAAAAAAAATTCGAGGATGCGGCAGCTGGTTGGGGTAGTTGGGCAGTGCTGATTGGAAGGACTCGCCCAGCGGCGTGAGGTGGCTTCAGACGGCGTTTGGCGGCAGCTGGCGAAAAGATCAAGTCGCCGCTTCATTCACATTGGGAGCTCGCGCGCCGGTGTCTACCCTTAAGGCGACAAGGTCTTATGGAGGCAAGGGGGAGGACAGCAAGCGTCGAAAAGTCACAGGATGGAGCGGCCACGAGCGGTAGTGAATAGTCCAACGAACTCTCCAGAGTGTCTCTAAAAACTAGTCTTCTGGAAAATGTGGAAAAAAATATGAGATATATAAATTTTTATTTTGCTATACGATAATTATAATTAAGCATCAGGTAATGCGGTTCCATGTGTTTATTGCCATTCATCTCGGATAGGATTGCAACCCCAAACTCAAATGGCGCCTGATACAAATGAAATTATAACTAGAGGATATAAATACATTGAACCAATGGAGCCACACCAAAATAATGTATATTAATTGAAAGGCGTACTCCATATGAAGTGTACGTCATTAGCAGTCTTATCCATAGTACACTCTATCCGTAATGTGGTCACGGTACTGTGCTCATCGCTTCCTTGCTGTTGTGCTGTATAGTAACATGTCTCTGAAGGGGGTGCCGATGGTACTATGGAAAAACCGTTGTACAGAGGGTTATTATCGAGGTAGTGTGGGTTGCGACTGTCCAACCTGAAGTTGTGCAACGTAAATACAACATGTATTATATTGGTTTGAACATCAGCCTCCGAGTAGTACGGTATCCTATTTAAGATTTTTCATTACTTCTTGACAATCCCAAATTGCCTTTCAATAATGTTGCGTAACGAGGAGTGCAGAAAGTTGAATTCCTTTTCCCTTCCTTCCGAAGGCAGAGGATCGTGGCCACCAAACTGATCCTTGTGGTAACGAACATGTGGAAATAGCGCCAGGAATCCCATCCTACTCGGATATCTCGAGTCCACTAGTAAGTATTTTCTGCGACATGACAGATTTATTTTTGTCAGTAAACCGTTAGAAACAACAACCAGTAACTGTTGTTTTGACGTAACGAAGTATGGTTTCATACCAAATGGCAATCTTGGAAAATCATTCAGATAATTTTGAATTGCTTCGGTCAGAACTCGCTGGTCGTGCACTAACCCTGGCCATCCAGTGTAACATCCCGAAGATTTAATTACTAGTTTAAGTGGTCATCTAGTGTAACCTGGGTGAAAGGGTGGAAGTTTTCAAACTTTGTGTGTGTAAAACCTTCCTTAGTTATTTTTTTCTGTTTATGAAAATAGGTATAAATTAAAACATTTTTCCTGAACCTTCTCTTGAGATAGTATAAACTCTAGCTACAGTGATAAGATAAAACTTCCTCCAGAAAAATAAACCTAGCTACGATGCCTTAGCAATTGGAGACCAACTCCATCTTTTCGTAAGCACAATTTTTATTAATATGGCCTAGAGCAAATAAAAACATATAGACGAAATCCTCTAAATTTTACCAATATGAATAAGCACCTGGTAGTGAATGCAATATACAATATTGTGGTGCACAAGCATATAAGTTACCGGGTTAATGACCCAAACCATTTTAGAGACTCATCCAATTTTTCAACAGAGCATCGACACTAATAAAATTCACCAACATAATTAAAGAGCAGCACGACTAATAATTCTCACACGCGAATGGAACAGAGATGAAATCTGAGACCAAGCCAACTCGATATTAGATAATCTATGGAGCTCCACCGTGCATCGTCTTGTAGTTCTTAATCTTGATCGAAGTCTCCTTGTTTATAATTAGGGTAAATAACAAATTGGTTGAGAGACCCGTAGTTTAGTCGTTAACCATTCGTTGATCGAGCAATCCACCCGATCATGCTAGCAACTGGCAAGAAGACCTAGTAGCCCAGTGGGTGTATGAATGTGTACTTGTTTGTAGTAAAGTCCAATTTATTGGCTTGACTGATTTTCCATGTTTTGCGTAATTGATTTGTACATGTAAAATAAACCTATAATCTGTATGCCCCAGATTTAGGCAACATAAAAATTCCAGGAAAATCATCACATCACCTAAACAACCTAAAATGATTTTTTTGAAGGTTTCATAATTTTATCAACTATTCTAGTACCTCAATTTAATCGGTCAAAGCAGTCAAACTAGAATTTATTTAGAAACCTTAATCGGCAAAATCAAACACTACTAAAAAGTGTATCAAATTAAACAGAAGTGTATGTGGGAGATAATTTATTCAAATACTAGTTTATTTATCATGAATCAATATAATTTTTCCAGAATTTAATTCATTAGTTTGCACCCCTTAAAAATTCGAACAAGTTTCTGCTAGGCTCTTTTTGTTTGAATTTCTGAGAGCAAAATAATTTGATTTTTCAAGTGCAACTTTCGAAAATAGAAACTAGGTATCCTAGGCTAACTACACAAAAATCACATTTATAACTCAGTTGTAGCTTGGTCAACTTGAATTTGCAAGTAAAGGGAGGAAAATAAAACCTGAAAAACCCAGGAAATAGCCTAAACCTTTCTGTACATGGTTTTCTACCCATCTCTTTCACATTTCCACAGACCATCATGCCCTAGACCCACTAGGCAGTGACATAGGCTTGCCTCCACCTCCGTTTCCACCCCATCTCACGTTGGGAAACACCCTGGTCGGCCTCAGGATGTGAGCGACGCGTGTGTCGACCCAGCTTGCATGTCCATCTCCTCCTCTTGCCTTGCAAGTCTCTCCAGCTAGCTCACCCATCCTCAAAACACCACACCAGAGCCAAGAGATCAAGAAGGGTGAGCTCCTGTCGTCCTCCCCGCCTTTGGTGTCGTCGCTGGTTGAAGAGAAGAAGGCGTTGCCGACGCTCAGCCATCCGGTGAATCTTTTCTTTTCTCTGCGTTTTCTGCTCCTCTCAGCATGCCTTAGCCATCTCTCTGTTTTCACTCCATGTCCTGCAGCCGATCGGCGGGAACGTTGTCGTGCCACCGCAGCTCCAGTACGCACATTGGGCACCGCCGCCGGTGTCGCCATCGTGTTCCAGCCTCCACGGAGCATCTCCGGCCAAGCCCGTTCGCCGATGCCATCACCTCCACACCCTCTCTAGGATCTCCAAAGGTATCGGACTGAGACCACGATGCTCGAGATCGAGATCATCTCCCTCAACTCCGGCCAAGCTCCGCCGCGTGCGATTTCACGCCAATCGGTGGGCCTTGCTCCGATTCCTCGCACTGGTAGCAAACTCGGGTGATACTTAACCCACTGCAAGTCTGGCTTTCGATGTGTTTTAGCTAAGCGGGCCATCACCTGCACCGCTGTCGCCATTACCGTCTAGAGCTGTCGCTTGAGCTCGCCTCCGGCGATGTTCCGGCCACAGCCGGCCGAGCCATGACCACCATAGCGTTCGCCTTGAGCTCCTCTCTCCATTTTTGTCAACCCCCGAATGAGTCCCGCTGCCATTCACCGCCGGCGCCAGCGAGCAGGCCGGCGGCCTGGCCTCCTCTGCTCTGCCAGAGCGAATAGAAAAGGGAGAGGTATAGTTTCAAGATGATTAAAACTCTAGGGCTCATCTTGCAAAAGTGCCTTCCTTTGACATGTGGGACCGAGGACCTTTTGTGTTTTCTCTGTGAACTTCTACCTTAGTTAGGTCCTTTACGCTTTCAATGCAGTGAAAGCATACTCTGTAAACCGAAAATCCAAGAAACCCTGGAATTTTGATTTTAGGAATTATCTTACAATAGAAAAATAGCCAAACTTTGAAAATACCTAACTATTTCATTTTAACTCCTTTTTGAGTGAACCAAATTTTATTAGATTAATCAAAGTATGTACTTTATTTCTGTAAAATAAAATGTAGCACACACAATAGAGAAAATATCCCCTAAAATACATATTACTAATATATATGTTGTTTATTGCATGAGTTATGTATAACCTTGATAAATTTATTCTAATTTCAAATGTTCTCAAACCCAGGTCCAGTAGACTCACTAACCCCTATTCTGTTTTCTAAAAAATAAACTGTGAGACATTTCATATGTAAATCATACACTAGAATTTAATTGATATAAAGGGGAAAGGATTAATATGTTTATAGATTTCCAAGGTGCATAAAAGCTTCATTCCTTTTCCAAAATAAATTGGACCTAGGATCAGTAAGCTCCTCTTGGCATGATTGTCACCTGTGTAAAGTACCTTATAACACTTTTATATATGGTCTATTCACTAAAATGTATTTCAATAATCATTAATGTGTATAGACTTCAAAATTTATAATAAATTGGTTATAAATCCAAATTGAGTAAACTCAACTTTGTTAGAACCAATAGGTTATTCTCTTTTATATAAAATACATGCCTTCTTGAAATCTTAATAGAAAATATCAATCAAATATAATAACTTGAGGTTACAATCGAAATAATTACAGAACTGCCATTTTCAGCCTTGCTATCTTGTTATTTTTGTAACTCCTAAATCGTAAAAGATTTTGGAATGATTCTTTCACTAAAATTCACTTTAAAATGTGGCCTACCTACTGTACCTATCTCATAATTAATTGAGCATTTTGCATGGACATGTTTATTTGGTTCTTATTGCATATTTGTTTCTTCTCGGTAGATTCAGATATTCCGGAGAACGTTAATCAAGATCTTGAACTTGAGAGTAACTTCGTGCAGCATCGAGGCAAGCATCTAAGCATATAGAACCCATGTTTTTCACTAAATGGCTTTGCTTGCATATATATATATATATATATATATATATATATATATATATATATATATATATATATATACTCAAAATATTGGTGTTGAGTAGATGTTATATTTGTCATGCTTGCTGCATTGACTCCTTTGATATGTTGCTGTCATTTTATCCTTGTCACCCCTAGATAGGAATGATTGGGATGATTATATATTTAATCGATGCTTAGCCATGCTTAGGTCTACTAGACAAAAATCGATGGATGGAGCTATCGGTTATACTATACTTAGTAAATTTGCTGATTGGGCATAAAATCTGAGAACTTACATTAAACATGGAAATACGAGAATATGCTTTGACTTGGACGGGTGATAGGGCGATGACGGGATGGTGGTTTTCCCCGATGCATGTAGCCCCGTCTGGGTCGCCAAGGACTGAACATATTGACATCTATTCAAGCACCTTTCGTACTTCCACTCATCGGGAATGGGATGGCTGGTCTTAGTACCTTGTGACGTTGTGATCATCTACGCCCGTTAGAAAGTCGTGAGAGTGGTTTTCCCTTTGGAGTGCCCCGGGTGTGCCTGGTTTTGGCAGGGGTATCTCCCGCGATGGTGATCCTGCCTTAGTCACAACACACGCACGTGACTGAGTCGTCGGGGGCCCTAACATGGTTTAGGTGGTTGGGGCAGAGCTTGGGAAAGGACTTGTTATGAGCTTGTATCACTTGTGAGTCATACCTGTGTGCGTGTAAAAGCATTTGATCCTTGTTTATTTCGTGTGGGTAAAGATGTATACCTCTGATCAGAGTAAAACTATTCGAATAGCCGTGTCCACGGTTATAGGGCGACCGCTTGATGTGTTAGTCAGTCTATGTTAGCATCGAACTTGGGTAAAATTTGATTTGGTTTAGTCATGGTGACTATCTTGGCTATGTGCAGCCTATATGATTGTGACTAGTCATGGATGTCGGGATAGACTTTGACTAGTGATTATATGTGCAGCCTATATGATTGTGACTAGTCATGGATGTCGGGATAGACTTTGACTAGTGATTATTTTGGGCAATGGTGGCCTATGGATGATGATTAGAGCATGGTTTGTGCTCATTTATATTCCATTTTCAGAACTATATGCTTGTTGTCCCATAATTTAAATTGTGACACTTTGCAAGTACTTATGCTTTTGAACTTACTATTTGCTTACTAAAATCAGCTTTATGCAAAATATAAACCCATATGCCCACTTCCTAAGGTAAACTTGCATATCCCTTGATATATTATATGAATGTGTAAGACTTGCGAGTACATTGTTGTACTGAACCTGAT
The DNA here is from genome assembly GCA_003991445.1 of Oryza meyeriana var. granulata. Taxonomy (NCBI): domain Eukaryota; kingdom Viridiplantae; phylum Streptophyta; class Magnoliopsida; order Poales; family Poaceae; genus Oryza; species Oryza meyeriana. The sequence goes on along the minus strand of RYFJ01000521.1, from coordinate 105,322 downwards.
GCCTGCACTTTCAGGTGAGGACACCGACATTGATGGGTGTGCTTACTATCCCACCGAGGGGGGTGGGGATGGTGAGTAGTGTTTTAGCTTTGCTCTTGCCCCGGTTGGTTGCCCTATGGGAGTGTTGGCACACCACGGATTTTATCTTTATGTTTAGGTCTTTTGCTATGACTTCCGCTGCTATATTTTGTGATGTAAGAAGGCCTATGATGCCGGTTATGTAATATGTACCTTGCTGCCCCTTTTATCCCTGTTTTGGTACTTGTTTTGCTATCAATTGCTTGCGATAAAAGTACAAGGCTAGTTGCTCCTGGGAACTAGCTAAGTACGAGTATGGGCTTTGGAACAATTGAGATAACCGTGGGAGGCCTTTTGGAGTTCGAGTCCTCTGTGGTATGTAGTTTTCTGGTCGCCGCCATCGAGCGGTTTGACGAGCATACTTCGGAGAGGACTGGCATGGCTATTTTATCGGTTATGTCCTTAGTTCCGGGTCCGGTGCTTCGGATTTATATTATACCTGCTGTTAGCGGTGTCAAGTCTGCGATGAGGTTAGGTGGTTATTTTGATTATATGGACCCCACCTAACTAGATAGTTCGCGTTGACATGTGCAAACTATAACGTATGGTATAAATCATGGAGTGCCCACATCTAGCATCACAGAAAATAACTCTGCCATCGTACCCTACTATGACTAGCACATTTCTGGTCGTCTCATTATGACGGCTCCTGTATTCAATTGCTCTCCCCACAGAAACAGTAACATGAATATGAGTGCCGTCGACAACACCCACAGAGTAGTAGAACGGCTCGAATCGTGGATCTTGCAGTAAACGTTGGTGGACATTCTGAAAGTTTGGATCAACAGGCTTCAGGACATTTCCCGCCAACGCATGTATGCAGTCCAGTACTCTATGGAAATAGTACGAGACTGTGGAGCTCGAGTGGACCCATCGATTGTTGGTGTTCCTATTTGGATGATTTCCTGTCATCGTATACAAGAACATTCCAAGTGTCTCCAACGTGCATACCTCATATGTGCCGGTGAGGTTGTAACCATTGGTGAGGAGTGTGTGTAGACAATGTATCTAACTGGCGGTCAACCGAAACATGGCACGGCACTGCACCAGATTACCCATTGTTTCCATCATCCAGCTAATGCCAGTTTGGGTTGGAATACGTTGTGGCGCCCTCATGTTGGCCTCGAGACTAGCTGCTAACGTGTTAATGATAGCATTGTCCTCGTCACTGCTGTAGTGCTCCCCCGTGCCGTCCGAACTCCGTGAACCGTTGCTCATCGCAATTAGTCATTACTAATACAAAAAAGACACGGTAAATATTAGCTAAACAAAATATATTAACACGTTACCAATGAACTACATAATCCAGTACATGCATTTTGACCGCAATAATTGAATAGAATTGAAATAAATGAATGTGGCAAATGTTAGTACACATAGAGTTTATCTAAATGTAAAATTACGAATCCTGCAAAGACGACTCAACATTATTGGAAAATAAGTTCTTGACATGCTGCAACAATAACAAAGTTAATGAAACATTGAGAAATTAAAACCAACCCAATATATGAAACCACCACCAGCAACCCCCGGACCAGAAAAACCATCTAGACCCTCTCCACTACCTGAACCACCTCCAAACCAACTACCAAACCCCTGTGAACCTCCTAAACCTGTGGGGGGTGGACCACCAGGTTTGACTTGATCTTGGCTAGTTGACTTGATCTTGGCTAGTGTTTTCCATGCTTGTTCCATGTCACACCTTGAAAATCGCCCTAATAAAAAAATTATTTTGGGTAAATGGAAATACAAGAATACACTAAAAGTTTTTTGTGAAATTGTTTGAATAAAACTCCTAAATTTTCAATACTAAAAATCCCAAGTTAAAATTTTAATTAATGCTCGGATGCTTTTATATTCCCTAGGGTTTTGTTGGAATATTTTAAGCATTTAAGTATTTATAATAATAAATTTCTCTTTTGTTTCATGGTGCTATTTACTTCTGGTAAATTCCTCATGGTTTAATAAACTCTCTGAAATTTTCTCGGATTTTTCAAAGCTCCAGAATTAATTTTAATGTTACGAAGAACATTTCAGTAATTAAATAAATAGAAAATAAATTAGGTCGTTCCTGCTCCAATCCTTTGGTATACCTCTGTTCAACTCGAACCCTGGTTCCCCTCCTCTTTCTATACTTCGCGTTGTTTCGAAACCCTTGAATTCCCGAAAAAGTCCGATTCCGAAAATCCCCTCGAAATCCGGAATCCGGAGTTCTCGGATTTATTCTATTTTGAAACCCTAAAACCCCTTTGAACTTCCAATCCGAGATTCTCAATATCCGAAATATCCATTTTTCTTTTGAAATAAATCCCTGATAATTCTTTGAAATTCCTTTTCGTTGAAATAAATCCAAACCCCAGATATTCCCAGATTTGCCCCATTTTAGACTCCATAAAATATTCTCATCAATTCCTCTATTCCCAGAATATTTACAGTATTTTGAATATTCCAATTTTCCAGTTCCCGAGGAAATATCCTCCAATTTCCATGTCGAAGAATATTTCCAATATTCTGAATATCTCTAAAATTCCTGACATTCCAATATTCCCATAAAATATTCTCCATCCTCAAGTCCAAAAATACTATATTTTTGGGGTGTTTAATTGTTCCTAATATATCCTAAAATCCCTTTTATTCCCTATGTTCCCAAATATCCCAACAACCGAAATATTCCAGTGTTTATCCTATTCCTCAAATATTCCAGTACACTATATGCCAAAATTCCAAAATATTTCTCAGATTCCTTAAAATATCCCCAAATTCCAATTTTTGCAAAATTGGAATTTTTTCTGGAAAACCTCCTTTTTTTTCTTTTCCTTTTTGTTTTTTTCTGTTGTTTTCCTTTTATCCTTTCTTTCTTTTCCCCTTCTCTCCTATCTTCCTTCTTCCTCCTGGAGACCAAAGCCCAGGCCACCGATGCCTCCTCTCTCCCCATGCTGCCTCAGCCCAAGAGGTCCCGAGTCGCCGCTCCCCCGAGGCCACGCCGCCGTCGTCGCTCCGGCCCACCGCGCGCACCACCCTGACCCGGCCTAGCCGATCATTGCCGCCGTAGCCTCTAGGGCCCGGCCCAGGTTGTGCAACTGCCGCCACGTCAGCCCTAGCCATTGGATTTCCCTTAATACGATCCGCCGCCACGTCAGCCCTAGCCACCTCAGCTGCCACCTCACTCTCTTCGGCCGTGTGGCCATCGACATCATTGGTCCACCACCTCTCTCCGATTCCCAAGTCCATAGACCCAGTCTACATGAGCCAACTCTCTGACCAGTGGGCCCCATATCCAATATCCATCCAAAAATAATTCCTTTATTAATTAAATTTTGAGGGAATATTCCTGAGAATATTCCTTTTCCATTTCTTTTTAGATTTTCTCTGAATTCGAACTTCCCAAGGCCATATCTTTTCCATCCGAACTCCGATTCGACCCGTGCTTCTTTCTAAATTCATCTAAAATCATGATCTACCTGTTTATGTACTGTTTATTTAGAGTTTCTTAGGATTTTTCCTCGTTTTACGTGTAGTTGAGTCATTTCATTGTTTCGAAAGATCATGAAGTTTGAGGAAGATTTTCGGAAGATCATCTGAAGACTTTTCTATTGCAAGGCAAGTCATACGACAATCCACTTGAGCATGTTGATCCTAGTTGTGAAAATTATTTTGTTTTAATGTTATTGCATGCAAAGCTTTTGAATGTCATTATTACATGTAACTATTGTTATCCTATATTCCTTTATTATTATGGCCATTTTTGTTATTGATACATGTACCTTGATATCCTGGGTGGTTAATTTTGACTGGCTGGATGACTATTTAATGATCTAGCTAGACTAATTAGGTTATGCTTAGCCAATGCCTAGAAACTTTAGTGTCATTTTATGTGGGATAACTATTCCTTCACTTATGATTAATCAATGATTAATGGTTATCTTTTCACGACGGTTGGTCGTGGCTGGTTAATTAAATATGCCAACTTGACTGATGGTGGGTTGTGAGCACATGGAATGATGATGATGCTAGTGGTGCTCATGACAATTAAGGACCAGTTCGCGAGCTACTTGTTGCGAAGCAATACTCGAACTAACCACAAGCTAGAATGGGTAATAGCGGGAACTGAAGTGTGATTCGTTCAACCGGAGGTACCACGGTGTGTTGTGGCTGTGTCAATAAGACCACCGTGACAGTTGTCAATAAGTCCATGTCCCGGGCGTTGGGCCGTCTCCCTGTTGGGAGCCTGATCAGCTCCTGTCGGAGACAGATGGTTCGGTGGGTGGCTCTTTTGTTATGCGGGTTTCATGGAGGGTCCCGTCACAATCTCTATTCGGGTACTTTCGAGTATCGCGATGCATGGCTGACATGATGTTGAGATTGTGTCTTGTGGGTAAATTGGTACACCTCTGGCCAAAATAAAACTGTTCGAATAGCCGTGCCCGCGGTTAATGGGCGGGCCTAGCAATATTTTTGTGATTAGTCCTACACTACTCATTAATGATAATAAATGATGAAAACTTGATAGTTCCAGTTTGGAGGGTTTTGGTTTGGGCTTGAACCGCATTGAAGTGCTGTTCAGTGTTTGGTTTAATATTAATTAATAATTAAACTATATTGTTTTTATAATGATTTTAAATGAAAATATTTTAAATGCCATTTATGCAAATAAGCCATACTATGTCTTTCCTTTGGAATCCTGTTGCATTATATTGCATTTCATGTGTGGCTTGTTGAGTACGGTGGGTGATACTCAGTCTTACAGTATTACCATCATCAGAGTGAAGATTTGGAGTGGAAGGAGAAGATTTGGTGTTTGGCTTATACCCTAGTTAAGCTGTTTGTGGGCTTAGTGTTGAAGTTTTGCTAGGATTGCTGTTCCACTGCTGATTGCTTCTGTGTGAGGAATAAGTTTCTCTTTTGTAAGTGCTACTTGGGTGTAGAACCCCACTTCAATTTCTTTAGGCACCTATTCCACATTAAGCCCCAACCCTCCAAAAATAAGATCCAGGTGATTGGGGGGGCTGGCATTCAGTTGAGAAGTGAGATGAAGAAAATATATATCAATCTTCCTTGAAAGGTTGGCATAAGGAGTGGTTTTACTATTCCGATCTGACACCCTCCCTGCCTGCATTCACCGGGAAGCCCCCGAAGATATCACCCAATTGGTCGTCGGATTCGACCTTCGAAGAGATGGGCCAGGTGCATCAGTTGCTGGCCAAATTGGAGAAATTTAGGAAAGCCGGCCTGACCGGCCCCTGGGTGGCCAAACATTTCCTGACTCGACGCATCCAGCCACTGAAGTTGAGGAGTGAGTTCTGTTGGGATTATCAAGGGAAAAACGACCCCGACCGAGAAAGCCGAGAGGAGGTCAGCTTGCGAGAAGTGACCGAAACCTTGTTCACCTATTTTTCCAACGGGGTGATCGAAACCGAGGACCCAGAGCGCTGCATCGTAGCTTATAACCGGAGCCGGCCTCGTCCTGAGGTAACCTTCTGCTTTTCTTCCATGATGAATGCTTGTAGACATATATCCGTAATTGCCCAGCATTGTGTGATGTATATTGTTGAATCGTTTGCAGTGGTGTAAGGAGTTTGATGATGACTCCCGCCCGTTGTCGGCCACCAAATAGAAGAAGGGGCTGAGAAGTCCTTCTGCTGCCCAGCTCGACTCCGAGAGAGCGGGGAAGAAATCCATTGTAGATCGGGGCAAGGGGAAGGTTGTGAGGCCGAGTGCCGCTGCCGGGAGTTTGAAGATAAAGGACACCGCCGGCGCAGCGCCTAGGCCATTGAGTCCCAGACCGGGACCCGTGCAGTCGAGCTCCACGTCATCGAGCCCAGCCGGAGTGCCGCCGAGTACGAGGTTGACCACAGTGCCATCGAGTACCTGAGCGCCCCGGCCAGCCACACCACAAACGGGGCCGACCAGGACTAAAATGCCACCGCCGACTGCCACTCCCTTTGGCCCGACAGCCAGCAGCCCCCCGGTGCCGCCGTCTGGATCTCCCGGGCAGAAGCTCAAGTTCTCTAAGAGGTAGGCCGCCCTGGGTCTTCTGAAAATTATATTTATGGTTGTGACGCCTTGATGTTGAATTCGTTGTGCATGAGGCAGGTCGACATTGATCTCAAGGAGACCACACCGGCCACCTTCGCCATTGATCCTGCAGTAGCCGAGTTGGCGCCAACGAGCACACCTGCTGAGCCGGTGGCGGTCCCAGTTGCAGAAACTGAGACGGCCCCGACTGCAGGGCCGCCGACACCGGTCGACCACGGGATGATTGCCAGAGACACTGCTCCAGCCCCTGTCGCCGAAGCCGTCGCAGCAGCCCTTGAGCCAGCGCCTGCTGATGGAGCCGCGGCTGCAGATACTGAGCCTACCTCCGAGGCCCCGGAGGTCGCCGAGTTGGGAACCCGGAGTCCGTCGCCGTCCTGGCCATCATCGTCATCGTCGTCATTGTCTCCTCCCCGGATAGACCGAACCTCCCCAGGCTCGAAGCTCCTCCTCGCAAGTTCCCGCGGACGTTCTAGTGGACGGCGCCCGACGGAACCGCGAGGAGTTATAAGCATGACGAGGTTGCGGCGGAAAGGGAGCGCGAAAACTTGCTGCGCACTACACTCGCTGCGTCCCAGGGGATCCAGGTGCGGCCTTCATCATATTGTAGCCTTGGTTATCTTGTTGACTGACTTTGTGTTGACGCCGAAAACCCGCCGGGGCCGTCCGGCGTCGGGTTGACACGCGAAGGCCTGGGAGATTTGCTTCACTCCAGTGCAGGTCCTAAAGTTTCGAGATTCGTAGGCGTGCCAGTCAATTTGACCCTGTAATTGACAAGGAGGAAGATGTTAGATCAATGAGCCAATCGGCTGGAAGCCGATCTAGACTCGCTTCATCAGCCGATGGCCGATGCGCACTGTAGCACTTATACATCGGCTTAAGGCCGATGATGGCAAGAGCAATGGCATAATAATAAACAAATATCGCGCTAGCCGATCATTGAAGGGATACTCAAAAACCGGCTATGAACTTGATAAAATAAACAAGTATAATGCATAAATAAATCAAATAGATCCTAGCCGATCATAGTCTAGTGTTACTGGTGTTACTATGAAGATGTGCCTGCGCTCGGGCCCTTGCTTATATCAGCTCCCAGGATCTTCGTCCGCTGTCCGGGTCCATACACTGGTCCTTACCCGGGCTCGTGCCCGGGCCCTCACCTGGGATCGTGCCCAGGAACCTGCTTGTATTTGCACTTGGATCGGCAGAATAAACCCATCGGCTAGCCCTTAGCCGATTGTAACAATAATGCAGGCAAGAACATATAATAAAGTATGCAATAACGTAAATGATAAATAATTGATAAGCTAGCCGACTACTGATCAGAGCGATTATAGAATAAGATAATGAATAAATGTAGTCGGCTTTAACAGATAACTCATCGGCTAAGCACTCCGATAACACCATCGCACAACACCATCGGCTCATCAAGGGTAAAGCTATTATCGTCAATCTAGTAGATCGGACCCAACCGTTGCAGCACAGACCGACAATGATAACAATGCCTCAATAGGTTGATAGATATGATGCGATCGTGATGAAAATAACTTACCGGCTATGCACTCCGATAAAACGCCTGCACACAACGCATCGGCCCAGCAGGATCGACTTATCACTAGCGGTTCAGTAGGTCGGACCCAACCGATGCAGCACGAACCGATGATAAATTGCTCCCAGTAAGCCGATACGATCTATGCACGCGTGATGTGATATACCTAATCAATCTATGAGGTCAAACTGAACTGATGCAGCCATAGATAAAGTAAATATATCGTGGTAAGCCGACTACCATAAACCGACTAGAATATCGGACCTAACCGAGGAAGTCCTAGCCGATTGGTAGTCGGGGTGATGAGACTTACCCTCTCGCAGGAGTTCGGACCTAACCGATGCAGCCCGGCTCGAGAAGCATGATCCCGTCGAAAGGGTGGCGATGCGCCGAATTTTGTTGATCTGTGTGGATAGTTTACAAGGTCCCCGGGCATACGTATATATACCCCGAGTTACAAGAGTCCTTATAGGACACGGAACAGGACTTTCCTAACTAGAAAAGGAAAACTAACAGACCTGATCGGACAAGAGATCAGGTTTCCTAAAAGATAAAACTATCTAATAGATAAGATAAATAACTGCCATAACGTGGTCTTCACGATTCCTTCCCAAGCTCGGACTCTTCTGGATTAGTTTCCAATGGCTGATATCGCTTCTTTCCTTAACCGAACATGGTAACGAACCGTACCAAATTTTGGCGTTAACACATGCCCCCCAATTTCGGAGTTTGTTATCAAACTTCGAAATTCTTCTGTTCGGGCCTCAATATTCCTTCCTGGCTTCTTGAAATCGGCTTTCATGAGCCGATACCTTTTGTACTAGGTGTGCTAGGCTCTTGAAGTCTTCTGATGAAAATCTTTCTTTGATCGGAGCCACCAAACCTTGGAATGCTAACTCGGCCAGCTGTGCATCATCCAGACTTAAACTATAACATCGGCTTCTAACATCACGAAACCGCTGGATATATTCTGAGACTGATTCCTCTGGCTTCTGTATTACCGATGTTAAGTCTATCAAACTCATCTCCTGACTCCCCATAAAGAAATACTTGTGGAATTGCTTTTCCAGATCAGCCCAACCTCGAACTGAGTTAGGTGGCAATGAAGAAAACCATGTAAAGGCCGATCCGGATAATGATAACAGGAAGAGTCTAACTCTTAAAGCTTCTACAGCCGATGCGTCTCCACATTGAGCCAAGAATCGACTGACATGTTCCACTGTAGATACATCATCTTGCCCTGAGAATTTGGAGAAGTCTGGTACTCTGTATCGGCGCGGCAACGGAGCTCTATCAAACCAATCTGGATATGGAGGCCGATACATAAACATTTCCTCCTTCGGTCTTAGACCGAAATGCTCTCTTATCACCTCTGTGACTCTTGCTGATAAATCTTCTTTTGGATCTTCACCGTAATAACGCAGAGGTGGAGTTGATAGCCGATTCTGATTCTGATATTCCCTCGGATAATTGTACTCAGGAACAGCTTTTGGATAACTCTGTTGATGCCCCCCATAGTACGCAGTTTGATATCCTTGAGGAATCCCATCTTGTTGCCCCCCGGGTATTTGAATCGGCTCTACTGCCTTCTTGATCAAGCTCTGTAATGTGTTCACCAATATCCCAGATTGATCGATCAATGCATGATGAACTGTTTCGTTAATCATGTCTTGAAGTTGCTTCTGTGAACTTGCAGGCGATATATGACTCGATTCACCAGGTTTTGGTAATTCTGACTTCTGAATCGGCCCTTGATCTGTCATACCGAAGGACTCTAGGCAAAGCTTCTGAAACTCAGCAATGTTCTGCTCCACTTGTTGTCTCTGTTCTTTGGTCAAGTCTTCCATTGTGACTGGAATTATATTATCTGTGCTGACCTCCTTTCCAGCCATGTTGAAGTTCCGTCCCACCAGGCGTGCCAAAAGCGTGTTGACGCCGAAAACCCGCCGGGGCCGTCCGGCATCGGGTTGACACGCGAAGGCCTGAGAGATTTGCTTCACTCCAGTGCAAGTCCTAAAGTTTCGAGGTTCGTAGGCGTGCCAGTCAATTTGACCCTGTAATTGACAAGGAGGAAGATGTTAGATCAATGAGCCAATCGGCTGGAAGCCGATCTAGACTCGCTTCATCAGCCGATGGCCGATGCGCACTGTAGCACTTATACATCGGCTTAAGGCCGATGATGGCAAGAGCAATGGCATAATAATAAACAAATATCGTGCTAGCCGATCATTGAAGGGATACTCAAAAACCGGCTATAAACTTGATAAAATAAACAAGTATAATGCATAAATAAATCAAATAGATCCTAGCCGATCATAGTCTAGTGTTACTGGTGTTACTATGAAGATGTGCCTGCGCTTGGGCCCTTGCTTATATCAGCTCCCAGGATCTTCGTCCGCTGTCCGGGTCCATACACTGGTCCTTACCCGGGCTCGTGCCCGGGCCCTCACCTGGGATCGTGCCCGGGAACCTGCTTGTATTTGCACTTGGATCGGCAGAATAAACCCATCGGCTAGCCCTTAGCCGATTGTAACAATAATGCAGGCAAGAACATATAATAAAGTATGCAATAACGTAAATGATAAATAATTGATAAGCTAGCCGACTACTGATCAGAGCGATTATAGAATAAGATAATGAATAAATGTAGTCGGCTTTAACAGATAACTCATCGGCTAAGCACTCCGATAACACCATCGCACAACACCATCGGCTCATCAAGGGTAAAGCTATTATCGTCAGTCTAGTAGATCGGACCCAACCGTTGCAGCACAGACCGACAATGATAACAATGCCTCAATAGGTCGATAGATATGATGCGATCGTGATGAAAATAACTTACCGGCTATGCACTCCGATAAAACGCCTGCACACAACGCATCGGCCCAGCAGGATCGACTTATCACTAGCGGTTCAGTAGGTCGGACCCAACCGATGCAGCACGAACCGATGATAAATCGCTCCCAGTAAGCCGATACGATCTATGCACGCGTGATGTGATATACCTAATCAATCTATGAGGTCAAACTGAACTGATGCAGCCATAGATAAAGTAAATATATCGTGGTAAGCCGACTACCATAAACCGACTAGAATATTGGACCTAACCGAGGAAGTCCTAGCCGATTGGTAGTCGGGGTGACGAGACTTATCCTCTCGCAGGAGTTCGGACCTAACCGATGCAGCCCGGCTCGAGAAGCAGGATCCCGTCGAAAGGGTGGCGATGCGCCGAATTTTGTTGATCTGTGTGGATAGTTTACAAGGTCCCCGGGCATACGTATATATACCCCGAGTTACAAGAGTCCTTATAGGACACGGAACAGGACTTTCCTAACTAGAAAAGGAAAACTAACAGACCTGATCAGACAAGAGATCAGGTTTCCTAAAAGATAAAACTATCTAATAGATAAGATAAATAACTGCCATAACGTGGTCTTCACGATTCCTTTCCAAGCTCGGACTCTTCTGGATTAGTTTCCAATGGCTGATATCGCTTCTTTCCTTAACCGAACATGGTAACGAACCGTACCAAATTTTGGCGTTAACACTTTGTTTTGCTTTGTTTTCTTTTCCTAAGTAGAAACTTGTTGATCGCTCGGAGATGATGAGTGAACTCTTGATGCGGGTAGCCCCCCAGCTCCAAGAGTTGGACCAGCTCCGGGCCTTGAAGGCTGAGGTAGAAGGGCGCAGCCAGGAGAAGGAGTCTTGGCTGAGGGACGCCGTTGCCCAGTTCAGGGCTAAAAATTGGGACCAAGCCAAAACGATAAGTGGTAAGCCTCCAGGGTGTATCTTTCTGACCAGATCCTTAGTATATTTCTCCAGCTGTGTTATTCCCGACTGCCCAGTTATGTCTTGGCTGCAACATCGAGTTCTTGACTAATCTGTCGTGCAGCCCTCGAGGCCGAGTTGAAGACCTGAACAGAGAGGGAAATCCACCTAAAGGAGGCCGAGGAAGCCAGGGCCGAGCTTGAAAAGGACAAGGCCGACCTGACAAAGGCCAGAACCGAGCTTGAGCAAGAGAAGGCCGAGTTGAAAGAGGCCAATATCAAGCTCGAGAAGGAAAAGTTCGAACTGGAGAGGACCATAGCCAGGTGGGAGGCCGATTACGACGGTAAGTCTCCTTTCTGACACTGATCTTTAACCAATCCGTTAATTACTCCATCTGCAATTTTACTTAACAAGTTTACTTGTTGGTGAACCCTGGTAGCTGCTAGAGCCAATTCCCAAGTCCAATTTCAGGCTTACGCAGAGGAGGTAAGGGTCGTCAAGGAGTCATGGGAGGCTCTCCTCAAGTCCGTGAGTGGGCTCCTTGACATCGTGGATCCTCGCCCCATGGGAACCAGCTGCAGCTCGATCGCCCAAGTGGAGGCGCGCTTGGAGGATGCACCGAGTGCCCTGAAAAGGTACTCAGATGAGCATGTCATTACTGGCGTGGTCCGAACCCTTGCTATGACCAAGTCCATCTACCCAAGGGCAGATGTTGAAGCCATCAGGGAGGGGTTTGCCGAGGAGACAACTCCCGAGGAGGCGCTGGAGCTGATAGCCAAGGCGAGGCCGACTGCAGAGATTATCACCAGAGATCTGGATCTGTAAAAAGCAATACGTCATGCAGTCGGTGTATTTTGGTCTTTTATAAGGACATGTGTAAATATATGTGCTATGCCGCCAAGCTTTAAACTATTACTCAGTTGTCATTAGCTTTACTCGATTATACGGTCTGCACCGAGTTAGTTTATAGGAACTTAATAAAATCGTTCACCGCAGAAGGCTGTACTCAGGCCAACACGATAAAATCGTAGTGCAGCTTCGTAACTTAAGTAAAATAGGCTCGTATATTATTGACACAGCATATAAGATACATGCAGCCTCCGACTCACTACTCGGTTGAAACAAGCGGCATAGTGAGTCAAGAGTAGAACTGTACACATGGAAAAATAGAAAACTCAGGTATAGAAAGGACGTAGCTGTTCTATGTTCCATGAGTTGCTGATGAGGGCACCGTCTTGGGTCTTCAGTCGGTAGGCGCCTGGCCGCGTGACCTCGGCTATAATGAACGGCCCTTCCCAGATTGGGGATAGTTTGTGTCTGTCTTTGGTGGTTTGTATTTTCCTCAAGACAAGATCTCCGACCAGGAAGGCGCGGCCACGGACATTGCGATTGTGATAACGACGCAGGCCTTGAAGATACCTTGTCGACTAGATTGTAGCGATATCCCTCGCTTCTTCCAACTGATCTAGTTCGACCAATCGGGCATTGTTGGAAATGTCTTCTGAGTAAGCCCGGACTCGTGAAGAGCCGAACTCTAACTCGGTTGGTAGCATAGCCTCAGCACCATAGACCAGAAAGAAAGGGGATTGCCCTGTTGCCCGACTAACCGTGGTTCTGAGAGACCAGAGAATAGATGGGAGTTCTTGTACCCACCGGCCTGCGTATGGTTGTAGTCGGACGAATATCCTAGCCTTGATACCTTGTAAGACCATACCGTTGTCTCGTTCAACTTGCCCATTGCTCCGCGGGTGTGCCACAGACGCATAGCAGATCTTGATGCCGAAGTCGTCACAGAAATCTTGAAATACGCCGCCTGTGAACTGAGTGCCGTTGTCGGTGATGATGCAGTTGGGGACCCCAAATCGGTAGAGTATACTCATGATGAAGTCCTTGGCTCATGCCGCTGTTATGGTTGCAATGGGTTTAGCCTCAATCCACTTGGTGAATTTATCTACTGCGACGAACAAGTGTGTGAACCCTCCTGGCGCTTTCTTGAAAGGCCCGACCATGTCAAGCCCCCATACTGCAAAGGGCCAAGATATTGGGATTGTTCGGAGTTCCTGGGCTGGGAGATTGGTTTGTCTTGCGTAGAACTGGCAACCCTCGCATGTGTGAACAATGTCTTTGGCATCTGTTACTGCTGTTGGCTAGAAAAATCCCTGCCAGTAAGCCTTTCCCACTAACGTCTTGGATGCAGCATGGTTGCCACATACGCCCGAGTGGATCGACTGCAGGATCTGCTTGCCCTCCTCGGTGGTGACGCAGCGCATGAGGACACCGGATGCACTTCTTCGGTACAGGTCTTCCCTGACCACTAGGAAACTCTTGCTTCGACGTTTAATTCATTCCACTTCACTGCGATCTTCTGGGAGTTCGTCATCTAGGAGGAATTTGAGAACAGGGGTCCGCCAATCTTGACATATGTGCAGCACCTCGTCTGTTGCCGGGGTAGGTTCGCCTCCCGACTGCTCTGGTGCTGGTTTCTTCTTGACTGACGGCTCCATGAGTTGCTCAACAAAGATCCCTGTCGGGACTGCCTCTCGCTTGGATCCCATGTTTGCCAGCTCGTCTGCAGCGTCATTGTATTGTCGTAGGACATGTGTTATCTCCAGCCCGTCGAACTTGTTCTCCATCTTGCGGACCTCCTGACAGTATGCCGCCATAGTGTCGTCGAGACATGTCTAGTCCTTCATGACTTGGTTTACCACAAGTTAGGAGTCTCCCCGCACAACCAGTCGACGAATGCCAATTGATATAGCAATACGGAGCCCGTGGATGAGTGCCTCGTACTCGGCGACGTTGTGGGAAGCTAGGAAGTGGATTTGTAGGACGTACTTTAGTTTTTCGCCGGTGGGGGACGTCAGTACGATGCTAGCCCCGGCGCCGCCGATCCGTAGAGAACCGTCGAAGTACATTGTCCAGTATTCTAGCTTTGCTGTTGATGTAGGCGTTTGAACTTCTGTCCACTCGGCCACGAAGTCGGCTAGAGCTTGTGATTTGAATGCTATACGCGGCTGAAAGGTGATGTCGAACGCCATTAACTCGAGCGCCCATTTAGCGATTCGGCCGGTGGCCTCGCGGTTATGAAGGACGTCCCCGAGTGGAAACGATGTGACCACCGTGACTTGATGTGCTTGGAAATAGTGCACCAATTTTTGGACAGTGATGAGTAGGCCGTAGAGTAGCTTCTGGAGTTGCTGGTATCTCGTCTTCGAGTCGGCAAGGACTTCGCTGACAAAGTAGACTGGCCTTTGGACTTTCTGGATGTGACCCTGTTCAGATCGCTCGACCAACAACATGGTGCTGACTACCTGGGTAGTTGCCGCTAGATATAGCATCAGCGGTTCTTGGGGCATGGGTGACGCCAACACGGGGGGTGATGTGAGAAATTGCTTGAAGTCTTCGAAGGCTTGCTAGGCTTCAGGAGTCCATTGGTAATTGTCTGCTTTCTTCAGTAGCTTGAAGAAGGGCATACCCCGTTCGCCCAGTCAGGAAATAAACTGGCTGAGTGCCGCCATGCAGCCTGTCAGCTTCTGGATGTCCTTCTGGTTAGTTGGGGGAGCCATATTCATGATTGCATTGACTTTCTCCGGGTTGGCCTCGATGCCGCGATGCGAGACGATGAAGCCGAGTAGCTTGCCGGAAGGCACACCGAAGGCGCACTTTTCCGGGTTCAACTTCATCTTGAATCTTCGAAGATTTTGAAAGGTTTCGTCCAGGTCAGTGATGAGGTCTTCCTTGGACTTGGTCTTGATCACCACGTCGTCGATGTAGGCCTCCACATTGCACCCAATTTGAGTGTGTAGACACCGCTGAATTGCCCGTTGATACGTTGCTCCAGTGTTTTTCAAACCAAACGGCATAGTGATGTAGCAGTACGCTCCAAACGGCGTGATAAAAGACGTCTTGAGGCAGTCCTCCTCCTTCAAGCTGATTTGATGGTATCCCGAGTAGCTGTCGAGAAAGCTGAGAAGTTTGCACCCCGCAGTTGAATCCACCACCTAGTCTATCCTTGGTAAACCAAATGGGTCCTTAGGGCACGCTTTATTGAGATCGGTGTAGTCGACGCACATCCGCCATTTACCATTTTTCTTCCAGACTAGAACTGGATTTGCCAGCCAATCCGGGTGATAGACCTCTTTGATGAACTCGGCTGCGAGAAGCTTGGTTATCTCCTCCCGAATAGCATCTTTTCGGTCTTGAGCGAAGTGCCGCAACCGTTGTTTGACTGGCTTGGTGTCTGTCTTCACGTTGAGGGCGTGCTCGATCACCTCCTTTGGTACGCCCGGCATGTCGGACGGTTTCCACGTGAAAATATCCTTGTTGGTTTGGAGGAAGGTGATGAGCGCGTCTTCCTATTTGGGGTCGAGTCCGGTCCTAACTAGAGCAGTCTTGGAGGGGTCGGAAGGGTCCAGGGGGATCTTCTTCATGTCAGAGTCCGCTAAAATTCCCGACTTCGCTGCTTTCTTGGCCGGAACTTGATCTTGCTCGACTTCGGTTGTGACGGCTTGCCGAATGCTATTGCACCCGACTGCCGCTTCTTGTGATTGAGCCAATTCACAGCTCTCCTTGTCGCAGGTGAAGGGTTGCTTGACATCGCTGCGGAGGGAGAGGACTCCTGCTGGCCCTGACATCTTGAGCACCATATAGATATAGTGCGGTATCGCCATGAATTTGGCGAACGCCGGCCGTCCGAGTATCGCGTGATACGCAGTCTCGAAGTCGGCGACCTCGAAGTAGATGTTTTCCGTCCAGAAGTTATCCCAGGTGCCGAAGGTGACTGGCAAAGTTATCTGCCTGAGTGGAGTTGAAGACAGACCAGGGATTATCCCATGGAAGGGCGCTGTACTCGGCCTTAGATCTGAACGAGGAATCTTCATCTCATCCAAAGTTTTGGTA
The DNA here is from genome assembly GCA_003991445.1 of Oryza meyeriana var. granulata. Lineage (NCBI taxonomy): Eukaryota > Viridiplantae > Streptophyta > Magnoliopsida > Poales > Poaceae > Oryza > Oryza meyeriana. Next base: position 88,995 of record RYFJ01000521.1, on the reverse strand, counting down.
AAAAGGATATTGAGTGCGCTGCCTCCGTCAATAAGAACTTTCTTCAACTTGATGTTTTTGACGACCGGGTCCAGGACGAGTGGATAGCGTCCCGGATGAGAAACCCGATCTAGATGATCTGCGCGGTTGAACGTGATGGCCGTCTTTGACCAGCGCAAATACTGGGGGGCATCGGATGTTGAGACCACATTGATGTCACGTGTGGTCAGCTTCTGCTTCCTCTTGAACTCATACGCAGTCGGCCCTCCAAAGATATGATTGAGCTTGGCTTGTGGATCTTGAAAATCGTCAGCCGGGCTTTGATCTGGCTTGTCATTGTCCTTGTCGGCGCCAGATGATGAAGCCTGCTCGGAAGCAAACTTCTTAAGCATGAAGCAGTCTTTGGCTGCGTGCTTGCCCTTGGGGTGGAAGGGGCATGGCCCGTTCATGACCTTCTGGTAGTCGTTATTCCGTTGGGGCTGCGACCGAGTGCGCTCCATGTTAGCCACCTTGTTGTCCGACTTCCGTTTACGGTTGCCAAACTTGTTTTGGGATGGATCGTTGTCAGCTTTGGCCTTTTGTTCTTTCTGTCGGGACTCCTTCTTCTCGTTGAGAGCTTCTACGACCGCTTCTGCCGAGTCGGCATACTTGTTCGCCATGTCAAAGAGGGCCCTGACAGACTTGGGTAGCTTCCGAGTGAATTTTGCGATGAACGGGGCGTCCTTGACTCCCTTGCGGAAGGCGGTGATGACGACCTCGTCCTTGATCATGAGGAATGGTTGCGCTTCTCAGAGAACTTTTTGATGAACTCTCGGAGCTACTCATTCTTCTTCTGGTGCAGCTGATAGAGGTCGTGCTCGGAAGATGGTCGTTCGTAAGTTCCCTGAAAGTTAGCGATGAACCGCTCCCTGAGTTCTCCCCAAGAACCGATCGACCGCCTCGGAAGCCCTGTTAGCCATGTCCTCGCCGAGTCGGCTAGTGCGACTGGGAGGTAGTTAGCCATGGCTTTGTGGTCACCTCCAGCAGCTCAAACTGCCAGGGTATATACGGTGAGCCAGGACTCGGGGTTTGTTTTGCCATTATACTTTTCAATCCCTGTGGGCTTGAAGCCAGTCGGCCAGTCGACGTCCTATAGTTCCCGAGTGAAAGCTGGAATGCCTTCGTCTGGATGAGGGCTCGGGCTTCGACCACGGCGGTTAAACCGCTCGTGATGAAGACCGAAGCGTTCGTGCTCGTCCTCCAGTCGGCGGCGCTCAGCCTCTTCTCGCTGTTGGCGCCGGGCGTTAATGTCATGTCTGAGATCGCGTTGTAATCGTACTCGGAGGTCTTGGTTAGGTCGGCAGTCGTACTAGTGACGCCGTCGGTTGTAGTTATTTGTGTTGCCGAGTGATGTTTGGCGTGATTCCTCATGTGGCCGACTAGAGCCAGCCGCCCGGCGTCGTGCTGACGAAGATGATCCTGCCGCCGGAGAACCCGACCCGTTGGTTGGCACAAGTGTGTCACCCGACTGCTGTTGATGCTGACAGGCCGCAGCTGTGATCATCGCCTTGATCTTGTCGATAGTCGGGGTGGCCTGGTGATTAGGCCCAAGCTGCAGTGTGTCCAGCAGAGTTGCGGCGGCCACGACGTTCTGTTGTGGCGTGATGAAGACGTCATGGTCGCCGACTTTTGTTTGGAGGATCTGTTGCTGAGCGGTTCGCCTAGCCTTACGTAGCTCATCGTTGCGAGCCTCGTGGTTGGCTTCGTCCTATTGTCGTAGTCGGCGTGCCTCCTCCTGCTGCTCCTCTTGTAGTCAGCGCACCTCCGGTGGTGGTGTTGAAGCCATGAAGATTTTGCGGGGGATAAGGAGACTCGCTAGACTGAAGTTCGAACTGGCGTTCGAACTGGTATCCGACTTGGAGTCGGAGTCCGAGTAGTTGATCGGAGTAAGAACGACTCCGACCTCCCTAGATCCAATCTGAAGTGGCTCTGGGCCACGTCCAAACTGAATTGCGGAAGATCGGGTCTGCCGTGTATGTTGTAGAGCCGCGGTGCCGCCGGGTCTGTATGGGAGATTGACGATCTTTCTCCTTCTTAGCCCAACTTGGGTTGGCTCGAGGCCTAGCGCAAGTCAGATGCCGAAGGAGAGAGTTGTCCCAAAGCTCGGCGAAGTTGAAGATTGCTACATTGGATTGATGATGATTGGCGCAGCGTCTTGTGGGCCGACTGGCACGGAGTCGGCTGGTTCCTCGGCCAGTTGGATTGGATCTGCGTCGCCCAAGATGAGATTGCCGATCTGGTCGGCGATGAAGTCAAGGCTTCCGAAGGTTATTGTGTCTCCAGGGGAGAATTTGTTGCCGTCAACTCCAGAAGTAGGATCCATCGAGATTGCTGGTGTAGATCTCGCCGAAGCCCCTACCTAGCGCGCCAACTGTCGATGTTTTACACTGGCAATATGAATATAGGGCTACTCGGCAAGGGGAAACTCGGTGGATTGCAAAGGAGCACAGGGAGATTTTATACTGGTTTAGACTCTCGATGTGAGGTAATACCCTACGTCCAGTTGTGGTGGTATTCCTTTGAGGATTTATGTCGATCAATGATCTCATGCCCTGGGAGGCAGGGGTACAAGGCTAGAATCCCAGCCGGATATGGCTAAGGGATTTCCTTCTTAGAGATACATCTTACCCGACTAAGATTGTATATTCCTTTCTGTATAAGGCAAAATCTACCGGGTGCTACTATATCTCTAATTACAAGACTCGGCCCATCCTCTATCCTAACGGCCCATATGCTTGTGATGAGATACCCGGGGCCCATGGCCTCCACAAACATTATTCTTTTTGGTTATGTTTATCAAATTATCGATTTGTGTACCTCGGCTGATTCCTAGATGAGGATTTAATGCACAAATTAGCTTTGTAAATTTTGGTGAATTTTCGGGCGTGACAAGTTGGTATCAGAGCCAATTTTGTCTATAGGATAAGCCAAACGGTTAAGCCCTTGAGGACATGTTTGCGAAAGAAACTATATTTGTGAAAATCTTCTCTGCTCTCCCTATTCTGATGTTTGCTTTTCCTCTCCTTACCCCTAATCAGAGGCAACAGAAGAATGATTACTAACTTAAAAATTTCAACTTTGTTTTAGATGGCCAACAGAGAAAGTGTGTATTTTGAAAACAGTGGTTTCTCAGCAGAGCTCTGACGTATAGCTGCCGAAATTGGTTATGAGTCTTTGCCAGTGTACCACCAGACAACTGCCAACAACAGAACTGATTTTTGCTGCAAGATCACAGTGACTCTCGTCTCCAACCAAGAAGATCTTTCTTGACTCACATTCGCTGCCGAAGCTGATCATTTCCTGTCTGCTCGAGAAGAGGTTTCTTATGAATCCTTGTGCCAGCTCCGTCATCGCTTCAACACTGCTCTGTCAAGTATGATGTACTACTATCATCCCTCCCACAACTGGTCAGGTCTGCAGAATGGTTGCGAGAATACCTAGTTTGAAGACAATATGGTGATAGTGCACATGAGGACAATGCTACGTTACTTGGATGATCTTCATGCCAATTACAAAGGAAGAACCAGGATCCAGATGCATGCACAACAGATGAAGATCGACACGCTGCAGAGGCAGGTGGACCAACTGACGCAACAAAACCAGGAGCTACATCATAAGAGAATCCGGGAGTTGGAGAAAGAGCTCAAGGAACTGAAGGGAGAAACGGACGCCCCTCAGCCAGAAGGAGACAACCCACTAGTGGAAGCCAAGCGCCTTCGCCTTGGATCTACCAGTGCCGCACCTGGGGAAGGAATGTCGAGTCAACCAAAGAAGTCAAAGAAGCTCTCCGATTATCTTCCCAAAGACTAAGCTACACCTCAAGATTAGTTTTTTCGATCATCGGATCGGAAATTACGATCAGTCAGAATATCTGAAAAATTGCAAATCTGAACTCTCGGTCTGGGTAAGCTAAAATTATCGGAATATCTCATGTATGTATAATCCTAGGTCATGAGTGCCTGTTTTTGAATGTTGGAGTTGGTGTTTTGAACTAGTCAGAAATTTCGATGAGGATGTCGGAATATCTGATATGAGGAATCTTTTCCTCCAATGGGAAGATTTGGGTGAAGGGCTATAAAAGTCACTCCACAACCCAAAGTTAGGGTTGTTGGTTCTATTGCAAACTAAATGCCCTTGGCTTGAGTTTGTTGAGATTCACTTTGAGCCTTGATTTCTCTCCTCTTTCTCTCACTTGATCTTTACGATTTGACTTTGTGTAAGTGGATTGTAGTTGGAAACCTCTTGTGCTTGGTGAGAAATTCATTTGGTTTTTGAGCACTAAGATTGAACCACAAGCAGTTCTTGTTGCATCTATTACTCTTGGAGGTTGAGGACTCCTAGACAACTAGATGTCATCCTTGAGCCACTGATTCGATTGTGGTGAGCCAAGGGAAGTTTGTGAAGGTTGAACATCACCCCTGCAAGGAAAGAGATACCACTAGCAGAGGAGGAGTGCATTTGTGCAACCTCAAGAGGAAAGGGTCAGCGAAGACCCAGCTCTTTGTGCACTCCTCAACGGAGAGTAGAATCCCCTCAAGAATTTGAACTCCACAAAATACATCGGATTGGAAACCTCGGTGATATCACTCCATCTCTTATACTCCTTGCTTTGCTTTAATTTACCGCAAGTAATTTTTTGTTGCTTGTGCTAGTTTTCTTGTCGTTTTAATAGATCCAGCTGTTCTTGCTTAGGTAGCCTTTGCTGTGCATATCGGAAATTTCGATAGTAATATTGAAACTTCCAATACAATTGGAATATTTGGTCTTCCATCGGAATATCCAACAGGTTTTTCGATTCCGTTGTCCACTAAAGTTTTAAATCGCCTATTCACCTCCTCTAGGCCTCAAACAATCCTTTCAATTGGTATCAGAGACTAATCTCCATATTAGGCTTAACCGCTTGGAGAGGTCATGGTGGGAGAGAAGAGGGATGGTGGCGATGGTGGCGATGATGGCAAGAAGAGTGCCATCATACCTTATGATTATAACAATGCCACATCTACATCTTATGTGTCTACTTATAGTGGAAGGCTCTATACTTCAATGGTATGGACTACACCGCTTGGAAGCAAAAGATGAAGATGCATTTGAAGTCTATTAACACATCTATTTGGAGAATAGTCAAAAGAGGCTATGTTTTACATAATCATGAGGATCCAACCAAGGAGAATCACGAGAACGAGCACAATAATGCTCAAGCCACTAATGCCTTTCTTAGCGCCTTGAGTGGAGTTCAATCGTGTTGATGGGATTGAGAGTGCTAAAAAGATATGGGACACACTTTGCAATGTTCATGAGCAGATCGATAGTGCCCAAGAGTCAAGAGTTGAGATTCTAAAGGGCCAATTTGAGCAGTTTGTCATGAATGATGATGAGAGTCCAAGTGATATGTATGACCGCTTGAGCAAGATTGTTAACGAGATCAAGGCACTTGGTTGCAAAGACATGACGGATAGTGTGGTCATGAAGGAGATGCTCCGAGCAATCAGTCCTAGGAATCTCAGATTGGTGACACTCATACGTGAGAATCCCGAGTACTCCACAATAACCCCTTATAATGTGCTTGGACGAATCATATCCCACAACATACTACAACAAGAATCCAAGGAAGCGATTGACTTCATCAACTAAGGCTCAAGCTCCAAGAAACAAGACTTGGCATTTAAGGCAAGGAAGGAGATTGAGGCAAGCTCCAAGGATGAAGAAGACGATGAGAACAACGACCGAGTTGATGAAGAGATGGCTCTCTTTGTTAGGAGACTTGGAAGATACATGAAGAGGACCAGCTTCTTCAAAGGGAGCTCCTTGAAGCGATTCTCCAGCAAGTCAAGGGGGAGGCATTCCTTAAGGAAGTGCTATGAGTGTGATGACAGGGGGCACTTTATTGCCGATTGCCCTAATGCCAAGTATGACAAGAAGAAAGACAAGAAATGTAAGAACAAGCATGGCAAGCATGAAGGCAAGGGTCAAGCTCACATTGGAGAAGATTGGGATTCCGATGATTCCGGCTCAAGCTCAAGTGATAATGAAGGCATCGCCACCTCTGCCATCAAGCTTTCTACACCTACATCACCAAGGCTTTTAAACTACTACTCGAGTAATGATGAAGCTCCTATGTGCCTCATGGAAAAGGAACCCAAGGTATCACCTCCTCTCAAACTCTTAAATGTTGATCTTACTAGTGATTGTGAAGGAGGTGATGAGAATGAGATTTGTGGTGATTACTTGCTCGACGGTTTGAATAAAGAGTCCTTGACAAGTATGTATGAGTTGCTTGGTACTATTGAGGAACAAGATGCCACTCTTGAGAGGCAAGAAACCTTGCTTATCCGTGAAAAGGAAAAATGAATCCTTGGCACGGCTATACAAGCAAATCAAGGAATCATATGCCACTCTAGAGGTCACAAATACAAAACTTCAAGAGAGGGTGGATAGCTTGGACAAAGCTTACCTCACTCTTGAAGAAAAGTTTGATGACCTTGAAAAGACAATATCTACCCCTAGCAAGGAGTCTTGTTCCAAAGTAGCTCAAAGCAATGACAATTGCACTAGGTGCAAAGATATTGATATTGATACTTGTGCTACTAACTCTAAATCTTTGAAAGCTTTGGCCACACAAAATGAGAAGCACATGGGACTCCTTCATAATGGCCTCCTCAAGTGCCATATGGGTAGTAAGGCTTTAAAGAAATACCTCGGTATCAAAAGGACAACTTCAAACATGAAGGACTTGGCTATGTTCTCCCACCCAAAGAAAGGGTGGATGCAAATGTGATGCTCAAGATGACTCAAGGTCTTAACAATTTTGCTAATGCCAAAAGTGTCCTTCCTAATAATCATATCTCATAATTCATTTGATGCATCTTATGTTCTTAGGAAGAATATTAATGGTCATGTTGTGGCAAAATATGTTGGCCAAAGAGGCAAAAACATTACTATCAAGAGAGTTGTTTGGGTGCCTAAGACACTTGTCACTAACATAAGAGGACTCAAGCAAGTGTGGGTACATAAATCTAGAAATTGATCTCTTATAGGAATATGTCTCCGGTGGAAGAAGTTGGGTGATTGATAGTGGTTGCACAAATCACATGACTGGAGAAAAGACAATATTTTTCCTCTTTTGACTCAAGTGGTGCATCTCAAGAAAATATAATTTTTGGTAATAATAGAAAGGGAAAGATAATGGGTATAGGTAAAATTGCTATCTCAAATGTTCTTCTAATAAAATCTCTAAATTACAACTTGTTATCTATTTCACAATTATGCACTATGGGTTTCAATTGTCGCTTTACCAATGTTGATGTGACTGTTTTTAGAAATGACAATTTCTCGGTAGCTTTCAAGGGTGTTCTCAAAGGAAAACTTTACCTTATTGATTTTTCACTGGATGAATCTAAACTTGAGACATGCTTGGTAGCTAAATCCAATATGGGGTGACTTTGGCATCAGAGGCTAGCCCATGTTGAAATGAGGAATCTTCATAAGCTTGTAAAAGGGGATCACATTGTTGGACTAACAAATGTGCACTTTGAGAAAGATAGAATTTATAGCACATATCAAGCGGGGAAATAAGTTGGAGCTCATCACCCCGCCAAGAATGTAATGACCACCACAAGACCATTGGAGCTTTTACACATGGATCTCTTCGGCCCCAATTGCTTATATAAGCATTGGGGGTAATAGATATGGTCTTGTAATTATTGATGATTTTTTACGCTTCACGTGGGTGTTCTTTTTGCATGACAAGAGTGAAACACAAACCATCTTCAAGAAGTTTGCAAGAAGAGTACAAAATGAATTCAAAGTGAAAAATCAAGAAGATTAGAAGTGACAATGGAGTAGAGTTCAAGAACACTAACATAGAAGAATTCCTTAATAAAGAAGGAATCAAACATGAGTTCTCGGCTCCCTACACCCCTCAACAAAATGGGATAGCCGAGAGGAAGAACCAAACTCTAATTGAGATGACGCGCACAATGTTAGATGAGTGCAAGACTTCGGATCGCTTTTGGGCCAAAGCCGTCAATACCGCATGTTACGCCATCAACCGCCTCTATCTTCATCGCCGTCTTAAGAAGACTCCTTATGAGCTTCTTACCGGTAACAAACCAAACATTTCCTACTTTCGAGTTTTCGGTAGTAAATGTTTTATCCTTAGCAAGAAGGCTAGATCCTCAAAGTTCGCTCCTAAAGTGGATGAAGGGTTCTTGCTGAAAGCCCTTAGATGTCGTCTAGAGGGGGGGGTGAATAGGCGTTACTGAAAATTTTTGCACTGCAGCGGTTAAATTGAACGGGCCGGCACTTCCAACCCAAAGGTAGGAACTTCCGACCAGGTCTCTTGGCCAAACCGAGAGGGCTGGCCAGAACTTCCGATCTCTAGATCCAGAACTTCCGATCAGCTGTGAAGTCCTCACCCTAGCAACTCACAATACAATCAAATAGCAAGAGATAGAACCCTAAATAGAGAAGTAATGTTGTAGATAGCTCAATACAGAAACATATCACAGAAGCAAGAAAAACTAGAGAGTGAATCACAAAGAGAGCAAGTAGAGTGAAGAACAAGCGAATTTTACTCAAAATTTAGACCACAAAGATCCTATGTCTCTGTTGAGAAGCTCCTGAGAGCCGGCTCTCGATTAACCCTTGCTTCACCAAGCGACCACGAAGATCAACTCGGTTCTCACTCAAAGTTACCTCTTTTCCTTTTGGAGGCGAGGTCTGTCACAACCCGATTTTTTGGGAATTAAATAAATTAAATAATAATTGATTTTCTAAAATTTATATTAAATTGTAAAGTAAATTAATCAAGTAAAGCAAATACGGGAAATAAAAATTTCTTTAATAAATCATAGTTGAATTTATTTTTAATAAATGCTCTCTGTCTAATTATACTCTCTGAAATTTTCTTGAATTTTTCAGAGCACAAGAATTAATTTTAATATTACAAAGATTATTTTAGCAATTATTTAAACTAAAATTCAAAATCCTTTTCCCCCAATCTCGGGTCGTTCCTGGCCCAATCCTCTTGTGCGTTTCCTTTCGACCCGGACCTAGGTTCCCCTCCTCTCTAAATGTTTTGTGTCGTGAAGCTCATTTTCCAAATCTCCGATTTCCCTGAAAATCCAATTCCAGAAATTTCCTCGAAGTCCAAAAATCTGGAGTTCTCGGGTATATCCAAAGTTCAAATCTCTAAAGTCTCATAATTTCCCCCAAAAAATTCCATTCCCTTGAAATAAATCCAAATCCTCAAAATATTACAAATATTCTAGTATCCTAAAATATTCCAATATTTCTTATTCCCTAAATTACCTCAAAATTCCAATTTTGCCAATTTTGGAGTTTTCCTGAAAAAAATCTCCATTTTCCTTATTTCCCCCTTTTCTTCCCTTTTCCCTTCTTTTCTTTTTCCTCCTTTCTTTTCTTTCTTCTTCTTCTTCTTCTTCTTCTTTCTTCCTCTCTCCTTCGGCCGGCCAGAGACTGAGATGCTCCATGCCTCCTCCTCCTCGGTGAGCACTGAGCACTGCCTATCTTCCTCAGTCCCTCTCTCCTCTGTCTCTCCGGTTTCGCCGTCTCTCTTCTACCACGTCCTACCATCAAGCTGCCGTCCCTAAGGCCATCGGGAGCCGCGAGAATCCCACCTGCAGCGCCTTTGTCTCCCTCTCTAGCGCCGCCCCTGTTTCGCTATCCTCTGCTGCCGGTCGCCCTCATCGCTAACGTCTTCCCCTGCCTCCCAGCGTCGCGCCATGGACGCACGGGTGCTCGCCTCGCCCTCTCCCCTCCCCGAACTACTGACATGTGAGCCTTGTTGGCTCCCCCTTAGTGATCGACGTGTGGACCCTGGTGAACAGTCCCCGAGCCCATCTTGTATGTCCGATCTCCAAGATCCAATCTGAGTTGTTTGATCTTCATAAAGCACCAATTGATCTCAGCCGTCCAATCTTCTCGGTTAATCTCAGCCGTTGGATTTCCTTAATTCGTCCCATGGCTACGTTAGCCCTAACTGCCACGTCATCCAGCCACCTCAGCTACCAACTCATCCCTTTTGTCCATGTGTGTGGCCACATCACCCATCCACCACCTTTTCCCTCTTCTAGGTTTGTGGACCAAGTCCACATGAGCCGAGTCACTAACAGTGGATCCCACATGTCAGTTTCTTTTCAAAATAATTCTTTTAATTCAATATTTGAGGGTATATTCCTGAGAATATTCCTTTTTAATTTCTTTTTGGATTTTCTCTGAATTCAAAATTCCGGAGGTCATATCTTTGTTGTCCGAACTCCGATTAGACCCGTTTTTCTTTCTAAATTCATCTAAAATCATGATCTACATGTTTGTATACTTTTTTATGTACTATTTATTTGGATTTTCTTAGTGTTTTCCTTGTTTTGCGTGTAATCGTGTAGTTTTTGACATTTCGAAAGAGCGCGAAGTTCGAGGAAGAGTTTCGGAAGATTAACTGAAAACTTTTCTATTGCGAGACAAGTTACACAGATCCACAACCCCTTTGAGCATGTTGATCCTGATTTAAATCTCTATTTCATTCAACTGTGTATTTATTTTCCAATATCATCAGAAGGGTGAATCCTATACCTATGTTATGGCCCTTTTGCTTTGATGACATGATGCCTTGTACCTATGGGTTTAATTTGACTAGCTAGCTTTAGTTAAGGGTTAGCTAGAATAATTATAGGATTTACTTAGCCATGCTTAGAAACTTTAGTTGAATTCATGGGCTACTCATTAAATAAAATAGCAGTAATGGCTTACGATTCATGACTCATGTGATAACGGCACTGTAGCTCACGACAGAGGTTGTGTTTGGTTAATTAAAATGGTCAACTAAAACTTGACTAATGGTGGGTTGTGAGCACATGGAAGGATGATGTTGTTAGTGGTGCTCATGACAATTAACGACCGATTCGCGAGTTACTGTTGCGAAGCAGTGCCCAAACTAACCACAAGCTAGAATGGGTAATGGCGGGATTTGAAGTATGACGCGTTCAATAGGAGGCACCAGGGCATGCTTGTGGTAGCCATAAGTCCACGTACGGTAGTCATAAGTCCATGAATTTGGGCGCTAGGCTGTCCCACTGGTTAGGCACTTGATCACCCCTACCGGAGACCGGAGGCTTGGCGAATGGCACTTCTATTGGGCGTATTACATGGATGGTCCTGTCACAACTCCTTTCTGAGGTACTGTGGTGGTATTGAGGCGCATGATAACATGTTCTGGAGTTGTGTCCTGTGGGTAAATTTGTACACCTCTGGGCAGAGTAAAATTGTTTGAATAGCAATGCCCTCGGTTATGGGCGGCCTAGCAATATTTTTCGTGATTAGTCCCACATTACTCATTAATGGTAAAAATTTGATAATTGATGGTAACTTGATAGCTCCAGATTTGGAGGGTTTGGGCCTGAACTGCATTGGAGTGCTGTCCAGTCATTGGTTTAAGGTTGATAATAATTGAACTATACTGTTTTTGCAATGCTTTTAAATACAAATATTTTAAATGTTGAAATATGCCATTATATGCTTTCCTTGGAATTCTGTTGCATTACATTGCATTCCTGTGTGACTTGTTAAGTACAGTGGGTGGTACTCAGTCTTAAAATATTACCATCATCAAAGTGAAGCTTTGTGAGGAAAGAGAAGATTTTCGTGTTTGGCTTATACTCCAGTTGAGCTGCTTGTGGGTTTGGTGTTGAAGCTTCACTAGGTCGTCGTTCCGCTGTAGTTTTCTTCTGTGTGAGGACTAAGTGCCTCTTTTATAAGTATTTAACGTTATTTTATTTTGGTTATATTTATTAAATTGTTGATTTGTGTATCTCGGCTGATTCCTGGACGAGGGTTTAATGCACAAATTAGCTTTGGAAATTTGTAGTGAATTTCTCGACATGACAATGTCCACCCTCATAAACTTACCTAGGTCAATCCACAGCTTGAGGATGCTCGCAGACTACGCCTAACCGTCTAGGAGGTCACCCTCTAAGAGTAACAAGGTCCAAACAACAGCTCGACGTCGATCCCCAAGTGCTCAAGAAACTCCTAGTTCTCTATCAAGTGTAATACCTCACAAACCACCTAGATCTATTCCTAAACTACCACGGGAGCTCAAGAACTAGGTGGAAGAGGGTTTGGAACCATGGGAGAACCCTAGAGATGGAAAAACAAAATTGGAATGGCTAACCTTGCCTTAGAGGCGATGGAGGGGGTTAAAAAACCACATCCTTACGTCATGCAGCCGTTACTCACAGAAATAGGGCCCGGAACTTCCAATCCCTGGGACCCAGAACTTCCAATCAACACTTGGCACCAGATAGAGAAGGGTGGATGGAAGTTCCAACCCAGATGGCCAAAACTTCCAACCAACCTAACTAAAGACCCCTCAAAACCCGTGCAAGTGCTGTGCAACAGTATCTCTCTTCTAGACAAGATATGGACTTAATACTTGGTTAGACATGAGCCATTGTTTAGAACCCCCTTGATAATATGGCTTGTATAGACTCAAATTCAAAAATATAAGAGAAATTTTAAACAAGCGTCTAGTCTTCTCGCCGCATTGCATCATGTTTGTAGGAGTCCCCATGTATCACCCTAAGCAACCTGGGACTAATCTCTGCAAATATCTCAATAGAATCATTAGTCCCTTAACCGTTTTATCATTAATCAACCAAAACCTACATAGAGGGCTAGATACACTTTCACTTGCTGGGATATGCGTTAAATGAGTGTGTGTACCGTGTTTTCAACAAAACCTCCAGTGTTGTTGAGATCATGCGTGATGTAACATTTGATGAAACTAATGGCTCTCAAGTAGAGCAAGTTTACTTATGTGTGATAGGTGAAGAAGAATGACCTAGTGAGGCTATCAAGAGGTTGGCGATTGGAGAAATTCGACCTCAAGAGCCACAAGATAATCAAAATGAATATTCTTCATCAACACAAGTGGAGCCACCATTTTCAATCCAAGATCAAAACTTCTCTCCATCATGCACGAATCAAGATGAAGATAGAGAACTAAAGCCTTCTCCACTCATCAAACTCACTCATCCAAGGATACATCAAAGTGTGCAAAGAGATCATCCCACCAACAACATCGTTGGTAATATAAATAAGGGAGTATTTACTAGATCTCAAGTTGTAAATTTTTGTGAATATTATTCTTTTATGTCTTCTCTTAAACCACTAAGGGTAGAAGAAGCACTCGAGGATCTAGTTTGGGTTATGGCCATGCAAGAAGAGCTAAATAATTTTACAAGAAATCAAGTATAGTCTTTGGTGTAGAGGCCAAGGCAAAATATGATAGGAACAAAGTGGGTCTTTCGCAATAAGCAAAATGAAAATGGTGACGTCACAAGAAACAAAGCAAGGTTATTGGCATAAGGGTTCACCCAAATTGAAGGACTAAATTTTTGGTGAAATCTTCGTGCCGTTTGCAAGGCTTAAGTCATTCGTATTCTATTAGCTTATGCAACTAACCATGATTCCAAGCTCTGCCAAATGGACGTGAAAAGTGCCTTCCTCAACGGTCCAACAAATGAGTTGGTATATGTGAAGCAACCGCCGGGCTTTGAAGACCCAAAGTATCCTAATCACGTATATAAGCTTCACAAGACACTCTATGGGATTAAGCAAGTCCCTAGAGCATGGTATGAATGCCTTCGTGATTTTCTTATTAAAAATGGCTTTAAAATTGGTAAAGCCGACTCTACTCTTTTCACTAAAAGACATAATGATGATATTTTTGTTTGTCAAATATATGTCGATGACATTATATTTGGCTTTACTAACAAGTCCTTTAGTGAAGAATTTAGTAGGATAATGACCAAGCGCTTTGAGATGTCAATGATGGGCGAATTGAAGTTCTTCCTTGGGCTTCAAATCAAGCAACTTAAGGAGAGAACCTTCATTTTCCAAACAAAATATCTAAAGGACATGCTCAAGAAATAAATGGGCACCTTGACCTCAATGAACAAGGTAAAGATGTCGATCAAAAGGTATACCGTTCCATTATTGGCTCCTTGTTTTATCTTTGTGCATCTAGGCCCAACATAATGCTTAGTATGCACATGTGTGCAAGATTTCAAGCCGCTCCCAAGGAGTGTCACTTAGTGACCGTGAAGAGAATTCTTAGACATCTAGTGCACACCCCAAATCTTGGTCTTTGGTATCCTAAAGGAGCGAGGTTTAATCTCATTGGCTATACCGATGTGGATTATACTGGTTGTAAGATGGATAGGAAGAACATATCAAGTATTTGCCAATTTATGGGTAGGTCCCTTGTTTCTTGGTCTTCCAAAAAGCAAAACTCCGTCACCCTATCCACCGCCAAAGTGGAATATGTTTCGGCGAGGAATTGTTGTGCTTAGTTGCTTTGGATGAAGCAAACTTTGAAAGACTATGCCCTAAATGTGTGCAAAGTGCCCCCACTATGTGACAATGCGTGTCATCAAATTAACCAACAACCCCGTCCAACACTCCCGAACCAAACATATAGATATTCGCCATCATTTCTTGAGAGATCACTCCACAAAGGGCGATGCATATATCCATCATGTGAGTACCGATAAACAATTGGCGGATATCTTCACCAAGCCATTAGATGAACGTAGGTTTTGTGAAATGAGGAGTGAATTAAATATCTTGGATTCTCGGAATGTGGCTTGATCTATTGCATGCATTGTTTGGTAGCCTAGGGTGTAACATGTTGTGGCAAAATGGTTGTTCAACTAATGAGCAAACACAAGCCATTCTCACATGTATAAATTGAATCTATGTGCTTGGGGATCTAATTCTAAATGAATTTTGGTCCTTGCATTCTAAGTGGGTTCGTACATCCCCTCACGGGGTAAATTAACTTGTCGCTTGTTAATTTGCTCCATTTGATCTTCGGATCAAGCCGTGACACTTGTGATTATAGTTTTGTTTGATTGTTTGATGGCTAATCACAAGTGAAGTGAATTTCAATTTGCTCGGCCAACAAATTTCACCTTGACCAAACTCTTAGCTCCTTGGAAGTCTCTCTTTATCCACATATGAAATCTGGTATTTTAAACATATCAGAAATTCCGACAATTACATTGGAATGTCTGACACATTCAAAATACTAGGGTTTTCCTTCAGTCAAAATCTGAAACTTTTTACTCATCGGAAATTCCGATACTTGATCAGAAATTTGGTTCCTTTCAAAATGCCAGGTCCTCATCTGTTAATTCTTCTGGAAATTTCTACACATCGGAAATTCCGACATGCCTATCGGAATATCCGATGTGTTCATCTCAAAACTTCAACCTTTCCTTCCCAAAGTAACCTCTTCATTTCCTCTTTTTACTTTTCACCACACCATCTCCTCTCATCTCGGCCCCTCACCGGTGACCACCGTGGATCGGCCTCTTCGGAGTTTCTGAGGGCCGGCAAGTTTCCCCATGACCTTGTCGGAATCTCCCGTGATGACCTCCTTGGTTCTTAGTACAGTTCTCCTTCCTTCAAGGTTCCAAAATCCTGATCTCTCTTCTAGGGTTTCTTTTTCAAATCTCTTCAGTGAAGATGTTGCTTTTGTTATCTAAACGTCATGCCTAGAGTTTCGCTTGATTCCCATGGTTAGACTCCTCCAAATCGTGATTATAGGGCTAGGTCTGCAACCATCGGAAATTCCAATCGCACTGGTTGTTAAATTCCGACGCTATATTGGAATCTTTGATAGCCAGACTTGACACTACAGCATCTGATTTTCAATTCCTTCCTTCATCTATCTAATCATGATCACTATTTTCACCCAGTGTTTCCTCATGATAGAGGGGGCATTCAAAAATCAAGTTTACTCTCGGGCCACTTGTTCCAAAGAGAGCTTCATGGTAAGAACAAAACAAATCGCCCGGTAAAAGAAAAACTACAGCAAGCGGCAACGGACACCTAGTGGATCCTCTGAGTCCGATGGTGATGATGAAAATTGGAGTGAAGAAGAAGCCACAGCGGCTCAAGTGACAAATGTTTCAAGGGGAGGCAACTTACCCCAAAGGAGAGCAGGACGAAAGCAAACTCAGTCAGTGGTTGCTGGTCAAGTCGAGGAGCTGCTAGCTCAAGTCAAGGGGGTGCTAGCACCAATGCTCAACCAGAGATCCAGGAAGAAAGCAAACTCAGTTTGACGCCGTTGAGTTGTAAACAAGACTATTCATCTTATTTAAAAATTTTATATAAATATAAAAAACATGTAATATTTTAAGTATCTTTAATAATAAAACAAATCACAACAAATTAAATAATAATTATATAACTTTTTAAAATAAGACGAACAAAAATCAACGGTGTCAAATATTAACGACCGGAGAAATAGAATAGTAATTTATACTTGTCAATAATTTTTCGGGTTGTGGATGTGATGTTTAACTTTGACAAATGATTACATATGCTTTTAGGGCAAAAAGGGTATGTTTTCTTCAAACTGCAGCGATTTCATAAAATCTGAATGTTTTGCAAATAATTGCTTAGAATTTGTAGTATTAACAGAAAATATATATTTATAAAAAAAATAGGGATCACAAAGTTTGATCCATTCATTTACGCTATTTCTGTCATTTTTTTTTTCTAATCGTATACTTCTTTTTTTATTTTTTTCTACTCTAAAAAATTTGCATGGGAGTAGCTGCTCTCTAAACAAAACGGAGCAAATTGCAGCACTAAACCATTTGCAATTAATCAGTAGCGCTAATAAGGTTTTAACAGCATGATTAAAGCAAGCACTAGTGCAATAGTAACACCTAAATAGAATAATCCGAATCGTCTATTCAGGAACTTCATGCTGCTGCTGCTGCTGCGGCGGAGGCGCCGTGGTGGCGAGCAGCGTGGTGGCGTGGCGGCGGACGCTGTCCCTGAGCCGCTCGAGAGACCTGGCGAACTCCGGCAGCTCCGCCTCGCCGAGCGCCTCGACGTCCGCCTCCCACCAGAACTGCCTGTCCGCCATGGCCTGCGTGATCTTGTCCGCGACGTCGCGCATCCTCTCCTGCTCCGCCGCCACCTGCGCCTTGGTCTGCTCCGCCGCCCGCCTCAGCGCGTCCAGCTCCTCGGGGCCAGGGGCGTCGCTGTCTTCGACGTGGGCGGGAGCAGGAACGGCGCCCGCGCCGTCGCCTGGGAGCGGGACGTAGTGGCGGAGGACGGCGTCGACGCTCGGCTCACCGAAGCCGAAGACGTTGCCGGCCTTGGAGAAGGCGACGACGGCCACGGACGCGCCGCAGAGCGTGGAGAGCTCCGACGCCTTCTTGAACAGCCCGGTGCGGCGCTTGGAGAAGGTGACCTGCCGCCGCTCGCCATCCTCGATGCGGCGGATCTCGATCCGCTGCCTCCCCAGGCTCGGCTTCCCTCGCGGCCGCACCATCGGTCCTTTGTCCAGCCGCCTTGCCGTCGATCGAGCAGAGCAACACGGCGTCGGTGGCTTCTCCTTCTCTGCGTGCTCTGCCTCTAAACCTCGACACGATCGATGCGATGCGGAGATTGAGGAGGCGAGAATTAAGTAGAGGAGGTGTTTCCAAAAATGGAGTGGGAGGAAGACGACGGTGATTCGCGGATTTTTACTGGATACAGTAATACAAACCAAATCCTGATTGGACACGGCAATTTTATTTGTAAAGAAACATGCCGTAATTTTGGTAATCTGCCTTAGCGGGTGCGTTCAATTTAGCTTATATAGCGTTGTCTTATATAAGTCGCTCATAAAATGAAAAGCACCATTAACATATGATTAATTAAGTATTAATATTATGAACTTAAAAAATAAATTTATTTGATTTTTTAGAGATACTTTCATATAAAAAGTTCTTTAAAAAACATACCATTTTATGTTTTAGAAAACGTGCTAACGAAAAATAAGGAAGAAGTCAGAAGCCAACAGCCGTTTTGAACAGCACCTTAATCAATGATTTCTACTAGGGATGCCAATGGGTACAAATTACCCACGTGCACGCGGGCAAAAACCCTGTAGGACAAAGATACAAGTGCAAATTTGTTCCCACGGGTGTGGGTGAGGGTTTATAGTTGAACCTAACAGATAAAAACTCGCGGGTATGAAAAAGACGTATCCGTGCTCTCTCTACCCATGAATCCGGTCCAATAACTGATAGGTGGACCCAAGTATAAATATACAAGGAGATCCCTTGCAATTATAGGGTTTCTAAGTCCCAACCTAATTTCTTCCCTCCCCTTTCCTAGTCGCCACCCCGTCCCGAGTCCTGACTCCTGTGGCCCAACACCCCACACGCGCAACTGCGCAGGCATGACGCCACCGCGCCCTCGCGGCCTCACCCGTCGCCCTGACCCCGACTGCCCTGGCGGCCTGGCCCTCGCTCCCCCGGCGGCCGGCGCCCGTCTCCAAAACGCTAGCGCGTGGTTGCCGCGCGCCCAGCCCCTACCCTAGCCACAGCACCACCCGTGTTAGTAGCCGACAAGCCAGAGCTGCAGGTGGGTACATGGGCATACCCACGGGTTTGTGGTGCCCGCAGGTGGCGGGCATGGGTGTGAAGTATTACCCGTTACGGGTGGCAGCAGCGGACTCAGGTTTGGAGATTACTTCGCTGGTCCGGGTCTGGGGAGGCTCTACCCATGGGTAATGTGCCCGTTGTCATCCCTAATTTCTACTGCCATACCAGGGCAAGGAGTCCAAGGAGAAAAGGTGGTAATTAATTGGCAAACCTATCAATAATTACATTGCCAATTTCATTTTTTTAAAAAAACATTGTCTTTTGTACGCGGATTGCAGGGCTTGGATCAGTTGTCCTCTCTTACCGTTGGCTCTGTTTACTTGTGCTTCTGGCTTATGGCTTATACCTTGGTTTTTATTAGTACATTTTCTAAAACGCAAAATGGTATGTTTTTTTAAATTTTCTATATGAAAGTATCTTAAAAATCAAATAGATCTATTTTTAAATTTATAATAGTTAATACTTAATTAATTACGTGCTAATAATATTTGTCATTTTGCGTGTAGCTTATAAGCTGCAGCCAAACTCCAAAACGAACTGGGCCGCGGATTGATAGTTTGATACACACGCAACTGCTCCCATTGTATACTTTGACTCTCTCAACTATGGCCTGAATCTGATTCATGCCCTTAAACTACAAAACCGGCTAAATCGACTCCTCTAACTATTAAAACCGATGCAAAACAACTTTCTCAGTAGTATTAACGGTGGTTTTCGCTGACGTGATGTCTACGTGGCCGCCTAGTCATCACAGAAATAACAAATAGAGTGTGGCCTACATGTTATCCCCCCTCCCTCTCCTTCCTCCCCTACCCTCTCTCTCGTTGTCTCGCACAATATTTCCTCTCGGAGATAGCAGGACGCGACAGGTTGCAGCAGGGAAGCAGGAGGTTGAGGAGAGGCAGCAAGGCGGCGGCACCATGGTGGCGGTGGCAGTGAAGCGTCCCTCGCCGGGGAGCTCGGGCAAAGAGGAGCTCGAGCTCAAGCTGCGGGGTTGCCGAGGTCGGGGAGACGGGCGTCGACGTCAGAACCACTCATCCGCCTACGCCCATCATCAGCCGCCTCCCACGCGCCCACTGCGCTCCTCATCCCCCTCCCCCCTTCCCCCCCAAGGTGCCCCGGAGCCCAAATCTGGCAACCGATGGAGGAGCTCGAGGTGCTAGGTGGCCGTGGGTGGGGAGCTTAAGGTGCTCGGCAGCCATGGGCGGGGGAGCTTGAGGTGCTCGGCGACACCAAGCAGGCAAGTGGCGAGAGGCGGGAGGTGGAGCTGGTGGGGAGGCGTCGAGGCCGGCGGTGGCGCTGAGGTTGCAGCGGTCCTCCCGTGAAGCTGGTCAGCGAGGGCCTCCGGGATTTGACCCGAGGAGGCCGAGCAGCGGCGACCACCCCTGCCTCTGCCTCCTCTCTCACTGCCGGCTCCCGCGCCCTCCCCGCCGCACTGCCCTTCCCGCCGTCCTGCACCGCCACCGCTACGAGCTCGAGCCCGAGCCACCGCCGCCGTCGCCGACTCGTCGAGTTCGCGCTGCCCAGATCTGACTGGGGGTATGCTCAGGAGTTAAGCAACCGGACGCCGAGGATGCCTCTGCCTCCCGACAGCGGCGAGGAGGCCGAGCGGCGGCGATGATGATGGCTCACGGAGGGGGACGAGCATGGCCAGAATCGCGGCGAGGAGAGGGGCGGCCATGGCTGGAATCGTGCCTTGTCCTCCGCCTTGTGCGCCGCGTGTCCGCGCAGAGCAGATGTTGACGGAGCAGTGTGTTTTTAATTTTTTTAGTGTAAGTCTCACTGATACTTAGGTTTCATTGGTGTTTTTATTTTTTATTTTTGTTTTTGGTGTTAGGTAAGCGTCACGTCAGATGGAGATTAGGTCAACCATGTTACATAAGCGCCAAATCAACGAAAACCACTTTAAAAACTGCTGAGGGAGTCAATTTATACCGGTTTTAATAGGTGAGAGAGTCGATATACCCGATTTTATAATTAAAGGGCATGAATCAGATTTAGACCATAATTGAGAGAGTCAAAATATACCTTTTTTTTTTTTTTTTCTCGTACACATCACCGACTCGGCTGCCGCCGTAGGAGAAGCAGCAGGCCAGCCGCCAGCAGCAATGGTGAGGAAGCAGTTGGCCGTACCTAGACTGGTAATGGCCTAGCCACACCATGGGCTAATCGGGCCAAGCGCCCCATGGCCTAGAGTTTTTTGGGCTTCAAATGAGTCGAAAATGGAAAGTGTTCGGTTGGGTTGGGGCCTTGCCAGGGGCTGGCACTGGTTGGGTTGGGACTTGGGGTTGCAACCTCGGATGTACGTGTTCTCTCTGATCCCCTGTGCCGCTGTCTATCGGAATTTTTTTGATTTTTATATTTATTTATTAAAAGATTTGCAAAAGTAGATTTTTGTTTGAAAAAATTACAAAAATAGACTCCCACCGTCCTCTGGGAGGGCGGTTTTTAAAAATCGCCCTTCCAGAGGGCGATTTTATGACGTGGCTGACGGCTATCGAGCTCTCGGCCGACGGCCGTCAGCCATTTTACGGGCGGCCCCCGGGCCTCCTAAAAACCGCCCTCTCAGGGGGCGGCAAGGGGGCCGCCTGCGAAATGCCCCCTGGGGCCGGCCTCCCTCCCCGCGCGCCCGCGTCCACGCCCCGCCCTCGGCCCCGGGCCCGCGCCCGCGCGTCAGCGCCATCGGCCCCGTGCTCGCGCCCCGCGGCCGCGCCCTCGGCCCCGCGCCCGCGTCAGCGCCCCGCGGCCGCGCCCTCGGCCCCGCGCTCGCGCCCCGCGCCCGCGCCCGCGCATCAGCGCCCTCGGCCCCGCGCCCCGCCCTCGGCCCCGTGCTCGCGCCCCGCTGCCGCGCCCTCGGCCCCACGCCCGCGTCCGCGTCCGCGTCCGCGTCCCGCGCCAGCGCCCGCGCCCCACGCCCTCCGCCGCGCCCGCGCCCGTGTTTTTTGCAGGCGGCCCCCTTGCCGCCCTCTGAGAGGGCGGTTTTTGGGAGGCCCGGAGGCCGCCCGTAAAATGGCTGACGGCCATCGGCGGGGGGCCAACGGCCGTCAGCCACGTCATAAAATCGCCCTCTGGAAGGGCGATTTTTAAAAACCGCCCTCCCAGAGGGCGGTGGGAGTCTATTTTTGCAATTTTTTCAAACAAAAATCTACTTTTGCAAATCTTTTAATAAATAAATATAAAAATCAAAAAAATTCCTGTCTATTGATCTCCATCTGCGACCAGGCTTCGCAGCTCGTCCTCGTTCTCGCGAATCTCCCTCGCCGCCGCCGCCGCCGCTCCTCTGAACAGGACATCCTCACAGCCGGATTCGGACGTTGCGGGCGCACGAGGTTCATTCGGTCACCAGCGAATGAGTTACTGTCATTGGGAAACAGGAGCGGCGCGGGACAATGAACTGCAGCCGGATGAGTTGCCAGGGAGCTCCTTAGTTTGCTAGAGAGCTCTCAATTAGCAGCCGTACTTAGGAATTTAAGGTACTCGGTGCGAAACTTAAATAGAGATCATATATTTAGAAAATGCTAAAAAACAAAATAATAAATTAGCGTGAAGCTCTACCCAAGTTAGAAGAATTTTTTTAAAATAAAGGTTGAAAGAAGAATTATATCATAATGCAGTGATTTATTTTTTATTAAGTAAAAAATAAAATCTTTAATATCTAAAACGTATGTTTATATCGTCGTCATGAGCAATAGCTCTTTGAGATGACCATGATTACCATCGAATAATCATCAAAGCCGAAGAAAACAAGCCCGTTCTAATTAAATCAAGAAAGGAATAAGAGTTAAACTTTTTAAAAATAGAGTGAAAAATCTTCAAACACATTGAAATACATTGATATGGATAAAATATAAAAAAATTAGAGCCCCAAATTTTTAGGGGTCCTCTCATGCTCCCTCGTTAACGGGTCTGCTAGGCGCCACCGACAACGAGCAGCGTGGTGGTGAAGCCCAGCGACGCGTCAAAACTAACATGGTGTTCGGCACCACTTTTTTGCTTTGGCTTATTTTCTCGTATCCCGCGCGAACGCTTCTCAAAATGATCAACGGTGCGTTTTTTACAAAAATTTTCTATATGAAAGTAGCTTAAAAAACAAATAGATCCATTTTTCAAGTTTTTAATAGTAAATACTTAATTAATCACGTACTAATAATATTCTGTTTTACGTGTGGCTTATATAAGCTAGAAAAATACAAGCATATAAGAACACCAGCTAAGTCGACTAATAGCCTTTCTAAATGGCTGACCACTTTTTTCACCAGCCGGCGGAGTAATCTCTAGTGGAAACTCAGCTGCGGAGCCCTGGCGGCCGCTTGACAAGCCCGGGACCTCTTTCTTTCTTTCTTTTTCTTTTTTTTTTTGGCTGGCTATCTAATAGGCCTATTGCTTCAGTCTCTGTAGCCAGCCCAAGGATTTGAATTGGGCCCGAGAGTTGGGTTGGAGTAGACTCTGGGGCTAGCTTGTGGGCTGGAGAAGGGTTAGGGGCATTCTCCAATTTATAGAATTTTTTTTATTTTTATACTTATTTAATAAAATATTTACAAAACTACATTTTTATTTCATAAATTTACAAAAATATATACTCCCAACGCCCTCTGGGAAGGCGTTTTTTTATTAAATCGTCCTTCCAGAGGGCAATTTGATGACGTGGCTGACGACCGTTGGCTGGGCGGCCCACGGCCGTCAGCCATTTTGCAGGCGGTCCTCCGGCCTCCCAAAAACCGCCCTCTGAGAGGGCGGGAGGGGGGGGCTGCCTGTAAAATAGCTAGCCCTCCGACCGAATTTTTGTAGGCGGCCCCCCTGCCGCCCTTTTAGAGGGCGGTTTTTGGGAGGCTGAGGGGCCGCCTGCAAATAGCTGACCCACGGGCCGGCTATTTTGCAGGCGGCTCCCTTGTCGCCCTCTAGAAGGGCGGTTTTTAGTTTCCTCGGTATAAAACCACCTCCCAGACTTCAAAAATGTCACAAAATTCACACAAATCATAGGAAAAAAAAGAGAGAGCTGAGAGTGAAGGACAACGGAAGCGCCGAAGCCCTGTCGGTTTACGGATTTATCTGCAGGTAATATTTGATGTTTTTTTGCAATTTCTATTTATATTCATCAAATAATGTAGTGTGTGTGATATTAGACCAATTTTTTCACAGATAAATAAATGTTATGTTTGTTTCACAGAGTGTAGATCTATTGTAGTTGAGCATAATAGCTAAGA
The DNA here is from genome assembly GCA_003991445.1 of Oryza meyeriana var. granulata. Classification (NCBI taxonomy): domain Eukaryota; kingdom Viridiplantae; phylum Streptophyta; class Magnoliopsida; order Poales; family Poaceae; genus Oryza; species Oryza meyeriana. Next base: position 65,303 of record RYFJ01000521.1, on the reverse strand, counting down.
ACATTGATAGAGCGCATGAGAGAAGTTATGTTTTTTTACTAGATGAGTAGCACTAGTTTGAGAAACGCTAGGGAGATGGAAATATGGACGATGACATTTTATTTTTTGTAGTCATGTGTAGTATACCCTAGGTAAGTAGTTGTATAAGATATTTTTGGCCCAGTGAGTTATAACTTGCGTTTATTTGGTTATAATGTAGGTTGCTATGGATGCATCCGGTATGTCCATTCATCTACAACCTCTGATTAACGAGCCTCCGCTGATGTGTTGGTGTGGAGATAATTGTAAAGTTGCAATAAGTGAGAAGGATTACACATACCGGCAAAGGTATTGGATGTGTGCAAATTACGCCTACTCCCCGGAGAAGCTGAAACCACAAGGGAAGAAGGGGAAGACGAAGAAACCAGTGGAGGTAATACAAATTATTTTGTAGTACGAAATATTTGAACCTTTGAGCTAACAAATTTATATATGTCAAGGACGAAGCCTCCTCCGCCTCTGTGCGACTTTGTGCAGTAGATAGATACGGAGATCCGTCCACAGGACGCACGGTATCTTCGCATGTCGCAGAAATGGCACAGGGACCACCTCGAACGTCTTTGGGCGGCAGAAGAAAAGTGGGAGGCTGAGCAGAAGAGGAAGGAGGAGAAGGAGCGGCAGGAGAAGGAAGCCCGTGAGGCAGATAGGGAGAGGAAGCGGGAGAGGGCACGGCGTGCAAAGGAAGCTGGGCCGGAGGCGGCGAGGAAGGAAAAGTACCCACGCTACACACAGTAGTTGCATCTCTAGTTGGATATCTGTTTAAAATTCTCTAAGGCATGTAATAACGATAACTAGAAACGTTTGATGTGTCGTTTGTACTCTTTGGATGGATAATTTTATTATGTTCGTAAGTAATTAACGTGTGTTCGGTTGTCACCGCTCGGAATGTACTTTCGCCGTGAAGTTGAAACTCGAAAATTTATGTTTTTGATCAGTTTCATCACAAATATAGATCGTGAGGAGCACATCATTTGATCGACGAGCGTAAACAAAGTAAAGGGGTTTCTTCAGTATACGTAGAATTAATAAAACATGATATACAACAGACAAACTATCACTGATACAACGTACTATGGGCCCTGACCGTAACCTCTAGCTCTCTTTGTCTTCCTACCCTGCGCTCGCACCTGGCCCTAGGAGTACGTCAGCTAGTCTGGTGGTACGGCACAGCCAGCGCGGGTCATCTGCACGGGTGTGACAGCTAGTGGGTCCTGTGTCTGTGGTGGCGGAGCTCCTTCGAGCTACGAGGCAGCTAGTATCTCCTGGATCTCCTCGCCCGAGTCCTCCAAGTCGTCTCCCTCGAAACGATCCAGTGCCCAACCGCTGCCGCGTGCATCCTGCGTGGAGGAACCAGCGCCAGCAAATATCCCCGGCGCTGTAGAGTGGAACCCTGTACATCAAAATATTGATAATTGCAAACCAAAATTTTGTAAGGCAAAAATAAACTTTGATATAACCTAAAGGACATCCTGTGGTGGCCCAGGAGGCACTTGTCATGCCCAGCTGCGCGTGTGGTCGTGTGTGGTACACTCCATGCGTTGACGTGCTAGCTCCAGAGGGATGTAGGTACGGTGTAGTGAAAGCTGCAGAGAAACATATTGATGTACAACGGTACATGTCGTAGAAGGAAACATGTTATGAACCGATGGTTAGTCGAATTTACTTCTGGAGGGGCCAGATGGCTGACTGGAACCCTGCGGTCGCACTCCTGCTCCTGCTCCTGTTCCTGCTGGCCGTGGCTGTTGCTGATGTACAACTACGGGAGGTACCGCATCGACCGCACGACAAGTGAGCGCACGAATCACTGTGTGTATCGCCTGACGAATCCTCCCGAAGGTCGTCCTCTGCTTATCTGCAGTCAGCACGATCCCACTGTCTAACCGTCCGAACGTCGCGTTTACATCAGCTTGAACCTGTCGCGTTGCGTCGGCCTATTTCAAATGTGACATGAACATGTGTTAGAACCGTGAACACATACAAAGGGACTAGCAAAGTGCAAAGATAATGTGACTAACCGTGCGAAAGTAGTCCTGGTCACGGTGTCTAGGATACATGTCCGTCGTAGCGGCGACGTGTGGCTGTGGATCATCTGGGGTGAACGTTACGCGTGTGCGGGTACGGGGCTGGTACCACGTGAGGTATGTTAGGTAGGTCTCCTCAGTGTGTGGATGTATCTCGTCGATGACCTCCTCCGTTGCCAACAAGCAGTCCTCCACGTACTTCTGCAGTCGAGGATACCACTGAGCGCCAGCTGCCTATCCCTTACGATTATATCTATTTGCAGAGAGTGCATTAGACTACATTAAATAGTTGTAGTACTAAACAAGATTGCAGTTGTACTAACCGGTGCACATCGCGTGGCACAACAATCTCCATGAGCACAGGGGAGTACTAACGTAGTCCGAACTGTTGCATCACGTGCTGCGAACAGTGGGGCTCGACGAAGATGTCGAACACCAACGGCACTGTTGTCATCCAATACGCCTGGTCGCACGTGCAAAGAGTAGAGAGTCCGTGCGGTGCACGGGCCGCGATGGCCTGCGGACTATACGGTTCCCAGATGACGTCGCTGGGCAGCAGGCGGTCAAACTCCATAACGAATTCGGAGTAGGCCCTCCTAACCTGCCTGTGGGCGTAACGACGCTGCAAAATAGGAAAAGCTTACACGTCAGTGTTTGCGCATAAGTGCTAAACATAGAATTTCATATTTTGTACCTCACGGCAAGACCATACGGTCCCCATAGTCGGACCGTCCTCAGGCCACTACCTGTATAAGCCTCCAGGGCCGCCCTCGTAGGAAGAGTGCTGAATCAAAGGACAGCCTATTGCGAACTGCCCGGCCGCCCATAGCTGCAGAAGGAGAGGGCAACCGGCGATAATCGCACCTGGATCGGTCTTTGTGCATGCGTCACAAAGAGCACGGTACGTCGCCACTAGCACAGCAGATCCCCAACTCCCCTGCGGTACGCTGCCGGCCTCGCTGTCGGCGATCGCAGGAGCGTAGTGGATCACTCCCTTGTCCACCGCGTGCCCGTGAGTGCTGGTGAACATCACCCACCCGAACAGCCACAACAGATACGCCTCCATGCTCCGCCGCACCGAGTATTCGTCGGCGTCGGCGTCTAGCTTATCAGGCTGTAAATGAAAATTATAGTCAGCAGCTCTATTGCTTTGTAGGTCGGATGATTGTGAATGAAAGGAATCCGCGACTTACGGTGAACTGTAGCAGTCAAGCCTGCGAGGGACTGCTCGGGGTGTAAGGCGGTAGCGAACTCAGGGGTCCAAGTTCAGGTCGACGATGCACGGGCTCGAACCGAGCAGTAATGTCTTGCGACCAACCGTGTGCCCCGTCGATTGGACCGACTGCGTCTCCTATGAGGGGAAGTCCTAGCAAGTACGACACGTCCTAGAGTGTGGAGTCATCTCGCCGCACGTTAGGTGGAACGTGTGGATCTCTGGTCTCCAGCGATCCACCAGTGTTGAAGTGACCGGTCAGCGTCCCATCGCTTGGCGGGGTCTCTCTCGTCCGGTGCGGGCTTAACTAGTCTACACAGCGGAAGAAGTCCAGCCTCACACAACCTGCAGAATATAGCATTGTATTCAATATTGGGGAACATAGATATGCACAAACGATGTGAATGAATATTCGTATAGCTCTTACCTCTCACGGAACCGAGGGTCTATCCGCAGGAGGTGGCGTGAAGGCCGTGGACGGAAGGTGGCTAGCTAGGGACCCTCCACGGCTGACAGGTAAGACCGGTGGAACTGGTCGAGACCTCGGTCCAACAGCTCCGGTGTATAGTACGCCATACCTGCATGCAAATAGAGAGTTAGTGTTAATTATTGTTAAAGTTTATAGCATTGTTATATGACAATAAAAAACAACAGTACGGTACATATCTTTTTGTAACAAAGAACTAGTATAGACTTACACTACACCGCAGCACCACCAATTGTTCGAGAATGCCTAAGACGGGGTCGTCTTGAAGTTGTGCCTTCACCCGTTGGACGACTGCCATCAGCGGCTAAACCCGACGGTTTAGCTTCCGCCGCATTTGGACCGGTTGCATCCTTTGGACATTTCTTATATGTATGACCTGTTTGGTCACACTTTGAACAACGTTTATGCCTTTGACCGGCTTCTGACTCATCCATGTCATTACGGATGCGTCTTGTCTTGCGACGACCTGCTTTATCCCTCAATTTTGTTGGGTCAGGAATGCACATAGCTTGAGGATGCTCTATAGTAAATGTACCCGCAATACCGAAACTGTATATCTCTCCGCTCCAGGTATTATAGATTGCTTCTTTCCTGAAATAAGGTGAGACAAAATAGCGTGCTTCTATCTCACACTCACCGCTCGCGGCAATAACGTGAGAACATGGCTTGTGGAGCAGAGTAGGTTTTCAGCATGAGCACTTGCAGGTCCGGTCTTCCTTCAGCACACACTCTTGCATAACTCTTTTGCGGTAGATTGTGCGCATGCCCTTATCGACACACAATATTTCAAATCTGTATTTTTGTGTGCCTTGAGGTAGAGCACGATGTCTTTGGGCCTTTTTACTTTTATCTTGCAGGTACTTCGTCAGTAGTGTGGCAAAGAAAAGATTATTGTCCGTCATTGAGGGCCCAGTTGCTCTGAACCGATCTCTAAAATACTTGCATGTGCCATGCAAGATAAATTCAACTATGCCAATAAGTGGGTGCCCTCGAACACCACGCATCACCCAGTTATAAACCTCTACCAAATTTGTGGTCATTATACCAAATCGAGAACCATCCTTGTCATACAACAATGCCCATTTCTCCTTTGGCTCATTCTCAATCCACTCTGAAAATTTTTTAACTGAGGATGCAGACCTTCTTCTCATATGAGGTCCGTCACTTGATAGAGGTCCAAGAGCTTGTAGAGTCTCATCCCCTCTAATGCTAGCCCTCCTAGACTGCTCATCTGTTAGTTTAGAGGTCAGCTCATCCAACCTTCTCCAAAGCTCATTGAATTTCTTCTCTTGATTCTGAGCGCAAAGCCTCTTGAAAAGATCCATAAGGTGCTTATTGTTAAACTGTATGTAGAAATTTACACCCATATGATATATACACCATCTGTTTTGGACATCAGACCACCTTGGTAGGTATCCCTTCTCAACACATCCATATCTCAATTCCTCGATTACACGTAGCAACATGGGTCATGTATAAGGCATATGTCTGGTCTCATCCATACAACTGCAGACTTAACCCTTTCTAGAAACCAATACAGCTATCAGTGTTCTCACTCTCAACAAAAGCAAAAGCCACTGGTAGAACTTGGTTGTTTCCATCAACTCCAATTGCTGTTAAGATCTGCCCTCTGTACTTTCCGGTCAGAAATGTCCCATCGATGCAGAGGATGGGACGACAATGGACAAATGCCTGAATGCAAGCACCTAATGCAAAGAATACTCGTTGCAACACACTTTTATTACCATGGTAAATTGATGGAAAGGCTTTTAGGTCGTAGCACGTCTCCGGATTCCTCTGAAGAATACAGCCTAACAGACGAGGCAAATTATCATAGGATGCTTCAAATGTGCCAAATCTCATCTCTACAACCTTCTGTTTTGCTCTTCAAGCCTTACCATAGCTAATTAGGTATTTGAATTTCTCTTCAATATGTCTGACAATTGACCTTGGTTCGTACTCCAGATTATTGACAATATGGGAGTACATCTCTGTTGCAATAAATGCAGATGTCATGTTTCTGTGATATTTTTCAACACTGGGTAAATAACATGAATGCTCAGTCACGATTGAAACTTGCCAATAATCTTTCCATTTACCCTTAAATGCGTGCACCCGCCATGGACACCCATCCTTCATATACTTCACTTCATAGACCGATTTGCTTGACTTCACGACCGAGAACTCCCTTTGAAGTGACACGGCCCATTGTTTTACTGTCTCCTTTAAATCCTCTATATATGCATACTTAGCCCCCTGGATGACCTCATTCTCCTTGTACTCCCATGGCACATGATGTCCCTCAGAGATAGCAAACCCAGAAAAGTTCTCGTTGCTCCATTCTGCAGGCATCACGGTGTCCTCATCAGATGAATCATCATGCTCTACTTGCTCGTTTTCAGAATCTTTCCTATCTATTTCAACGATGGTGTTGATTTGTTCTCCCTCATCTGCCACACCTGTTGGCTGTCTATCTTCTTCATTCCCTCCTTTATTTTCTTCCATTGTTTCGCTATCACCTCCCGCCGTACTTGGACCCTCATCATCTTGTATGGGCATTGCACCAGCGGTGTTATCTTTTTCATATATCGACACAAGTATGCCCAGTGGCCAACCACGTTGGAATGCATTCTCCACATACCATCTCCAAGTGGCAGTGCAATCCACCGGTATCAGTTCCAAAAAAAAACCTTCAGCTGCACGACTGACTACTACATACAAAGTTATTGCGCTAAGCTCAGGGTTCAGTCGAAACCCTCGCATCAGCCAGTTGTACACTGACCCAAAACTTCTCTCAGCTGGTATATCAATCCCCTTAGCCGTTGAACTAAAATCCGACAGATCTACCCCTTCTGGACCATATCTAGCATTCCCTTGCCCGTGAAATAACTGAAATATCACCTTATTTGACATTTCTGTTGATGAAAAAATATAGTTAAACTAGGTACCAATATCTCCTCACATCTCTATAAAAATTAAATCATCTAACAGATTAACTAAAAACCTACAGATCTACAAGTAACAACTTATTTTCATATACTACTATACACATAACTAGTACAGTACTACATCAATTTATGCATAGAAATATAAATAACAAAGGGATAATAGATTTTACGTACAGACAAATCAGCAAACTAACAGAGCTTCGCTGCTTTCGTTCAGGCTCGCTCTCAGCTCTCTCTTCTTTTTTTTCTGTGATTTCAGTGAATTTTATGACATTTTTAGAGTCTGGGAGGGGGTTTTATACCGGGGCTACTAAAAACCGCCCTTCCAGAGAACGGCGAGGGGGCCGCCTGCAAATGGCTGACGGCCAGGCCGTCCGGCCAATGGCCGTCAGCTACGTCATCAAATCGCTCTCTGGAAAGACGATTTCATAAAAATCGCTTTCCCAGAGGGCGGTGGGAGTATATTTCTGTAAATTTTTGAAATGAAAATATAGTTTTGTAAATATTTTATTAAATAAATATAAAAATAAAAAAAATTCTTGGAAAGCTGGAATGTTGGATGGGTCAGAATGGTCCAATAGCCCATTTTAAAGTCCACGAGCCATCTTCTGTGTTTGGGAGCGCTGGACGGTCGAGTCAACTTTTCTTGAACAACTTATTTAAGCTGATTATTAGAATTTTTACCGTCCACAAGTTGACCCAGTACCAAATTTGGACCGTTGAGCGGGCAGGATCCGACGGGTGGCATCGATCGGTACCGACAGGTAACATCTGCTCCGTGAGGTGGAACCAGCCAGAGGTGAGTGAGGTGGAAGGGTAAAATTGTATTTTCGCATTCGAAGTGAGGTTGAGACGTTGAGTCAAGCCTCAATGTTCGGACGAGGCTTGCAAAGTTAAACCCTAGTTTTCAAATCTCCAATCCCTGAGGCGGCCAAGGTCGGAGGTGGCGTCCACGGAGAAATCGTGTCCTTGGAGATGAGATGGCTGGGATCGAGCAATCGGCGGCGGCGGCGGCGCTCCACGATTCGTCGGCAGCGGCTTCGGAGGTGCTCCAGGAGTCGTCGGCAGCGGCGCCGGCGCCGCGTGCTGGTGCGCGATGGACTGGGTGTCTTTGGTAGTCCTGCCGATGCTGTGGAGCAAGCTTGCTGAGTCGCGTCGTCGGAGCCACACAAGAGCATTGGGGATTGGGAAGAAGAGATTGCGGCGGCGTTGACTCACCCATGAAGATGAGCACATTGCGGGCGCGTTTGGTAGGGATTCTCGGAGGTGATTCTCAATCGGATCAATTGGAGCCGAGCCAAACGGGCAAAAAATCCCCCCGATTCTCAGCCGAATCGATCCGCTGTGATTCTTAATTTTACACATGAATGGAGAATCAGGCAAAAGGCGGCTTCTCGTGAGAATCCAACGAACGAAAATTGAAAATCCCTAATCCTATAAGAAAATAAGAATCAGAATCGCAAGATTAAATCATAGAATCTGAAGCTCTACAAACAGGGCCCTGCATCGCTACCTGACCCGCTCCTCTTAGGCGCATCACGGCGCGGTCATTCCCTATCGTGCCACCCCTCCTCTGCTAATTGGACGGCTTCGATTTCATTTAGTACCTGGTGGTACAGGTACTCGAGGTACAGCTGCGGACCAGAACAAACTCTGATTATAGTTGTTTTTTTATATCGCTTTAGATTATAATTCTAAGCGATTTTGAATGTAAAGTTTAATTTTTAAGGACAACCTTAGATAGGATTTTTACTAGTCTTCTTAGCAATGATAAAAGAGAGCAGGACAGCGATAGTGACAAAGGAAACCACACCAATTATTTCTAGATCAAAATTTAAAATTCAAAATTAGGCCGGGATTCCTTCGCTGCCTGTTTCTTAGCTTATCAGCCGCAATTATAATCTGAATTTTAAAACTTAAATTTAAAAGTTGATTTTGAGTTTTTTTTCTATCGTAATCTATTTCACCACAAATAAAAGCAGATATAAAAGTTTTTTGTTTGTTTCACTTATATTTCTACGGTTATCAGTTATAAGCCTATAACTCAACCAACTAGAGCCCAGGCACTAAATCTTGGGCTACATCATCTTATCTGTCGCCATCTGGGATAGCTTCTGTCCTCCAGCTCTGTCCTCTTGTAAATCATGTGGTTCCTGGATTAAAACAGAGTGGTGTCATTCGGAGAACTGGCCCTATACTCATGTATACACATTGCAAAAGGACGGTAAGAGTGAAGTTACAACAACCTATGGACTTACCGCTACTAACGATCTTTTGATAACTCTCTCCAGACAGTGATCCATAGCGCAGATATCAGCATGACTTGTAGCAAGGACGACAAGTATAATAAATAGTACTCACTCTGTTCTAAAATATAACAATTTAGGATGGAAAAAGACATATCTTATTCGTAGTAGTAGGATGTATCCCATCCCATCTTAATTTATTATATTTTAGGACGGAGGGAGTACTATTTACTTACTTAGCCTCCACTTGGTTGTATGCATCAGCTCAGCGTGTTAAGTGCTAATCAGTGGTGAAGCTATCCAAAAATATTATCGTGGTCAGTTCCATTGTATAGCATGATAAACCATAATCGAAACAATGTTTTATTAGAAGATTTCGAAATTTCGTCGGGTCGGCTGACTCCGACAAACAGGCCTAGCTCTGTCCCCCTGGGTACTATAATTGATTTGATTGTTTAGAGCTTGCAAGTCTCGCGAGTCACCGAGCCGTGTCTTTGTTTATATACATGAGTCTGGAACTGGGGCCACTGCTTATGAGCAGTACGCTTGCGTATGAATTATCTATACATATGTATCATGTCACGTCCAGCGTGGGAAAATTAAGAAATGACGATGTTGTGTGGTCGTCTTTCTTATGCAGCCCGGTGAAGACCCAATCACCAATTCCTCTGTTCTTCTATTGCGAAGGCACACAGCAAAGTGTGTGTGCGACTATCAGCGACCGAGCACTAACCCGGCCTGTTGTTTTCAGCTGTGAATTTATAAGCTGCAGTTAGTTTCAATTTTTTTTTGAACAACCACCGGCCGTTGCCAGCGTATTTTTAATATAAAAAATGTGTCTTATTTTAAGAAGAAAAGAGACCATACAGTATATAGTTAATTAGAACAAAATGAAAAAAAATCATAACTATAACGGATTCACAACCAACTGACCTAGACGACCAAAACCGTGGAAACATACAAAGCTCCACGGGCCAGAAAGGCATCACTGCCACGAGCTGATCACACCTAGGTTTTCTTTGGGCTTGTATCACTCAGGCTTTGGTTTTGGATGGCTAAAGTAGACATATAAATTTTTCACTGTAATTACTTTTTTTTTTTTGCTTCGATCGCATATCTTCAACTTATAATCCGATGAAAACAATAATGCCTCCCAAGCAGACTAAAAGTAGTATACATATGTACTTTTTACAAATTGCAATGAAGATAATTAGTAGTCACAACGTCATATATACCGGATAGAGTAATTGACTTATTGGCTGTCACATACTCCATTACTAATGTGTTGTTACTTGATACGTGAGCTTAGAACTAACAAAAATTGACCACGTACTAGTACATTTTCTTATCGCCACATGTGTCTTGTTGTTCATTGCCTTTTTTTTCTTTTGAATTGTTCATATTGAAATTAATTCTGCTCTGAAAATTTGATCAATTTCCTTATTTTCTTGGAAGATTCTAGTTTGTATGAAAGTTGTGTGACAAAAACTTAATTCAATATCCCTCTAGCGTGTATGACGCAAAGTTATTTGTTGAAAGACAGTGGGGCCCACTGTGCTGTCATCAGAAATGTGTACAACCTAGCTATTTCTATTATCCAATTTTGTCTAGAATATAACTATTTCTAAACCTTCTCTCTGGCACATTGTGTGGAAGTTTGAGAAAGAAAAAGGTCATATCCATGCCATGTGCCAGTTCCATGTTATATAGGATTGGAAAAGCCCCAATCGTGATTGCACAAGACTCCTTGGAGATATACTGTATCCGGTTCATACTCATACCGTATTCGGTTCATACTGTAGGAGATTACATAGCAAGAGATAATAGATATTTAACTAATCACAAAGAAAATTATATCTCTAACTATGGAAAGGATTCAGCACTACAGAAGTCCAGCGTCATCACATGTACTCATCATCTAACACCCTCTCTCAATCCTAACCTCCTTAGGTTAAGATTGTTTTTGAAGTTCTCTAGTAGCCGAGTCGACAATGTTTAGTAAATCCATCTACAACTTGATCACAAGAAGAAATAAAATCAATCTCTGGTAACTTATGACTTACCCGTTCTCTGACGAAATGGTAGTCAACTTCTATATGTTTTGTTCTGGTATGAAACGCAGAATTTGCTGACAAATATTTAGCACCAAGATTGTCACACCAAATTTTAGCTACTCGAGGGCTCTCAATTCCCAATTCTGCAAGTAAGGTCTGTACCCACATAATCTTTGCTGTAACATTCACAATAGCTTTATATTCAGACTCTGTACTAGACCTTGATACCATAGCTTGCTTCCTAGCACTCTATGACACTAGGTTTGAACCTAGGAGTATAGCAAATCCACCTGTAGATCTCCTGTCATCTAAACTATTAGCCTAGTTTGCATCAGAGAATCCACTCACAAGAGATGACCGTGATCTATGTATATTGAGTCCCAACTTAGTACATTGCTTAAGATATCTAAGTATCCTTTTAACAACCATCCAATGTACCGTAGTTGGAGCATGCAGAAACTGACAAACTTTATTTACAGAAAAAGTTATATCATGTCTAGTGAGAGTCAAATACTGTAAAGCTCCAACAATGCTTCTATACTGAGTTGTATCATTAGGGCCCAATAATGTTCCTTCATGTAGAGAAAGCTTTTCACTTATTGACAAAGGCGTTGTAGCAGGTTTACAGTTGGTCATTCCTACTTTCTTCAGTAGATCAGTAGCATACTTGTCCTGTGTAAGAACAACACTATTTTGCACCTTATTCACCTCTATGCCAAGAAAATAATGTAGCTCACCAAAGTCCTTAAGCGCAAACTCTTTCTTCAAGTCCTGTAACAAAGCAACTGTTGCCCTCTCTAAAGAGGTGGCTACAATTATATCATCAACATATACCAAGACAAAGATGTTAACATCTCATTTATTCAAGAAAAATAATGAAGTATCTGCCTTTGAAGCACTGAACCAAGGTCAACTAGCTTCTTGCTTAGTCTAGCAAACCAGGCTCTCGGGGCCTGTTTTAATCCATACAACGCCTTATCAAGCTTGCATATATAATGAGGTTTAGCAAAATCTTCAAAACCTGGAGGTTGTTGCATATACACCTCCTCTTCTAAATATCCATGAAGAAAGGCATTCTGAACATCTAACTGTTTGAGACTCCAACCTCTAGAAACAGCTATGGATAGAATTATTCTAATAGTAGCAGCTTTGACAACAGGACTAAAGGTGTCTTCATAGTCTATCTCATATCTCTGCTTAAAACCTTTTGCCACTAGACGAGCTTTATATCTATCTAGTGTTCCATCAGCTTTCCGCTTAATTTTATAAACCCATTTACATCCAATAACATTTTTCCCTCTCTGAGGAGGAACTAGGTGCCAAGTCTGATTTTTAACTAAGGCATCATATTCAGTTTCCATTGCCAATTTCTAATCTGTATCCTTTAAAGCTTCTACATAATTGCTAGATTCACCAAAAGCAGTAAAACATGAATACTTAATGGTACCATCACATATCTACCTTTTCTTTGCGGATGCCACTTTGCAATCTGTTACGCGGTCGAGCCTGTACTGATTCATCCTCTGTCTGATTCCATTGTTAGGCATCACTGCTTTGGGATCTATTCTGTCGCTGCTAGTCATATCTGTGTCAGGTATATGCTGTTGTGGAGCCTGCGCCTGTTGTACCTGCTCTTGACCTATTTGTACCTGTGCCAGATCTGGCAGAGCCTGTGTACTGTTCCCCCCTCGGCCTGACGAATCAAAGTGGCACTCTGGGACAGGCTGCGGCGGGCAGGAGCCACTACCGAGCATTGCTGCGTGGCAGCAGGAGACTAGCCGGCCGGGGAGCACGTCGGAGACCGCGCATGGGAGGTCAACTCTGCACCAGGTTCCTGCGCCGTCTCAGGACCAGAATCGGCATCAAAATTAGCACCGCCTGGATTTTCTGTGGCATCTAGATCTACTGTATTCTCCTCATCAAAACCATTAGTTGCATTACATAAAAAAATCAGTAGGTAATGGATTATCATATGATTTGTCACTTGTTCTCCCCACTAGTATTTGTTGGAAGAAGAAGAATGTCAGATCGGAGGCGTGCTCCGGCATTAGGATGCAGCTCGAAAAAAGGGAAAACAGTTCATCAAATACTACATCTCTAGAAATATAAACACAACTAGAGGAGATGTCTAGGCACTTAAAGCCTTTGTGTATATTACTGAAGCCAAGGAAAACACATCGTTTAGAATAGAACTGGAGTTTATGATTATTGTAAGGGCAAAGATTAGGCCAACAGGCACACCCAAAGATTCTCAAGGCAGAATAATCTGGTTTTTGCTAAAACAATTTTTCTAAGGGATTGATATTATGGATAACTCTACTGGAAACACAATTGATTAGGTATGCGGCAGCTTGGAAGGCTTCATCCCAGAATTTAAGAGGCATGGCAGCAAGAGATAGGAGTGAAAGACCTACTTTCACTATATGACGATGCTTCCTTTCTGCAGACCCATTCTGCTGATGAGTATTAGGACAAGAGACATGATGCATGATGCCAATTTTTGCAAAGAAGGAATTAAGGGTCTGATACTCCCCCCCAGTCAGTCTGCATAGCCAGGATTTTCCTATCAAACTGGAGTTCTACCATCACCTGAAACTCTTTGAAGTTTTCAAAGACTTGAGATTTGTGTTGTAGAAGGTAGATCCAAGTAAACTTGCTAAAGTCATCAATAAAACTCACATAATACTTCTTTCTCCCTACAGACTCTGGAGCAGGGCCCCACACATCGAAAAACACAAGCTCCAAGGGATGTTTAGAGATGCTAGATGGCACTGGAAAAGGTAACTGATGACTCTTTGCTTGTTGACAAGCACTACAGACTGACTCACTTGAGAAATCTAGACATGGGAGATTATTTTTATTGACCACTAATTTAACAGCTGAAGAGGAGGGATGACCTAAACGACTGTGCCACCGGGCTAGAGACAACTTCTCAGTACTGCAGACTTGCTTCAGAGATGGCTTAGGAAGGGGATAGAGCCTGCGCCGATGTCGGCGAAACGGGACTGGGGGCCCCCAGAGTCGCAGGGACGCGTGGGTCTTCGGCCACGTCAGTTCCCCGGGGTCACAATCTGCACAAGTGCGACCGCTCTCCTGACTAAGTGCCCGAGGCACCAAAGCTGCTCGGGCCCGGGGCCGGGAACGCCTTCCCCGGGACCGGGGGCGCGCCCCAGTGCGCCTTCCTCTGGCCCGCGGTCCGGCGACATCGCCCGGGACCCGGGCACGGCAGCCTCGGTCCCGGGCCCGGGCGCCGAGTTCCCCGGTCCGGGACCCGCTCTCGGTCCCGGGTGCCGACCGCCTTGGCTCCCGGGTGCCGACCGCCTCGGATCCGGCCCCCGGGCGCCAAGTCCCCCGGTCCGGGTCCCCGCTCTCGGTCCCGGGTGCAGACCGCCTTGGTCCTGGGTGCCGACGCGCCTCGGATCCGGCCCGGGCGCCAAGCCCCCCGGTCCCGGGTCCCCGGTGTCGGTCCCAAGTGCCGGCGCGGAGCACTCCACGCCGGGCACGAGGTTGACTTGAGCGCACACTCCCCAACTACCTACATTAATGACGAGGCGACAGGCCTGTCGACTCTGTCGCCTGCTCTGCCACGCGTGGGCGCCTCGTCATGGCTCCCCGTGGACACCTACTATGCAGTCAGAAGCCTTTTTGACTACGGAGGCTCTTTTCACTGTGCAACCGCTATCACAGTCAGAGCCTTTTGACTTGGAGGCGTACGCCGTCACGTCTCCACGCTCCAGCCGTCCTCCGCAGCCGACCTACCCGGCGTGGACGCAGCAGACGGCAACAGACAGAGACGTGCGACAAGACTTTGACAAGACAAATCATACCTAGCTTTCCCATGCACTGGCACTGTGGACTCCCCTGATTTTATAAAGGAGGACCCAAGCCACGCGAAGGGAGGAGACGAACTGGACAGAGCTTTCCCCGTCTTCTGCTCCCAAGCTCATTCTCTAGCACTGTTCCTCTTCTCCGGCTCCGGCCGTGAGCTAGCTTTACCTTGTAACTACCATATTAATTCATCCACCACAGATAGCATACACACAGGAGTAGGGTATTACGCTTCGAGCGGGCCCGAACCTGTATAAATCCTCGTGTCTCCTCTGAGTGTGCTGTTCATCGTCTTCTTCGCGTATCTTTCTGCTACACCTGAAGCCGGCTTCGCCTGAGAACTACTCCCCTGGCCGAATCTCAAAGGGGGGTCCCTGACTTCCGCCGTCGAGGTTTCATCCTCCGACAGCTGGCGCGCCAGGTAGGGGGAGTTTCCTTTTCAGGTGGTACGCCGGCGCCCCACACCAACGCACTCCATGGAGGAAGGCCATCGTCCGCGGGACTCCAACAATGGCCACGGCGACCTCCACGATTGGTTGGACCGGACGCAGGTTCAGGAGGACGCCGGGTCACGATCGAGCGGCAGCGCGAGCGGGCGCGAACGCTGCCGCAAGTCCTGGGGCCCCCGACAGGGTCCTGAAGAAGATGGCAAGCTTTCACGTTCCGCGCTGCGGCGGAACAGGAGGAAGCGCCAGAAGGCCAAGGCGGCAGCCGAGAGCTACGCCACGGCGCTACGGCAGCTTCCGGAGCTATGATGCCCGCGGAGGCGATGGTCGCAGCATGCGGCGAAAGGCCGCACGCGCGCCGCCACCGCCGGCAACAGCCCAGAAGTGGTGCCCTCTCCACCAGACGGACTGGCACGACATCACGGAGTGCACGCCATCCAGCGCTCACCCGAGCGTACGAGCCGGCCATAGTTCGGGGGTGGTGCGCCTACCACGACACGGACCGGCACGACATACGGAGTGCCGCGCCGTCCAGGGATGGCCGAGCGTCTCAAGCGGCCGCAGCCCGTGGGTGGTGCGCCTTCCACGACACGGACCGGCATGACATCACGAAGTGTCGTGCCGTCCAGCGCTTGGCCGAGCGCCTCGAGCCGGTCGAAGCCGCGGAGGTGGTGCGCCGTCCACGAGACGGATTCGCATGACCTCCTGGAATGCCGCGCCGTCCAAAAGCTGGCCGAGCGCGTCAAGAAGCTCCGGCAGGAGCCGTAGCGGGCCCGAGCCCGACCGAGGCGGTTCGGATGATCCGAACCCTTGGCGGACGGTCCGAGTCTGCTCCGAGCCGGAACGACTTCGACGGGGCATGAGTACCCGGACAGTACCGCCTCGGCAAGGGCGGACCAGGGAACTCGTTCCTAATACGGTACATATCCTTACCCGGCACTTGTCAATCAGCTTTTCAGTTAGGAACCTTGTCTGCCCCGGTCGAGCCTCGGTCCGGGCACGTACTTCGCCCGGTCAGAGCTCGGCTCCGGGCGCGTACTTGCGTACTTAGCCCGGTCGAGCTCGGCTCCGGGCACGTACTTCGCCCGGTCAGAGCTCGCTCCCGGGCGCGTACTTGCGTACTTAGCCCGGTCGGAGTTTCGCTCCCGGGCACATGCTCGCCCCGGTCAGAGTCGGCTCCGGGCGCGTACTTGCGTACTTAGCCCGGTGGAGTAGCTCCCGGGCACATGTCGCCCCGGTCAGAGCTCGGCTCCCGGGCGCGTACTTGCGTACTTAGCCCGGTGGGAGCTTAGCTCCCGGGCACATGTCTGCCCGGTCGGAGCCTCGGCTCCGGGCGCGTACTTCGCCCGGTCAGAGCTCGGCTCCCGGGCGCGTACTTGCGTACTTAGCCCGGTGGGAGCTTTAGCTCCCGGGCACATGTCTGCCCGGTCGGAGCTCGCTCCCGGGCGCGTACTTCGCCCGGTCAGAGCTCGGCTCCCGGGCGCGTACTTGCGTACTTAGCCCGGTGGGAGCTTAGCTCCCGGGCATGCTCGCCGGTCGGAGCTCGGCTCCCGGGCGCGTACTTCGCCCGGTCAGAGCTCGGCTCCCGGGCGCATACTTGCGTACTTAGCCCCGGTGGGAGCTTAGCTCCCGGGACATGCTCGCCCGGTCGGAGCTCGCTCCCGGGCGCGTACTTCGCCCGGTCAAGCTCGGCTCCCGGGCGCGTACTTGCGTACTTAGCCCGGTGGGAGCTTAGCTCGCCGGGCACATGCTCGCCCCGGTCGGAGCTCGGCTCCCGGCGCGTACTTCGCCCGGTCAGAGCTCGGCTCCCGGGCGCGTACTTGCGTACTTAGCCCGGTGGGAGTTTCGCTCCCGGGCACATGCTCGCCCGGTCGGAGCTTGGCTTCCCGGGGCGCGTAACTGGCCCCGGTTGGAGCCCTTGGCTCGCTTGGCGCCCAGGTACATAGGAAACGGCTGCTCGGACTCCAGCGGATTAGGTGGCAAGTCCGGGCGGTTCGTCCCGACCCAGTCCGGGGCCTCCGGGTCCGGTGTGATAGTCCGGACCACGCCGCTGTCGAGCGCGAGTCCGGGCAGGCCGCTCCCGGTTGAGGACCTCCTGCCGGTGTCGAGAGCTCGCACCCTCGAAGGGAAGCTGAGCAAAACACTGCCCCTGACAGGCCAGAACTCGAGAGCGTCCTCGCTACCCTCGGTAGCGGGCTCGTGCCCACTCCTCGCGCCGTGGCCTCAGGCCGTGACGCGCGAGTCGATGGTTTGGGCGTGCACAATGATATTCTGCAGGCGAAGCAAGCACGGCGCTCGTCGTAGAGCACCCCTCGCCCAGGCTCATGTCGACCATACACATCAAGTTGTATTTCAGTCCGGGGCCCTTGGATCCCGGGCACATATTTGAGCCGAGGCTCGGATTCCGAATCCGCGCCCCGGGTCCGACACTGAGGAGCCGAACCAGGGCGGCATCACCAAGGCGAGTGCAAGCCTAGGAACGCGACACCCGGAATAGGGCGCGATAGCCCGGATAGCACCGCTCCGGCGAGATGCGTCCGGAAGGTCGTCTCACATCCATATTCAAGCCCGGGCCCCCGGAACCCGGCTTATATCAAACCGTATCCCAGTCCGGGGCCCCCGGTCGCCGGACGTATATCCTTAGCGCTAGCCGAGGCCCCCGGGGCCCGGACACATACCGGACTCGGGCTCGCGAGGGAAGCTAGTCCGAGCTCCATCCCTAGCATAACAAGTATCTTCGCAAATCATCTGTATAAACATCCTGTAAAGTTGGGTAAACCAGGGCGCAGCGCTGGTCTCCGGAAACTCAGCGCTAGCCTGGGCCCATGTATATACACTTTACATAAGCAATGTTTTTTAATATCCCCCCGGTCTCGTTCCTTTCGTCGTTTTCCATGTGTTGCGTTCACAGCATGGGATGGACAAGGGAACGAACCAGGCGCTCTCACAGTACCATGTGTAGAGTAGACTTTCCCCGGCGGTCCTGGGGACGGTTTCATACCACACAAGCTCGGCGGCCCAGGAGACCTCGTTCTTCATGGTGTACCGGGCCGAAGCCGTTCTGTCGCCAGAACCCTTCCTCGGCTCTCGGCTACAGCGCTACCAATCGACAGACATCAACCACGACAATAATGCATCTCGACAACCTCGACTTCCTCGAGGAACGAAGGTGGCGCGCTCCGTTCCGCGTCGCTCGTTACCAGCAAAAGGCCTCAAGCGCTATCTTTGGCGTCAGGTTTGGGCCCGATCACTTCAGGTTTGGGGTTCAAATCTCGCCGTATCTTCGTACGGGTCGGAATGAAATCTTCCCCCCGTGGGAAGGCCCCTCCCTGTGATCGGAACTTCCCAACCGGGCTCGGTAAGCCTGGAAGCATCATCACAAATATTATCTGAAAACACATCCTGTAAGTGCCTTCTAAACCTCAGCACTGGGCAGGACCATGTGTACTCGCCTTCCAGAGTATATTTTTATTATCGTTCCGGGCTCGTGCCCCTTATCATTTCTCTATGATCGCGATCGTGATGATCTTCCCCCGGGGCATAATCGGGTCGCGCCCATGCGGTGGCTGGGTGTTGCGCCTAAGCATCTGTTCCCTACCAGCGAGCTACCGTATCCCATCTACTAAACCCGGACATCGTCTAAGCCCGGCTTGCGGTGTCCCGCACTGGTTGGCTTCGGGCTCGGTTTTTTCCGCTGCTAGGGGCAGATTCCTTATGCGCAATCCTTTCCTCGCTCAGTCGGACGCGAAGAGGCCCCTAGGAGGTGGTAGACGCAACGGCTCGCAGCATGGAGCGGACAAGGAGCGAGCCAAGTGCTCTCACGATTCATTATGTAGAGCCTGTCGTCGCGACTTCACTGTGCTCCTAGGCGAACGGGACCGGGGGCACGGAGGACCCCTGGACCTGGAACACAGAAGGGACGAGCCACCAGACTCGACCACTTCCGCAAGCCCCCGCGCCAGGTGTCGCGGCCCCTTGTGGCCGGCCTCTCGGGCGGCGCCTACCCTCAGCCCGAAAGAGGGCTGCCGGCGCTAAGGGCGTTTCACGGCGGATCGCCCGGTGCTCGGCGCTCCGAGCGAGAACAACACTCCCAGTCCCGGGATGGTGCTCGCGAAGCCAATGCCGCCTTCGAAATATCCAGATACGTTACGCGTATGCCGCTCACATATTCCTCACTTGTATTTTTCCTGTATGATCAGCCTAGGCTCCCCGGAGAGGATGGCGGTGCCGACCGAGGCGCCGGGGCCTCGTTGCTAGCGCCCGGGCCGGTGGGAATCAATTCCCAAGGGGCTCTCGGCGAACCAGAGTGTCGCTCGTGCCTTTTGCTACGCTCTCCGGACAACGGCGCCCGAAGGGGCTATGGAGGGCCGCCCGGAACGCAGAAGAAGGAAGGGCCCGGACTACGGGCTTCATCGCCGCCGCCAAGCTCACTCCGGCCTCACGCGCCCCGGGAACCGAGCTCCGAGGCGTCCGAGCGGTCGCGTTCGCCGCCTCCCTGGGGCCCGAACTCCCGGGGCAAGCGGCTGGCCGGGCGCCCGGACAGGGTCTCACACCCTTACAGCTGTTCGCATTGCTGGCCCTCGTGTCGGATCGGCGCCCGATACTCGCGTCCCCAGAACGGGACCCCGAGTAAAGCGACCTCCGCACCACACAATAAACAAGGTACGAAAGTATAAACATGACCATATACATAGTGCAAAATCTCTCTTTTAACAAGACAGGCAAACGGAGCGGAAGCTACGAGCCGAGGCCCGGAGACGCGTCGCACGGGGAGAGGTCGCTGGCCTCCTTCGGACGCGGACCCCGGACGACGACCGACAGAAGGGCACCCGGGGGCATGGAGGGCCCCCGGACCCCGACCGGCGCCTGCGCGTAGCGTTAGAAGGAAACCGCGTCTTCCTCAACCTCCTCGTCAGGCTCAGCTCTACGAGATGGTCCGCCGCGGTCGAAGAACCCTGCCTCCGCGGCAGCGGGTGACGCACGGCCTCCGCGACGACTTCCTCGCGAAACCGCCGCGACGTCCGTTCGCGAACCGCCGCGACGTCCTCTTGTGATCTGGCGACGCGAACAGCTTCGCGAACCAACCGCGACTTTCTCGCGACAACCGCGACTTCTACGCATGCCTCATGCTGCCGCGGCCTGCCCGACACGATCACCACGAAAGCAACTCAGGTCGGCGACGTCAACGGCGCAAGCTGCCGCCTCGCCATCCGACCGCTGCCGCGCGGCCTTCCTCAACACCTCGTCCCATGTTTTCAGCCCGGTTCCCGAGTACGTATCGCATCTGAAATCAACAAATCGTCAAGCTACGTCAGTCCATGGCGAACCAGGCGGACCCGCGTCCCTCTTTTCTTCAAGACGTGGCCCGTTCTGCCCGGGGCTAAGCCCGGCCGAGCAACAGGGCCAGGGGCCACTGTCGGCGAAATGGGACTGGGGGCTTCCCAGACGTTCTGCCATGGGGACGCGTGGATTTTCGGCCACGTCAGTTCCCCGGGGTCACAATCTGCCCAAGTGGCGACGGCTCTCCTGACTAAGTGCCCGAGGCACACCAAAGCTGCTCGGCCCCGGGGCCGGGAACGCCTTCCCCGGGACCGGGGCGCGCCGCCCAGTGCGCCTTCCTCTGGCCCGCGTGTTCCGGCGACATCGCCCCGGGCCCCGGGCACGGCAGCCTCGGCCCCGGGCCCGGGCGCGCGAGTTCCCGTCGCCGGGATCCCCGCTCCGGTCCCGGGTGCAGACGCCTTGGCTCCCGGGTGCGACGCGCCTCGGATCCGGCCCCCGGGCGCCAAGCCCCCCGGTCCCGGGTCCCCCGGTGTCGGCCGGGTGGGCCGGCGGGCTTCGGCCTCGATCCCGGGGAGCCCGGTCCCGGGTCCCGACACTGTCTCTGGTTCCAAGTGCCGGCGCGGAGCACTCCACGCCGGGCACGAGGTTGACTTGAGCGCACCACTCCCAACTACCTACATTAATGACGAGGCGATACAGGCCCTGTCGACCTGTCGCCTGCTCTGCCACGTCGTGGGCGCCTCGTCAATGGCTCCCCGTGACCACCCTACTATGACACTTTTTGACCTTACTATGCAGTCAGAGCCTTTTGACTTGGAGGCGTACGCCGTCACGTCTCCACGCTCCAGCCGTCCTCCGCAGCCAACCTACCCGGCGTGACGCAGCAGACGGCAACAGGCAGAGACGTGCGAAAGACATTGACAAGACAAATCATACCTAGCTCTCCCATGCACCGGCACTGTGGACTCCCCTGATTTTATAAAAGGAGGACCCCAAGCCACCGCGAGTCGGGGGGAGGGAACTGGACAGAGCTTTCCCCGTCTTCTGCTCGCCCAAGCTCATTCTCTAGACCACTGTTCCTCTTCTCCGGCTCCGGCCGTGAGCTAGCCTTTACCCTTTGTAACTACCATAGTACATTCATCCACCCACAGATAGCATACACACAGGAGATAGGGTATTTACGCTCCGAGCGGCCCGATACCTGTATTAAATCCTCGTAGTTTCCTCTGAGTGTGCTGTTCATCGTCTTCTTCGCGATATCTTTCTGTACACCTGAAACCCGCTTCGCCTGAAGAACTACTCCCCTGGCCGAATTCTCAAAGGGGGGTCCCTTGACTTCCCGCTCGTCGAGTTTCATCCTCCGACAACTCTAAGACGCGGGTCGTCTTGAAGTGTGCTTCACCGCGTATTAGGACGACTGCCATCAGGCGGCTGAAACCCGACGGTCCAAGCTCTTCACTGCACTTTGGACCGGGATTACGGTTTGCATCCTCCATGGACATTTCTTATATGTGTGACCTGTTTGGCGTCACACTTTAACAACGTTTATGCCTTCCACGGCTTCTGACTCACCATGTCATTAGGATACGTCTTGTCTGTGCGGCGACCTGCTTTATCCCTCAATTTGTTGGGTTCAGGATGTACATAGCTTGAGAGTGCTCCATAGTAAATGTACCCGTAATACGCGAAACCGGCTATATTTCTCGCTCCACAGGTATTATAGATTGCTTCTTTTCCTGAAATAAGGTTGAGACAAAATAGCGTGCTTCTATCCCGCACTTACTGCTCGCGGCATTAACGTGAGAGCATGGCTTGTGGAGCAGAGTAGGCTTTTCGGCCACAGATATTGCAGTCCCGTCTTCCTTCAGCCAACCCACACCTCCTGCACAACTCTTTGCGGTAGATTCTGCGCATGCCCTTGTCGACACACAATATTTCAAATCTATGTTCTTGTGTGCCTTGAGGCTAGAGCAATGATGTCTTCGGGTCCTTTTACTTTTATCTTGCAGATACTTCGTCAGTAGTGTTGCCAAAGAAAAGATTATTGTCCGTCATTCGAGGGCCTAGCTGCTTTGAACCGATCTCTGAAGTACTTGCATGTGCCAGTGCAAGATAAATTCAATTATGCCAACAAGTGGGAGCCTCGAACACCACGCATCACTCAGTTATTAAACCTCTGCCAAATTTGTGGTCATTATGCCAAATCGCAACCATCCTTGTCATACAACAATACCCATTTCTTCTTTGGCTCATTCTCAATCTAATCTGAAAATTTTCTAACCGAGGATGCAGACCTTCTTCTCATATGTGGTCCGTCACTTGATAGAGGTCCAAGAGCTTATAGAGCCTCATCCCCTCAATGGTAGCCCTCCTGGACTGCTCATTCTATTAGTTTAGAGGTCAGCTCATCCAACCTCCTCCAAAGCTCATTGAATTTCTTCTCTTGATTCTGGGTGCAAAGCCTCTTGAAAAGATCCATAAGGTGCTTATTCTTAAATTGTCTGTAGAAATTAGCACCCATATGACGTATGCACCATCTACTTTGGACATCAGACCACCTTGGTGGGTATCCCTGTGTTACGCCAAAATTTGGTAAAGCCCTGTGTCAGATTCGGTCAAGGGAAAATTGCAGTCAACTGGCGGAAGTTGATCCAGAAGAAACCAATTCCGGAAAGGGGCCGTGAAGACCGCTATTTGGCAGTTATTTGCTGTATATGCTAATTAGGCAAATGCTTATCTTTAGGAAACCTGACCTCGTGTATGGTTGGATCTTGATTAGTGTTTTCTGTTATAATTAGGAAATCATGTACCGTGTCCTATAAGGACTCATGAAACTCGGGGTATATATACGTATGCCCTTGTAAAATATAACTCGATCAATCAAATTCGGCGCATCGCTACCCTTTACGAACGGGTTCTTGCTTCTCGAGCCGGGCTGCATCGGTTAGGTCCGAACTCCTGCGAGAGGGTAAGTCTCGTTACCCCGACTACCTATCGGCTAGGACTTCCTCGGTTAGGTCCGATATTCTAGTCGGTTCATGGTAGTCGGCTTACCACGGTGTATCTGCTCTGTCTACGGCTGCATCGGTTTCGGTTCGATCTCTTAGGCCGATCAGGTATATCACATCATGCGTGCATAGTTTTCATCGGTTTACTGGGAATAGTTTATCGTCAGTTTGTGCTGCATCGGTTGGGTCCGACCTACTAAACTGAGCGATAAGTTGTTCCTGCTAGGCCGATGGTTCTTGTGCAAGCGTCTTATCGGAATGTATAGCCGGTAAGTTATCATATACATCACGATTGCATTAGATCTATCGGCTCATTGAGTTCTTTTATCATCATTAATCTGTGCTGCATCGATTAAGTTTGAACTACTAATTGATAGTGATAGATTGCTCTTGCTGAGCTCGATAGGATTTTATGCGATGTTGCTATCGGAGTGCTAGTCGATAGTTACCTTTTAAAAGCCGACTGCATGGTCTATTGATTATTATTCTACTATCTATTTTTATCATCGGCTTCCAGCCGATGGCTATGTGTTTTTTGACAGTCGGGCTATCTTATGGTTCGTTTACACATTACCATCCGAAGGTTTCTAAGAGCCGAACCGATGTATCAATACATTGACATGCTACACTATCATCGGCCTTCCAGCCGATGCACTCGTTCTATCGGCAGTCGGGCAGTCGGCTGGTTTATTCTTGCTCATATTATCATCAAGCGCAGGCTGACTTGTTTTGTCTATATCGTCATCGGTTTCTTAGCCAATATACAAGTGCTGGTGGTAGTCGGACACAAGCGAGAACCCGGGCGCGGGTACAGGCGAGGACTCGGGCACGAGCACGGAGGAGCACCCGGACGCGAGCACGGGCGAGGGCCCGGGCACGGGCATTACCTTCGGTACAAGAGCCAGCGGCGATCGACTGGAAGGAATCCGTATCGGCTTGCTGGCCGATTGGATCAGCGACCTAACTTTTCATCTCCTTGTCAATTGCTGGGTCAAATTGACTGGCACGCCCGCGAACCTCAAAGATTTAGGACCTGCATTGGAGCTAAGCAGATCTCCCAGGCCTTCGCGTGTCTCCTCAGACGCCGGACGGCCCCCGGCGGGTTTTCGGCGTCAACACGTTTTTGGCACGCCCGGTGGGACCCGAGGTTTCAATAAAGTTTTAACGCGAAGTTTTCAACAATCAGATTGGCAACATGGCCGGGAAAGAAGTCAAAACAGACAACATAATTCCGGTCAGTTTGGAAGATTTAACAGAAGAGCAAAAGTAGCAAATTGAGCAAACTATGGCCAGCTTTCAGAAGCTGTGCTTAGAGTCCTTCAGTATGACAAGGCAAGGGCCGATTCAAAAATCCCAGTTTCCGAAGCCAGTGTTGGTTGGAGAATCGAGCCGTACACAACCCGAGAGCCCACCGATTAAGCCTTTGCAGGAGATGGTCAATGAGGCTGTACACCACGCGCTCATTAATCAGTCGGGGATCTTGGTAAATACATTACATAACCTCATCAAGAAGACTGTTGATGGATCGATTGCCCAAGAACCAACTCGGGGTCCTATTTTCCTCCCACCAAAAATAGAGCCGAATCAGGTTGCTTATAATATCACCAGAGATATACCAGAAAATCTGTTTACACAGAACCAGACTGGGGGGCAACAGGATATTCCGGCTGGGTACCATCGGACTGCTTACTATGGAGGATATCAGCAAAATTATCCAGGAGGCGGGGCTGATCCAGGTAATTACCAGAGGGATTATTATAGACAAAATCGGCAGCCAACTCCACCGGTACAGTATCAACAGTATCAACAGGAGAATCCAAGGGAAGAAGACTTATCGGTACGAGTTGAGGAAATAATGAGGGAACAGTTTGGGATAAAGCCCAGAGAACAAACGTTTATGTATCGGCATCCATATCCTGAGTGGTTTGACAGGGTCCCATTACCACACCGATACAGGGTCCCGGATTTTTCTAAGTTCTCAGGGCAAGACAATACATCTACAGTGGAGCATGTTAGCCGATTCCTGGCACAGTGCGGAGAGGCATCGGCTGAGGAAGCTCTAAGAGTTAGATTTTTCCCCTTGTCCTTATCAGGATCGGCTTTCGCATGGTTCTCATCATTATCACCGAATTCGGTTCGGGGGTGGGCCGATCTAGAAAAACAGTTTCACAAGTACTTCTTTGCTGGAATCCATGAGATGAGACCGACAGATTTGACATCGGTTAGGCAACGAGCAGATGAAACGGTACCGGAATACATTCAGCGATTTCGGGAAGTTAAAAACCGATGTTACAGTCTGAACCTAAGCGATGGACAACTGGCCGATTTGGCTTTCCAAGGACTCTTAGCGCCAATCAAAGAGAGATTTTCATCCCAAGAGTTTGAGTCCCTGGCGCATCTGGTGCAGAGGGTATCGGCTCATGAAAGCCGATTTCAGGAAGCGAAGAAGGATAAATTTCAAAGACGAGTTGCCCAGGTACAAGTTTACTCATCGGACTCAGATGACGAGGAATCCGATGCTGAGGTTGGATTGGCGGAGT
Source organism: Oryza meyeriana var. granulata (assembly GCA_003991445.1). Taxonomy (NCBI): domain Eukaryota; kingdom Viridiplantae; phylum Streptophyta; class Magnoliopsida; order Poales; family Poaceae; genus Oryza; species Oryza meyeriana. The sequence goes on along the minus strand of RYFJ01000521.1, from coordinate 39,193 downwards.
GGACCAGGAACAAGAGATTAGTATCATGTCCATGGGTTAAGGATATCGGCAAGGAGGAGCGGTATGATTTTGATATTAGTAAGGCCGATAAAATCTTTGACTTGTTGTTACAAGAGAAGCAGATACAATTGCCGCGAAATCACGTGATTCCATCAGCCGAAGAACTAAAGAAGAAAAGATATTGCAAGTGGCATAATACTATGTCGCATCATACTAACGAGTGCAAAGTTTTTCAGCAACAAATTCAGTCAGCTGTCGAGCAAGGAAGAATCAAGTTCGAAGACAAGAAGCCGATGAAGATTGATGGGCACCCGTTCCCTGTAAACATGGTCTATGCGGGATCATCATCAAGGGGTCAAGACGATGGAGCAAGACGTCAAAGGTAAAAATCAAGGATTACTTCATCGGACATGATAGAAAAATATTCAAGATACGAGGAACAGAGGGATGAGCCAGAGAGATATAATCCGCATTGGGATTGCCCGTCCTTCCGGTTCTGCTGGGATCAAGGGATGAGACTGCCATCAGTTGAAAATTGCCCCGAGTGCAGCAGTGCAGGGAATCGACATGATCGCCAGCAGGAGTTTTCGCGGGATCGGTCGCTTGGGAAAAGAGCATCGGTTCATAGCCAATTAGGGTCGATCCATGAAGAGTTCTTTGAAGAGGATAAAGAGGAAGTATGTGAAGAGCAGATCCAGAATCCTCAATGGTGCCCTAGTGGGATATTCACGAAGAATCAGAAGAGGAGGGCACAGCGTTTACGACACCGAGAGCAACAGGAAGGACAGAGTCAAGATCAGGGAGAGGCCGATCATCGTCACAAGAAAACTAGACAGGTTTGGCGCATGAAGAAGAAAGATGATGAAACTGATCAATCGGCCCCAGCGAATATGGTGTTCTTTTTACCTCGGGAATACAAAGCATTTTCATTTCTATTCATCAAATGATATAGTATGTGTAGTATTGTACTACTTATTTCACAGGTAAGTAAATGTTAGGTTTGGTCCACAAGGTGTAGATCTATTGAAGTTAAGCATAACGGCTAAGGACATTGATAGAGCGCATGAGAGAAGTTAAGTTTTTTTTACTAGATGAGTAGCACTAGTTGGAGAAACGCCAGGGAGATGGAAATAAGGACGATGACATTTAATTATTTGTAGTCACATGTAGTATACCATAGGTATGTAGTTGTATAAGGTATTGTTGGCATAGCGAGTTATAACTTGCGTTTATTTGGTTATAATGTAGGTTGCTATGGATGCATTCGGTATGTACGGTCATCTACGACCTCCGATTGACGTGCCTCCGCCGATGTGTTGGTGTGGAGATAATTGCAAAATCGCAATAAGTAAGAAGGATTATACATACCGGCAAAGGTATTGGATGTGTGCTAATTATGCGTACTCCCCGGAGAAGCTGAAGCTACAAGGGAAGAAGGGGAAGGCGAAGAAGCCAGTGGAGGTAATACGAATTATCTTATAGTATGAAATATTTGAACCTTTGAGCTAACAAATTTGTATATGTCAAGACACCGAAGCCTCCTCCGCCTCTGTGCGACTTTGTGCAGTGGATAGATACGGAGATCTGTCCACAGGATACAAAGTTTCTTCGCAGTTTAAAAGATTAGAACTGGGAGCGGTGCCAACGTCGTTGGGTGGCGCAAGAAGAGTGGGAGGCTAAGCAGAAGAGGAAGGAGGAAAAGGAGCGGCAGGAGAAGGAAGCCCGTGAGGCAGAGAGGGAGAGGAAGCGGGAGAGGGCACTGCATGCAAAGCAAGCTGGGCCGGAGGCGGCGAGAAATGGGAAGTGCCCACGCTATACACAGTAGTTGCATGTCTAGTCGGATATCCGTTTGAAATACCCTAAGGCATGTAATAATGATAACTAGAAACGTTTCATGTGCCATTTGTACTCGTTGGATAGATAATTTTAGTACGTTCGTAAGCAATTAATGTGTGCTCGATTGTCATGGCTTGGAATCTACTTTTGCCGTGAGGTTGAAACTCGAAAATTAATGTTTTTGATCAGTTTCGTCGCAAACGTACATCGTAAACGAAGCGTAAACGAAGTAAAGGGGTTAAGCATGTAGGCCCCATTGTTGATTTTGGTAATTAATGACAAGCAGTAATTATGGAATAACCATTGTGTTTCAGTATATGCAAAAAAAAGTTAGATCCACATGCCAAAGAGGATGACCACCAATTAAATTTGATGGCGCAAAGCTATGGTGTTGTGACGCGGGTGCCGGTCGGACCGGCTCGATCCAGTATCGACAGTGAGCTGTAGTGGGGTGGCAGTCGGACCACCTCCCCAACCCAGTCGGACCGTCCTGATCCAGTACTGACACGGAATTCTAGTGGGGGTCATGGTCGGACCGGCTCCCCCTCCCGGTCGGACCGGCCAGATCCAGTATTGACAGGGAGTTCTAGTTGGGGTGGCGGTCGGACCACCTCCCCCACCCGGTCGGACCGGGTCGATCCTGTACCGACAGGGTGTTCTAGTGGGGGTCGCGGTCAGACCGCCTCCACCTCCCGGTCGGACTGGTCAGATCCAGTACCGACAGGGAGTTCTAGTGGGGGAGGCGGTCGGACTGCCTCCCCTCACCCGGTCGGACTGGCCGTGTCCAGTACCGACAGTGCAAATGAGATAGGGTGCCGGTTGGAGCGGCTCTTCACCTGCGGTCTGACCGGAAGATATTTTTTAGCTGTTGAATTTGGACCCGGTTGGACCGATCCTTTGCCTGTGGTCGGACCGAAAATGACCTGAGTTGGGGATTTCGGCCCCAACGGTTAGTTTTTGCGCTTGTTATCAATTACCAAAATCAACAATGGGGCATAGATGCTTCAACCTCCCCCTTTTTGGTAATTAATGAGAAACAACACATATAAAGCGAAATTATAAATGAAGTTCAATACATGAAGGCAAATCATACAATAGACTCCCCTAAACATGTGCATGACAATCACAAGAGCCACAACGGCGACGAGAGGAGTTTGCAATCTGATTTGCATTCCATCAATTTAAAATAATAGAGCGTGATAAACAACAACAGCTTGAACTCGAAAAGAGATAAATTTATGAAAGAAATAGTATAGGTCAAACGAGATAAATTTCGAGTAGCAATAAACTCTAAAGGAGACAAATGAGAGTTTAACTATTTTATTACAAGAAAGCTGACAAATAACAAAAGTCTTCAATCTTCAGGAGGAGGGGAGGCAGGTGCATTGCGACGATGATGGTAGACAACCGGATGGGAGGTCTCTACAATCCTCATACGTCGCTCGAAACCATCCATGCGACCTTCAACACGATCAATGGAATTTTGCACAGTTCGAACATTACCGGATAAGCCTCTCACTTGTTAGTCATCTCCTCGAATCTGGTATTCATATGAGTGAAGCTGTCATTTAGGGCGTTGAGAGCTCCCATAACTAGATTGAAATACTCCATTGGCTGCATCCCAAAATATGCATATTGAGGAGAGAAGAACTGACCAAAGTCCTATGGAGACAGCGGAGGAGGATGATGATCATGAAAAGAAGGCCCTTGAGGTTGAGCGGAACGAGAAGATTGACTGCTCTCAAAAGACCACCCGGAGGGAGCATTTGGTGGAAGCCGGGGCCTATACTCCTTATGGCGAGATGTTCTATTGCCCATTCTTCCACACTTTGCAAGGATAAGCTTCATTATGAATGGAGCATAATATATACCTTTTCCAAGGGTGTTTTTTGATATGTGCATCTCTCTAAGAATAAGGTCGGCGACATCAAACCGAGTTCCACTGATGATAGCTCTGATCACATGCAATGTGATACCATGAATGGCATCCTTGTTGCCACACCTTGGGACAATAGAAGCTTTGACAATCCGATTGATTACACTTGGCACAGTTTTTAATTCAGTGACTGTTCCAAATGTGCAATGAACACTTGTGTCGTAGAATTGAGCTTGGTCTTGAACAGACATTGGAGAGTACTGTAGATCGGAGTAAAGCCGTGTACCCTCAAGATATCTCAGCTCCAATACTTCTTGCAACTCTCGCTTAGTTGCCACACACCCAAGCTCTCCATTAATCCACTTTATCTGAGTGAAATCTTCATTTATCCAAATAGTGGAGTAGAACTGACGGATAAGAGTGGGGTCATAATCCTGATGGATAGCAATAGACTTATCAATTCCCACTTCTCGAAAAAGATTGTGCAACCCTTGAAACTGCGAGGTCTTGTTTATCTCTTTCTACACAATGTACTTATGATCAGCAAAGGGCTTGGTGGAAGTGTAGACCTTCTCAAATACTTCCTTCTAAAAGTTTCTGTAGAACCTTGGATCGTTCGAGTCGTTAGGTCTGTTGAATTGATCATGATCCCTAAGAAGCATGTACTCTGTAGGGTTGTTCAATCGCAATCGGAAGTTGATAGTTGGATCCACTTGAGGAGGCATTGAATAATAGATTGAAGGAGGTGGAGAAGTTGGGTCACTTCGAGGATAAATAGGCTGTTCGTCATCATCATCCTCATCCTCATCTATTTGATGGTCTTTCTCTTCTTCTTCCATCACATAATCCTCATCCTCCATCTCTTCTTCCTCTGATGAAATGACGGGATCATGACGCTTCTTGGAGCGTCTTTCCGTAATTTTCTTGCGAGGAGTAGCCATTGACTGAGAAAGACACAAAGAAAAGGATCATCGAGGATTAGTGTAAAAGAAAAAGATTTGATAATTGAAACTTGCTATTCAGTCCAGGGGCGGTCAAACGGCCCCTACTTGGGCGGTCGGACCACAGGCATCAGGCCGGTCCGACCGCCGCTGGCAGATCGAGTTTGCACGCTTCCATTCATCAAAAATTTTTCACATATATTAGAGATGAACTAGTATGGCACAAGACTAGAGAGAATAGAAGATGAACAAGATAGGCATTGTGCACATATATAGGATAGGAACAAGAGAACAAACTAACCCTAGCCCTATAAGCATTAAGAGGTGAACGCGATTGAGTTAGATGCAAGGGAGAGGGATTACTACTAGATTGCCGGAAGAAATCGACTTGATTTGCACTAAGAACTCCCCTCTAGAGATGCAAATCGACGGAGCACATTCCTTTGGCCTAGGGTTCTAATCCACGGTTCAAAAACACAATCAAATACAAATCCAAACCGTGGAATAGAGAGAGGGAACGGAGGAGAATCACTTGTGGTCCAAACGGAGGAGAAATCCCGGTCCAACCGAGAGGAGGAAGTGGAGAGGACAGTTAGGGTTTGAGGGAGAGAGAGAGAGAAACGGGTTTGGGGTGAGTTGGGAAAAGAGAAGAGTGATAGAGGAGGAAGAAGGTCGGGTAGGATAAGTAATGGGCCCCCACCCAGTGGCCTGGTTAGACTGGCCCCCCTTAGCCGGTCGGACCGCAGGCATTAGGCCGGTCGGACCGTGCATATAGCGCCGGTCGGACCGCCTGTGCCCGATCTGCCGGCCTCCAGCCCTTGCATAGGTAGATCCGCGCGCACAAAAGTCACAACACCAGACTTTTAAGATCTCGGGGAAAAAGAAGATGATACAAAGGTGCCATTTGAATGTGTGAGCTCAGACATTGACAATTTCCATATATTTGAGATTTACTATGGAATTTGCAACAATTCTCACTTAAGTGCTAGAAATGACGTATTATGGTTTATAGTAGTTTTTGGTTGAATTTCGAAAGGAAATAACTTTTGAAGGATCAAATTTTTGCGAGAAGTTTGAATACCAAAAACATTTGAAATAGTCAAGTCTAGCATTTTTGGTTTGGAAGTTTTTTCAAAATCTTATTCGAACTCATTTTGGAGATTTAGGGCAATTTGGTCAAAAACAAGATTCTAGTTTCTTCCAAAAAGTGGTAAGAAGGCAATTTTATTTAGAATTAATTTTTTTTCAAGGTTAAGCTTGGAAAACATATAAGATACCATGTGAAACATTTTCTAAGCGGTAGATTTCAACAGACAAAGTTTGTGACAAAATTTTGACTTTGGTCAAACTAGGTCTTTTGAACACTCTTCTAGCACTTTCATCAATTTGTTCACACTCTAAAGGTTGTATTACACATATGAGATGTGCAACGCTCCCCCTTAATGTGATACTCCCTATTTTAAAAAAAGAATAACAAATTAAAGAGAGAAACCAAAGAAACAAAGGCAAAGATAATCACCAAAAACGAGCACAATGCAAGAGATCAAGGGACATTTCAAATATCTATGACATTTAACTTATTCCTGAAGTTGCAAAAAGGGTTTCATCAAGAGGGGTTTCTTCAGTAAACGTGGAATTAATAAAACACAATGTACAAGAGGCGAAATACTACTGGTACAACGGACTCGGGCCCTGACCGTAACCTCTAGCTCTCTTCGTCCTCCTAGCCTGCGCTCGCACCTGCCCCTGGGAATACGTCAGCAGGTCTGGTGGTACGGCACGGCCAGCTGGTCTTTGTCCACGCGTCACAAAGACCACGGTACATCGCTGCTAGCACAGCAGATCCCCATCTCCACTGCGGTACACAGCTGTCCTCGCTGTCGGTGATCGTACGAGCGTAGTGGATCAGTCTCTTGTCCACCGCGTGCCCCGTCGTGCTGGTGAACATCACCCACCCGAACAGCCACAGTAGGTACGCCTCCAAGCTTCGCTGCACCGAGTATTGGTCGGCGTCTTCATCTAGCTGATCAGGCTGTAAAGCAAGATTGTAGTCAGCACCACTGTTGTTTTACAGATTGGATAATTGTGAATCGAAGGAATCCGTGACTTACAGTGAACTGTAGCAGCCACGCCTGCGAGGGGTCGGTTGGGGTGTAAGGCGGTAGCGAACCCGGCCTACCAAGTCTAGGTCGACGATGCACGGCCTCGAACCGAGCAGTGATGTCCTGCGACCAACCTTGCATCCCGTCTACCGGACCGACTGCATCCCCTGCGAGGGGAAGTCTCAGCAGGTAGGACACGTCCTGGAGTGTGGGAGTCATCTCGCCACACGGTAGGTGGAACGTGTGCGTCTCCGGTCTCCAGCGATCCACCAGTGCCGCCAGAAGTGACCGGTCAGTGTCTCATCGCCTGGTGGGGTCCTTCTTGTCCGGTGTAGGCTCAACTAGCCTGCACAGCGGAAGAAGTCTAGCCTCACGCAACCTACAGAATATAGCACTGTAGTTAATATTGGGGACCATAGATATATAGAAATGATGTGAAGGAATGTTAGTATAGCTCTTACCTCTTACCTCTCACAGAACTAGTGGTCTATCCGCAGGAGGTGACATGAAGGCCGTGGACGGAAGGTGCCTAGCTGGGCACTCTCGACGGCTGACAGGTAAGACTGGTGGGACTGGTCGAGGACCCGGTCGAGCAGCTCTGGGGTATGGTACGCCATACCTGCAGAGAGTTAGCGTAAATTATATTGTCAAAGCAACAAGTCAGAGTAAGTTTGTAAAGTTAATTAAACAACCAAATTACAAATTATTGTTAAGGTTTATATCATTATTACATGACAATAAAAAACAACAGTACGGTACATATCGTTCTACAACAAAGATCAAGCATAGACTTACACTACACCACAGCACCACCAAATGTTCGAGAACGACTAAGACAGGGTCGTCTTGAAGTTGCACCTTTACTCGTAGGACGACTGCCATCAGCGCCTGAACCCGACGGTTTAGCTTCCGCCGCACTTGGACTGGTTGCATCCTTTGGGCATTTCTTATATGTATGGTCTGTTTGGTCTCACTTTGAACAACATTTATGTCTTTCACCGGATTCTGACTCATCCATGTCATTACAGATGCGTCTTGTCTTGCGGCAACCTACTTTATCTCTCAATTTTGTTGGGTCAGGAATGTACATAGCTTGAGGATGCTCCGTAGTAAATGTCCCCGCAATACCGAAGCCGTATATCTCTCCACTACAGGTATTGTAGATTGCTTCTTTTCTGAAATAAGGTGAGACAAAATAACGTGCTTCTATCCCGCATTCACCGCTCGCGACAATAACATGAGAACATGGCTTGTAGAGCAGAGTAGGCTTTTGGCACGAGCACTTGTAGGTCCCGTCTTCCTTCAGCACGTACTCCTGTACAACTCTTTTACGGTAGATTTCACACATGCCCTTGTCGACACACAATACTTCAAATCTGTGTTCTTATGTACCTTGAGGTATAGCTCGATGTCTTTGGGGCTTATAACTTTTACCTTGTAGGTACTTAGTCAGTAGTGTGCCAAATAAAAGATTATTATCCGCGATTGAGGGGCCGGCTTCTCTGAACCGATCTATAAAGTATTTGCATGTGCCATGCAAGATAAATTCAACTATGCCAACAAGTGGGAGCCCTCGAACACCACGCATCACCCAGTTATAAACCTCTGCCAAATTTGTGGTCATTATGCCAAATCGAGAACCATTCTTGTCATACAACAATGCCCATTTCTCCTTTGGCTCATTCTCAATCTACTCCGAAAATTTTCTAACCGAGGATGCCGACCTTCTTCTCATACGAGGTCCGTCACTTGATAGAGGTCCAAGAGCTTGTGAAGCCTCATCCCCTATAAGGGTAGCCCTTCTAGATTGTTCATCTGTTTGTTTAGTGGTCAGCTCATCCAACCTCCTCCAAAGCTCATTGAACTTCTTCTCTTGATTCTGGGCGCACAGCCTCTTGAAAAGATCTATAAGGTGCTTATTCTTAAATTGCATGTAGAAATTAGCACCTATATGACGCATGCACCATCTACTTTGGACATCAAGCCACCTTGGTGGGTATCCCTTCTCAGCACATCCATCCCTCAATTCCTCAATTGCTCGTAGCAAGCCGGTGTGACGGTCATGTATGAGGCATATGTCTGGCCTCATTTGTACAACTGCAGACTTAACCCTTTCTAGGAACTAATACCAGGTATCAGTGTTCTCACTTTCAACAAAAGCAAAAGCAACCGGTAGAACTTGGTTGTTCCCATCAACTCCAATTGCTATTAATATCTGCCCTCTGTACTTTCCGGTCAGAAATGACCCATCGATACAGAGGATGGGACGACAATGCACAAATGCCTGAATGTAAGCACCTAATGAAAAGAATACTCGTTGCAACATACTTTTATTACCATGGTCAATTGATAGAAAGGCTTTTAGGTCATAGCAGGTCTCTGGATTACTCTGAAGAATACAGGCTAACAGACGAGGCAAATTATCATAAGATACTTCAAATGTGCCAAACCTTATCTCTACAACCTTCTGTTTTGCCCTCCAAGCCTTAGCATAGCTAATTGTGTATTTGAATTTCTCTTCAATATGTCTAACAATTGACCTTGGTTCGTACCCCAGGTTGTTTACAATGTGGGAGTACATCTCTGTTGCAATAAATACAGATGTCATGTTTCTATAATATTTTTCAACACCGGGTAAGTAACATGAATGCTCGATCACGATTGAAACTTGCCAATAATCCTTCTATTTACCCTTGAATGCGTGCACCTGCCATGGACACCCATCCTTCACGCACTTCACTTCATACACTGATTTGCTTGACTTCACGATCGAGAACTCCTTCTGAAGTGACACCGCCAATTGTTTTACTGCATCATTCAAATCCTCTATATATGCATATTTAGCCCCCTAGATGACCTCATTCTCCTTATACTCACACAACACATGATGCCGCTCGGAGATAACAAGGCCAGAGAAGTCCTCGTTGCTCCATTCTGCAGGCATCACGTTTGTTAACGCCAAAATTTGGTACGGTTCTTTATCAGATTTGGTTAAGGGAGAAATCACAGTCAATTAGCGGGGATTAATCCAGAGGAAGCCGAGTTTGGGAAAGGATCGTGAAGACCACGGGAAGGCAGTTAAAATCTTATTTGTAAATTAGGCAGAGATAATAATTTTTAGGAAACCTGATCTCGTGTCCGATCAGGGCTTGTTAATTTTCCTTTTATAGCTAGGAAACTCCTGTTTCGTATCCGATCAGGACTGTATCAACTCGGGGTATAAATACGTATGCCCGGGGACCATGTACATCATCAAAAAAGATCAATACAACTTTGGCGCATCGCCCCCTTTCTGACGGGTTCTTGCTTCTTGAGCCGGGCTGTATCGTTTAAGTTCGACCTCCTGCGAGAGGGTAAGTCTCGTTACCCTGGCTACCGTATCGACTAGGACTTCTTCGGTTAGGTCCGATATTCTATTCGGTCCACGGTAGTCGGCTTACCACGATATATCTGTTCTGTCTACGGCTGCATCAGTTAGGTTTGATCTCATAGTCTGAATAGATATATCACATCACGCATGCATAGATTTATCGGCTTACTGGTGTAATTTATCATCAGTTTGTGCTGCATCGGTTAGGTACGACCTACTAAACTGCTAGCGATAAATTATTCCTGCTAGGTTGATAGATTTTATGCAAGCGTCTTATCGGGATGTATAGACGATAAGTTATCCTATTGTACATCACGATTGCATTAGATCTATCAGCTCATCGAGGTTCTTTTATCGTTATTAATCTGTGCTGCATCAGTTAAGTTTGAACTACTAGATTGATAATGATAGATTTATCCTTGTTAAGCCGATGGGTGTTTATGCAATGTTCTATCGGAGTGCCTAGCCGATAGGTTATCTTTTATTAATTAAAGCCGATTGCATTGTTCAACATGTTTTTGGCACGCTACACCGTCATCGGCTTTCCAGCCGATACACGTTATATCAGTCGTCGGCTAGTTTATTTATTTATATTGTTATTGGTTCCTTAGCCACATGGTTTATTTATTTTGTCCATCTGTGCCATCATCGGCTTCCAATCGATGTATAAGTGCTATAGTCCATATCGGCTATCGGCCGATGAAACGAGTCCAAATCGGCTTCCAGCCGATTGGCTCACTGATCTAATACTCTCCTTGTTAATTGCAGGGTCAAATTGACTGGCACGCCTACGAACCTCGAATTTTAGGACTTGCACTGGAGTTAAGCAAATCTCCCAGGCCTTCACGTGTCTAGTGCATCGAACCAGATCATTGGCTCGTTCCCAACGCTGCCGGTGATTTTTGGTGTCAACACGTTTTTGGCACGCCTGGTGGGACACTAAATTGCGACATGGCCGGAAAAGAGATCAAAACAGACAACATGATTCCGGTTAACATGGAAGATCTAACAGACGAGCAAAGACAGCAAGTTGAGCAGAATATGGCTAATTTTCAGAAACTCTGTTTGGAATCTTTTGGCATGGCGCGACAAGGGCCGATTCAAAAATCTCAATTCCCGAAACCAGTTCTAGTTGGTGAATCGAGCCGTGCATCACCTGAAAATCCACCAAAACCCTTACAAGAGATGGTAAATGAAGCAGTGCATCACGCGCTTATCAATGAATCGGGAATATTGGTGAACACGCTACATAACCTTATCAAGAAGACAGTGGATGAATCGATTGCTCAAGAGCCTAGTCGAGGTCCTGTTTACCTCCCACCAAAGATGGAACCAAATGAAGTCACTTTTGGCACCAGAAAAGACATACCAGAAAACTTGTTTTCGCAGAACCAGGCTAGGGGGCAACAATATATTCCTGCGGGATACCATCAAACGGCTTATTATGGAGGATATCAACAAAATTATCCAGGAGGTATTGCCGATTCAGGTAATTATTAGAGAGAATATCCTAGGCAGAATTGGTTACCAACTCCACCTATATAGTATCAACAGGAAAACCCAAGGGAGGAGGATTTATCAACAAGGGTTGCAGAGATAGTAAGGGAGCAGTTTGGGATAAAACCAAAAGAGCAGACATTTATGTATCGGCATCCATATCTCGAGTGGTTTTGACAGAGTTCCATTGCCACACCGATACAGAGTCCTAGATTTTTCTAAGTTCTTAGGACAGGACAACATATCTACAGTTGAGCATATTAGCCGATTCTTGGCACAGTGTGGAGAGGCATTGGCTGAGGAGGCTCTAAGGGTTAGATTTTTCCCCTTGTCATTGTCTAGATCGGTCTTTACATGGTTCTCTTCTTTACCACCAAATTCAGTCCGAGGATGGGTCGATCTGGAAAAACAATTTTACAAATACTTTTTTGCTGGGATTCACGAGATGAGGCTGACAGACTTAACATCGGTTAGACAAAGGCCAGACGAAACAGTACCAGAATATGTCCAACGGTTTCGGGATGTTAGAAACCGATGTTATAGTTTGAATTTAAGCAACAGACATCTAGCCGAGTTGGCTTTCCAGGGCCTCTTGGCTCCAATTAAAGAGAGGTTTTCATCACAGGAGTTCGAAAGTCTGGCGCACCTGGTACAGAAGGTATTGGCTCATGAAAGCCGGTTTCAAGAAGTGAAAAAGGAGATGTTTCAGAGGGTTGCTCAGGTGCAAGCTTATCCATCGGACTCAGATGATGACGGATCCGATGTTGAAGTTGGGTTGGCGGAATGGGCTAGAAATAAGAAATCGTTATCATGCCCATGGGTGAAGGATATCGGCAAGGAGGAACGATACGACTTTGACATCAATAAGACCGATAAAATCTTCGATCTGTTACTGTAGGAGAAACAGATACAACTTCCACCAAATCATGTAATTCCATCAGCCGAAGAATTGAAGAGGAAGAGATATTGCAAGTGGCACAACACGATATCGCACCACACCAATGAGTGCAAAGTTTTTCAGCAACAAATTCAATCGGCTGTCGAACAGGGAAGGATCAAGTTTGAGGACAAAAAGCCGATGAAGATCGATGGACATCCATTCCCCGTGAATATGGTTTATGCGGGATCATCGATGAATCAAGCCGATGAAGGAAGATATCGGGAATTTAGAAGATGTAGAATTACTTCATTGCAGCTGGTAGATAAATATTCAAGGCGCGAAGAGGAATAGCGGGCTTCGTCATACGAGGAGAGATATAATCCACATTGGGATAGCCCGTTCTTTCAATTTTGCTGGGAACGAGGGATAAGATCGCCGTCGATCAGAGATTGTCCTGAATGCGATGTTACGAGATCTCGGGTTTTTGAGCATGAAGGATTTTCGCGAGATCGGCCACTTGAAAGAAGAGCATCGGTACATAGCCGATTAGAGCCGATCCATGAAGAGTTTTTTTGAAGAAAATGATGAAGAGGGATCACATGAAGAACAACAAATCCAGAATCCTCAGTGGTGTCCTAGTGGAATATTTACGAAAAATCAGAAAAGAAGGGCACAGTGGTTACGGCACCGAGAGCAGCAGGAAGAACAACGGCGAGATTACAAGGAAGCCGATCATCGTCACAAGAGGACTAAACGGGTATGGCGTGTGAAGAAGAGTGATGATGAGGTTGATCCATCGGCTCCAGTAAAAATGGTTTTCTTTTTGCCTCGGGAGTATAAAGCACTTTCATCTGATGAGGAAGACATTGAAGAGGTTTTTGCTCAGTTAACACTGCAACCCGATCGGGCTATATTTGATAAGCCTGAAGAATCGAAGCATCGGCATTTGAAGCCGTTATATATCAAGGGTTATGTGAATGGGAAGCCGATGACGAAGATGCTAGTCGATGGGGGGGGCAGCTGTTAATCTAATGCCGTATGCTACGTATCGGAAGCTGGGGAAAACCACCGAAGATTTGATCAAGACGAATATGGTGTTAAAAGACTTCGGCGGGAATCCATCGGAGACGAAAGGCGTGTTCTTTGTCATCGATGGAAAAGGATCATATAGTCTACTCCTTGGCAGGGATTGGATTCACGCAAACTGTTGTGTGCCCTTGACGATGCATCAAAGTCAAATACAGTGGCAGGGAGACCAAGTTGAGGTAATCTTAGTAGATCAATCGACCAACATTGCAATGACCGATTTGCCGGTCTGGGAGGCTGATGGTGTCGATTGTTTGTCTGGAAAAGTGTGGGAAGAGGATTATCTTAAGGTCACCAGTCAAGGGATACAACCGATTCGGCAAGTCGGCTTAGAATTACTACTCTGATGGGCACCATTGAAGATTTCGAGGGGAAGTTGGGACAAGGATTTACGTCGGCCGATGATTTGGAAGAAATTGGAGATAGGCCAAGGCCGACGTACATAAGTAAAAAATTGTGTCCTGAATTCCGAGAAGAATTGATAAAATTGTTGAAAGAGTATCGGGATTGTTTTGCTTGGGAATACCATGGAATGCCAGGATTGAGCCGATCAATTGTTGAACATCAGCTTCCTATTGAACCAGGATATTGGCCGTTTAAACAGGCTCCAAGGAGGTTTAAAGCGGAGTTGTGTGAGCTAATCAAAGCAGAAATCACAAGGTTATATAATGCAAAGTTTATAAGGCCATGCCGATATGCTGAGTGGGTTTCTAATATCGTCCCGGTGGAAAAGAAAAATAGAAAATTGAGAATATGTATCAATTTCTGGGATTTGAATAAAGCTACCCCTAAGGATGAATACCCGATGCCGATAGCAGATTTGTTGGTAGATGCAGCATCACGCCACAAGATTATTAGCTTCTTGGATGGCAATGCAGGATATAATCAGATTTTTATGGCAGAGGAAGATATACATAAGACTGCGTTTCGTTGTCCTGGAGCTATCGGTTTATATGAGTGGGTGGTAATGACGTTTGGATTAAAAAGTGCCGGTGCGATATATCAGAGGGCGATGAATTATATATTTCATGATCTCATCGGCTTATTAGTGGAAATTTACATCGATGATGTGGTGGATAAATCGAAGAGTGATGAAAGCCATATAGCTGATTTGCGAAAGGTGCTAGGAAGAGCAAAGAAATACGGATTAAGGATGAATCCCAATAAATACGCTTTTGGTGTATCGGCTGGGCAGTTTTTAGGGTTTATGGTTCATGAGCGAGGAATTAAAGTTAGTCAACGGAGCATCAGAGCCTTCAAGAATACAGAGCCACCAAGTAATAAGACGGAGCTACAGTCACTGATCGGCAAGATTAATTTTGTAAGGAGATTCATATCAAATTTGTCAGGGAGGATTGAGCCTTTTACTCCATTGTTGAAGTTGAAAGCCGATCAAGAATTTGTGTGGGGGGCAGAGCAGCAGAAGGCATTTGATGAGATTAAGAGTTATTTAAGTTCCCCACCTGTTTTGATTCCGCCGTAGAAAGGAGTGCCCTTCAAGTTATATTTATCGGCCGATGAAAAATCCATTTGGTCTATTTTGATACAAGAGTTTGAAGGCAAGGAGCGAGTCGTGTTCTATTTAAGCAGAAGGCTTTTGGATGCTGAAACAAGATATCCTGCGGTGGAGAAATTATGCATTTGTTTATATTTCTCATGCACGAAGTTAAGGCATTATATCCTATCGGCTGAGTGCATGGTGGTTTGCAAAGCCGATGTGGTGAAATACATGTTGTCGGCTCCAGTCTTAAAAGGGCGAATTGGTAAATGGATTTTTGCCCTAACAGAGTTCGACTTGAGATATGAATTGGCTAAAGCGATCAAGGGACAAGCAGTGGCCAATTTCATTGTGCAACACAGAGGGGTTCATAAAAATTATGTGGAACCGATCCCGTGGACTTTGTTTTTTGATGGATCAGTTTGCAAGCATGGATCTGGTATCGGATTGATCATTGTATCACCTTGGGGGGCAAGTTTTGAATTTGCTTTTACAATTAAACCCTATCGGACCAACAATCAAGCAGAATACGAGGTGGTGCTGAAAGGACTTCAACTCTTAAAAGAGGTAGGAGCCAATATCATAGAGATTGTTGGGGATTCCTTATTAGTGATCAAGCAGTTGTCTGGGGAGTATGAATGCAGAGATGATATTTTGAGATCGTATCATGAAGAATGCAGAGATTTATTGAAGGATTTTAGGATGGTATCGTTGGATCATATCCCTTGAGAACAGAATTTAGAGGCTAATGATCTTGCGCAGGTTGCTTCGGGTTATCGGCTGAATAGACAAATTGAGGTTGAAGTAGCCGATAGCGATATTCAGGATAAAGCTGATGATTGGAGACAGAAAATAATTGGTTATTTACAAAATCCATCGCAATCAGTTTCTAGGAAACTTCGGTATAAGGCTACTAAGTATGTGCTGCTTGATGAGGAGTTATATTATCGGACTTTTGAAGGGGTTCTGCTGAGATGCCTAAATTTGAAAGAAGCCAAAGTGGTTATGTGCGAAGTGCATGATGGTATTTATGGAACTCATCAATCGGCTCATAAGATAAAGTGGATATTGAGAAGAGTAGGATACTTTTGGCCAACAATGCTGGAGGATTGCTTCAAGTACTATAAAGGATGTCAGGATTGCCAGAAGTTTGGAAATATACAGCAAGTACCAGCATCGGCTATGAATCCTATCATCAAACCGTGGCCGTTCAGAGGATGGGGAATTGATATGATCGGCCAGGTTTATCCTCCATCAAGTAAGGGACATAAATTTATATTGGCAGCAACAGATTATTTTACAAAATGGGTGGAAGCAGTTCCATTGAAGAAAATCACATCCAAAGATGTGATCGAGTTTGTAAAAGAGCATATAATTTATCGGTTTGGAATTCCTCAAACTATAACTACCGATCAGGGATCTATTTTTGTGTCCGATGAGTTTCAACAATTTGCTGCCAGTATGGGAATTAAGTTATTGAATTCATCACCTTATTATGCTCAAGCTAATGGACATGCAGAAGCTTCGAATAAGAGTTTGATCAAATTGATTAAGCGGAAGATTGATAAACAGCCGCGGAGATGGCATACTACATTAGCCGATTCATTATGGGCCTATCGGATGGCATGTCACGGATCTACTCGAGTGCCACCATATCAGTTGGTATATGGACATGAAGCAGTTTTGCCTTGGGAGACTAACATCGGCTCTAGGAGAATTTCTTTGCAAAATCAATTGACGGCCGATGATTATTATAACTTGATGACGGATGAACTCTAGGATTTGGCGCAGAATCGGTTAAGGGCGCTGGAGAGGATCAAGGAAAATAAAGCTAAGGCGGCTAGGCATTATAACAAAAAGGTGATGAATAAGTCGTTTGCTAAGGCACTTAATGGGAAATACCTCAAGAAGTACTATCCTAGCGTTTGGATCAACTCCTAAATCGGTTGAGTATGGCCGATTTCTAAAACAGTTCAAAGTGAAAGCCGATGTTGTTACATCGCCTAAAGTAGCCGATATCAGTTGGTATCGCCTTTAGATCAAACAAATAAAATATTATCAAGTGAAGATGGATTATGATGAATGAATAACAGAGCTGATTAAGTTATATTACAGCAAAAGGTTAATCGGCATGTTTCAGAGAACCATCAAAATCATCAGTGTTAAGATTTACAAGAATTTTTGGATTGTTTCGATCGCGCGCAGACGAATTTGGTCGATCTCACCAATGGTGTTAATGTCTTCTTCGTCGGACCCTGGGATAGTCTTTAAGTTCTTGCGCTGATGGACGACTTGACACACTGCTGCTGCAACTCTGGCTTCTTGATCTTGTATAGCTTGTGGCAGGCCGATGAGCTGGGATTCTGTTGTTTCGATGTCCTTGCGGATTTTTTCAAGTTCTGCCAGCAAATCGGCTTCCCTTTTCTTCAGCTGGTCCAGTTTGGATTGGAGTTCTTGAGGGGCAGTTACTATATCGTCAAGCGTTTTCTTTTCTGTTTGAGCTGATAGCCGATCGTTTTGGATATCTTGGACCATCTTCTGTTGATTAACACGATCGGCTATTCGCTGCCTGAGCTTGATGAGTTGGAATTTGTGAGATTCCAGATATGCTGCAGGGGTCAGTGCGTCAATGAGCTCTTCGGGCAAATGATGCTCAATTTTCACAAGTCTTGCCCGGATCGGCCCGCAGTCTTCCACCAGGGCGTCGATAGGGTTTTCCAGCAGACGAATGATATTCAGCAAGTATTCGCGCACGTCGGTTGGAAAAGATGGTTTGGTTATTGCACTGGTGGCTGTTTCTTCATCTGCCTCCAAGTACTTGTCGATGTCAAAGGAGAACAGGTCGGCTAAGGACTGCAGATTGACATCGGTAAAAGGATCAGTAAAGAGTTAAAATGAAATATGGATGTAAAGAGATTACCTGAGGCAGGACATCGGCAGCTTGAGCGACATCGGCATCAAGTGGATGAGTGGGTTGTTCTTCAGGATGGCTGATGCCTGGCGGTGAAGTAGTAAGAACGGCCTCAACGGTTTGGGGGTTGGATGCTGGAGTTGGAATGGCTGCAGAAGGCATCGGCTCGATGCTTGTAAGGATGTCAGCAGAAGGTTGAGGTTCGGGAGCCGATGACTCGAGCTGAAAATAAGATCGATAATGTAAAGATGGGAAACAGAATAATATTAAGACTTAGCGCATACCCGCGGAGATGAAGGGGCCGGTGTTGTTTGAATAGTAGGTGGCGCCGTGACCACATTGGCACTGGTTTTCTGCTTCTTTTGAGGAGGGCGAGACTCCAGCTTCTTGCTTTTTGGTCCTGTCGGCCGTGGCGCCTGGAGAAGAGCCGATGGAGGTGGAGCACCATGCCCTAAGTGCGGATTGGCCGATGGTGGTTGGTATATGATCGGCCGGCCACTGGTGCTTATTGTCGGTGGCTCCTCGTCGACAGCCTGCGAGATAAGATTATGAGAGATGATCGGAGACAATGTTAAGGCTTATGGGATGTTACCTCTTCATCGGATTCGACGTAGTTGGCGTTGAGACGAGAGCAGTAGTGGATGGCCGATGAGTTGAACAGGTAGTTCTTCCATTCTGACCACCATCGGGCAAAGAGCTTTGTGTTGGCAGTGCAGATCTCCACGCTGGTGGCGGTGCCCAGAGATAGGGATTCCGTTAGAGTCCACATCCGATCATACTCTAAAGCACTGTTGACATTACCCCGGGCTTGAAGTTTGTCAATGAAGAATAGGCCGATGGGAAGTTGACCGAGGCCAAGTTGGCGAGAACCGACCGATGGATGATAAAATTCATAGGATGGTTGTTGCGATCGGCCCTGAGAAAAGCCAGTCGGCAGTAGGCAGGGGGTAATGGCCGATAGAAATGTGATCTTGGATTCTTCATCAGCCAGCGCGTCAAGAGGGTTGAATTTAAAGGGCATCTCAAATGATGCTACATCATCATATGCGAACCAAAGTGTGGCATCCCTGGTGAAGCCATAATAAAAACCTTTGAACCATTGGCTGAGTCCGACGGAGGTCATTTTGCCGCCAGGAAGGGCCGATGCAGCTTCGCCCACAGAGATACATCGGCGATAGATGGGTGCCTGTTCCTCTGTATGATCGGCTGGGAAGTTTAAATTGAGAAAGGAAGTCCCGGAGATTGCCTTGGATGTATAGACGTTGAGCCATAATTGCACAAACCACCAAGGACCCCCAATATGGCCAACTGGCTGGCCAGCCGATAGCTTGACTGCCACCTAATGTAGCAGTTGATAAGTGGCGCCAAGAAGGTATTGCCCTAAGGGGACTTGTTTCCGATCGGCCAAGCATTCTGCCAGGCACTGCATGTTGGTTGTTGGGCCGAGGGTTGCACCACCAAAAATGAATCGTTCTAACCACAAGTTCAAGAAGGCAACATGTTCCCGATCATCGACTGGCCCAGTTCCTTTGTTGTGGATTGATATATACTTGGACCAACCGCCGATATTCTTCGTCTGAAGCCGATGAGTAGGCTTGAATTGGAGCTTGAGGGGGTTGATGTAACTTGTGGTGTTGAGGCAGGTGAGCATGGTTACATCCATCAAAGTTGGGGTCATCGGACCATGTCCAAATAGGTAAGCATTGAAGGCGTCTGACCAAAAGTATGAAGCTGATGCAAGCAGAGGTTCGTTCCTATCTATTTCGGCCAGGGAAAGGTTGATGCAGTGGCCGATATCTGATTCTTCCCAGAGAGTTTTCTTTGCGGCCGATACTCTGATATACCAGTTCCTCCATCCGGGAAGTTTGCTAGGCCATGACCTGAAACTGTTGGTCCAGTCGCTAGCTAGCATAGCAGCGTTTTTGAAAGGGAGGCGTTGGGTTTCGGCGTTGATGAAGTCTACAGGGTCTTCGCTACCCATAGGGCCATGATAGAAGAAATTTGGATTATCGGCGGCCGGGATCAAAATCTGGTTTTTAAGGTTCTATAGTAAACAAGAACACGAAGAAGAACGGATGAAGATTGTGGTAGATTCAATCTATCTAAGTTACAAGGCAGAGAAGGCGATCAGACAAGGAGGTTACCTCTGGGATAGAGATTACTGAAGCCATTGCGGAGGAAGAAGATGAGCAAAGACCGATGGTTGAGAAAGAAGATTACAGCGGTTCACCTGGATCGTCGGAGTTCGTTGAGATCTCGGAAGAAGTGAGAGGGCTCTGGTGATGTGAAAACGTAAAAAAAAAGGAGGCTAGAAAGGCGAAGCGGTTTATAGAGGTATGATGACCGGGCGGGAATCGAGGCCGTTGGCACTGTTTCAAACATTTAAGGAAAGTGGGCTACCTTGGGCCGCCTCGGTGTGAAAGGAATCTGGAAGCCCAGATGGAAGAATTTCGAAGTCTTATGAAAAACTCCGAAATTAGGGGGCATGTGTTAACGCCAAAATTTGGTACGGTTCTTTATCAGATTTGGTTAAGGGAGAAATCACAGTCAATTAGCGGGGATTAATCCAGAGGAAGCCGAGTTTGGGAAAGGATCGTGAAGACCACGGGAAGGCAGTTAAAATCTTATCTGTAAATTAGGCAGAGATAATAATTTTTAGGAAACTTGATCTCGTGTCCGATCAGGGCTTGTTAATTTTCCTTTTATAACTAGGAAACTCTTGTTTCGTATCCGATCAGGACTGTATCAACTCGGGGTATAAATACGTATGCCCGAGGACCATGTACATCATCAAAAAAGATCAATACAACTTTGGCGCATTGCCCCCTTTCTGACGGGTTCTTGCTTCTCGAGCCGGGCTGTATCGGTTAAGTTCGACCTCCTGCGAGAGGGTAAATCTCGTTACCCTGGCTACCGTATCGGCTAGGACTTCCTCGGTTAGGTCCGATTTCTAGTCGGTCCACGGTAGTCGGCTTACCACGATATATCTGTTCTGTCTACGGCTGCATCAGTTAGGTTTGATCTCATAGTCCGAATAGATATATCACATCACGCATGCATAGATTTATCGGCTTACTGGGTGTAATTTATCATCAGTTTGTGCTGCATCGGTTAGGTACGACCTACTAAACTGCTAGCGATAAATTATTCCTGCTAGGTTGATAGATTTTATGCAAGCGTCTTATCGGGATGTATAGCCGATAAGTTATCCTATTTTACATCACGATTGCATTAGATCTATCGGCTCATCGAGGTTCTTTTATCGTTATTAATCTGTGCTGCATCAGTTAAGTTTGAACTACTAGATTGATAATGATAGATTTATCCTTGTTAAGCCGATGGGTGTTTATGCAATGTTCTATCGGAGTGCCTAGCCGGTAGGTTATCTTTTATTAATTAAAGCCGATTGCATTGTTCAACACGTTTTTGGCACGCTACACCGTCAATCGGCTTTTCAGCCGATACACGTTATATCAGTAGTCGGCTAGTTTATTTATTTATATTGTTATTGGTTCCTTAGCCACATGGTTTATTTATTTTGTCCATCTATGCCATCATCGGCTTTCAATCGATGTATAAGTGCTATAGTTCATATCAGCTATCGGCCGATGAAATGAGTCCAAATCGGCTTCCAGCCGATTGGCTCACTGATCTAATACTCTCTTTGTCAATTACAGGGTCAAATTGACTGGCATGCCTACGAACCTCGAATTTTAGGACCTGCACTGGAGTTAAGTAAATCTCCCAGGCCTTCGCGTGTCTAGTGCATCGAACCAGATCATCGGCTTGTTCCTAACGCTGTCGGTGATTTTCGGTGTCAACAACGTTGTCCTCATCGGACGAATCATCATACTCTTCATGCTCGTTTTCAACATCTTCTCTATCCATTTCTTTGATGATGATGTCGATTAATTCTCCCTCATCTGCCACACCTGTTGGCTGTCTATCTTTTTTATTTCCTCTTTCATTCCCTCCTTCATTTTCTTCCATTATTTCGGCATCACCTCCTCCCGCTGTACTTGGACCCTCATCATCTTGTACGGCCATTGCAGCAGCGGTGTTATCCTTCTCATACACCGACACAAGTATGCACAGTGGCCAACTACGTCGGAATGCATTCTTCACGTACCATCTCCAAGTGGCAGTGCAATCCACCGGCATCAGTTCCAAAAAAAACCTTCAACTGCACGACTGACTACAACATACAAGGTTATTGCGTTGATCTGGGGGTCGAGTCGAAAGCCTCGCATTAGCCAGTTGTACACTGACCCGAAACTTCTCTCAACTGGCCTATCAATGCCCTTAGCCGTTGAACTAAACTTCGACAGATCTACACCTTGTGGACCATACCTAACATTCCCTTGCCCGTTGAAATAACTGAAATATCACTTTATTTGACATATCTGTTGATGAAAAAATATAGTTAAACTAGATACCAACATTCTCCTCACATCTAAAACCGTATAATCGAGATTTTATAACTACTATCTCTACACAAACTAAATCATCTAACAGATTGACTAAAAACCTACACATCTACGAGTAATAACTTATTTTCATAGAGTACTATACACGTAACCAGTACAATACTACATTAATTTTTGCATAAAAATAGAAATTGCAAAGAGACAATAGATTTTACCTGCAGACGAATCAGTAAACCGGTAAAGCTTCGCTACTTTCGTTTAACCTTGCTATCAGCTCTCTCTTCTTTTTTTTACTGTAATTTCTGTAAATTTTATGACATTTTTTGAGTCTGAGAGGGGGTTTTATATTAGGCTGGCTAAAAACCGCCCTCCTAGAGCCGGCCATTTTGCAAGCGGCTGCCTGGCCGCCTGTAAAAGTGCTGACGGCCTCGGCCGGCCGGGCCACGTCATTAAATCGCCCTCTTGCGATTTTTAAAAAACGCCCTCCCAGAGAGTGTTGGAGTATATTTTTGTAAATTTTTGAAATGAAAATGTAATTTTGTAAATATTTTATTAAAAAATATATAATTAAAAAAATTCGCCACCATAGCCTTTTCTATTTCTCGTAAAAAAAGAAAATAAAAAGGGAAAAAACGCTCTGGTTCTGGTTGGTGGGCCAGGCCGCACCTTTTAAGACCCAATCGCACCAAACCGCCCGGAATTTTCTTATCCCCTCCCTCATCTTCTCCACGCACCCGGAAGAGGAAGGAACTAGGAAGCAAGCATGGCCGGAGCAGCCGGCGCCGCCGCGGTGGCTCGGCATCTCGGCCCGTCCAGTCGCCCCTAGACCCTCTCGCGCGCGCGGCTCCCGGTCCGTGGTGCGGGCCGCCATCTCCGTCGAGAAGGGGGAGAAGGCGTACACGGTTCAGAAGTCCGAGGAGATCTTCAACGCCGCCAAGGTGACGACCTTTTTCTTCCCTCCGCTCCTCCTCCGGAGGATTTTTAGTTTTCTTCTTCGTGGGGCTCCATCTACGCGCTTCGTTGATGGGTCACTTGTTGGCATTTCTGGGAGTGCAATTGCGAGATGACGTTTGTTTGCGCCCAATTTGAGCTGTTCCCGGGTTGAAATTGGTGGGCAATTCGTGCGATGTTTCTTCGTTCAGGTGAACGAATGCGAGGGTGAATTAGGTGAAATTTCAATCATGTTTTGGAAACCAGGGGCTGTGCCAGTTGGACAATGTGAGCTTTTAGCAAGGTCCACTGTGGTCATACAGCAGGTTGTTAGATTCAGACAGGAATATAGCATGGACATCACATCATCGTTTAGGTAATATTCAAGCACAAACTAGTTTCAGGGTACATGGTCCCTAGAGAGTAGAGTACATTTATGATGATTTTTGCCTCCCAATTTGGATCAAGATTGTACACCCGAAGATGGGAGTGTAGGTCATAGGCAAAACAATTACCATAATTAGATTAAACTGAAGAATGTAAGTGTCTTGTATATAAACTTCCAGGCTTATTTTGTACTTCACCATACCTTGAATTCATGTTTCATATTTTTTTTTCCAAATGGAAAAAGGCCCAGGTTTCCACTTTCCACTGCATAGAATGCAAATTGGTTTAATCTTGGATCTGTAGTTTGGTCAACCGCTGAACCACAGTAACTATCTTAAGATGGTGCTTACCATGAGATGGTGCAGCCTATCCTAACTCAAAACAAAATTATATTCCTTTTACATTTGATCCTGCCTTTGTCACACTTGGATATTTGTACTGACTGATGTTTCACTGCATTGCAGGAGCTGATGCCTGGTGGTGTTAATTCACCAGTTCGTGCCTTCAAATCAGTTGGTGGGCAGCCCATAGTGTTTGATTCTGTGAAGGGTTCTCGAATGTGGGATGTGGATGGAAATGAATATATCGATTATGTTGGTTCCTGGGGTCCTGCGATCATCGGTCATGCAGATGATACGGTATGGCTTTGTTTCTTTTTCCATTTTGTGTGGTTAATAAAATGTTTGAGATTGAATTTTCGACCTAAACTTTTTGTGTAAGATGAATTCAAAACATCCATGATACTGAAATCTCGTTGTTTCATTCAGGTGAACGCAGCATTGATTGAAACTCTAAAGAAAGGAACTAGCTTTGGGGCTCCATGTGTGTTGGAGAATGTTTTGGCTGAGATGGTCATCTCTGCTGTACCAAGTATCGAAATGGTCCGTTTTGTTAATTCAGGGACAGAAGCCTGCATGGGAGCACTCCGTCTTGTGCGTGCATTCACTGGGAGAGAAAAGATTCTGAAGTTTGAAGGTTGTTACCATGGCCATGCAGATTCCTTCCTTGTTAAAGCTGGCAGTGGTGTTGCTACCCTTGGCCTCCAGATCCCTGGAGTCCCCAAGGGAGCCACATCTGAGACTCTAACATCACCATACAATGATGTCGAGGCAGTAAAGAAACTATTTGAGGAGAACAAAGGGGAGATTGCTGCCGTCTTCCTTGAGCCTGTTGTTGGCAATGCTGGCTTCATTCCTCCACAGCCTGGTTTTCTGAATGCTCTCCGTGACTTGACAAAACAAGACGGTGCACTTTTGGTCTTTGATGAAGTGATGATGGTTTCGTTTAGCTTATGGTGGAGCTCAAGAGTACTTTGGGATCACCCCTGATGTGACAACCCTGGGTAAAATTATTGGTGGCGGTCTTCCAGTTGGTGCTTATGGTGGACGGAAGGACATCATGGAGATGGTTGCTCCTGCAGGGCCAATGTACCAGGCAGGAACCCTAAGTGGAAACCCTCTAGCTATGACTGCCGGAATCCACACACTCAAGCGTCTCATGGAGCCCGGCACCTATGATTACTTGGACAAGATCACCGGTGATCTTGTTCGCGGGATATTGGATGCTGGGGCAAAAACTGGACACGAGATGTGTGGAGGACACATTAGGGGGATGTTCGGGTTCTTCTTCACCGGTGGGCCAGTCCACAACTTTGGTGACGCCAAGAAGAGTGACACCGCCAAGTTTGGGAGGTTCTACCGGGGCATGCTGGAAGAAGGCGTGTATCTAGCTCCATCCCAGTTTGAGGCTGGTTTCACCAGCTTGGCACACACCTCCCAGGATATTGAAAAGACCGTGGAGGCAGCTGAGAAAGTTCTTCGCCGGATATAGAGAATTCAGCACTTCAAGCTAATGCTAGCTACAGCTTGTGAAGCTCTTGCTATTTTCCTTTGTGTTGTACACTGTTAGTTCTGAGTCACTGAAAAAAATTGTGTTGTGCAGCAGCAGTACATTTTCTATAGCCTCGCCTTTGTGAGTTAGCATCCAGGTGTTTTTGCAGTGCCAATAAAAAATTGTTTCATATGTTGAGATGATTTCAATTGCCAGATCTTGTACCATGTCCAAATCTCTTTGCTATGTTCCTCTGTCATTATCATTACGGTAGGTTTGATAGATGATGTAGTTTTGCATTCCACAGTGGGCGACGCAACAAGAGTCAAGCTGCATCCGCCGCCGGTCGGCCGCTGCCCCCACGGGTGCTTAGCTTCTGAAGCTGGAGGACCTGAAGCACTTGGCGGGCGGGCAATGAACTTCTGTAAGTCTAATGCACGGTAACTGTGGCAAACATAAAAAATCTAATAAACATAAATTATCAAAAATTTAAAATGTTTTTTGATTTGTTTAAATTTCATGAAACCATAAAAAAATTACACAAAAATTATCAAAAATTTAAACTGTTTTTTAGTTTATTTAGAGGTTATTGCTTGATTACTTGGCGGTAAGTTGGGGCCTACATAAAGTAGGCCGTGTCATGGACCGGGGTTTCTCTTCTTTACAAAATCATGCAGATGTTGGGGTCCACATAAAGTAGGCACTTTCTGGACATGCCGTTAGCAATCCTATTCTATCGAGTTTAGCTCCAATAAATAGCTCTATATTTAATACAGTCGATATAAAACATTAATACTTTTTAGCTAGAGGCGTTTTGTCATTGATCTGACCGTGGCCCTTAGTAGAAGGTTGAACTTGTTAAATATATGATCTAAATTTTAACATGCTATATATTCGGATTAGTTTCCTAATAGGATTTTTAGTCTTTTCCTACTAAGACTCTTAAATTTATTTTTTCTATTTATATATATTCCTTGTAAGTTACACAGAAAGAGATAACGTCCTACTCTTATTCCTCGCTTATTCCCTTGTAATCAACTCCTCAATAGTGATCATCGTTGGTCGTTATCCGTAATTTTTTTCGTAAGGGTTTTTCACGTAAAAATTCGTATCTATTTACATCTGTTTTTATAATAAGTGGTATCAGAGCATTGGATATCGTTCTACTGCTACGCAGTCAGTGAATTTTTACCGTCTCTATTTACATCTTTTATCATAATAAATAATATTAGAGTATTGGAGCTCGTTCTACTACCACACGCCGGTGGGCTCGTTGAAGTTTTTGACGAGGTCAAATTCACCTAGTCCGAAGCGGAGTCGCGACGATTTATCTCCTGCCGTTGTGCGGGGAGACAAGGCGACGCAGCAGCCCAGCACCTAGCTGCGCACGAGACCCGAGGAAAAGCAAGGCAACATCATCTACTCGTACCAGCGAAGCCACCAAAGCGCACGCAGATCGAGGAGAACCAATGCGCCACCAGACCCAGAGCCTTGTTGTCCTATACAGGGTATTTTTCCGAAAAAAATTGCTACGGCCACACGCAACCCTACAAGGAGTTCTTCACATATTCGCTCCGTGCATCAAAAAGTGTAGCCAGAGGTTCTTGATTCTGCTAGGCTTACCTAAATATTATACTAGTAGATTTAGAGATTAATTTTCAATGTTGGGTTTGAAGTACAATCTACCGCTCATAGATTGAGATACAAGATTCTTATTATGACAAGTGAAGACACGAGCTGTTTTTGTACAACAAGACTTGATGATACACTAGATGGATTTAACAATAAGAGACTAAATAGTTGGTCCGATGATAAGAAGAGAAAAGATCGAAAGGCTACGGCATATATTCATCTTTATCTATCTAATAATATTTTGCAGGAGGTGCTTAAGGAGAAAAAAGCCGCAGCGCTGTGGTTAAAGTTAGAACAGATTTGCATGACAGAGAATCTGACCAGTAAGATACACATGAAGCAAAAGTTATTTTTACACAAATTACAAGATAATAAGTCTGTAATGAATTACCTCTCCACTTTCAAGGAAATTATTGCTGACCTTGAGTTTATGGAGGCAAAGTACGATGAAGAAGATTTACGACTTATTTTGTTGTGTTCATTGCCTAGCTCATATGCAAATTTCAGATATTCCATTCTTTATAGCCGTGAACTCTAACTTTGCAAGAAGTTTATAATACTTTGCATGCCAAAGAGAAGATGAAAAAGATGATACCTTATGAGGATTCAGGTTGTTCGGGACATGCAAAAGAAGAAGAATCCAAACCAATCAAGAGATGAAAGTTCCGACAGCTATCATGGGAGATCAAAGTCTAGAGCAGGTATAAGTCATGCAAATATTTCAAGAGAGGTGGACATGGCATCTCTAAGTATTGGAAGCTGCAAAATAAAAAAAAGTGCAACGAAAATTATAGACCGAAATATAAGAAAGAAGATGAAGGTAAAGCCGCTATTGCTATTGATGATAATTCTGATGGAGAGATACTAGTTGTTTATGCTAGTTGTGTCAAAACTAGTGATCGGTGGATTCTTTATACTGTTTGCACCTATCATATATGTCCGAATAGGGATTGGTTTGCCACCTACGAACGTATTGAAGGTGGTACTGTGTTAATGGGTGATAACACGCCATGTAAAGTTACAGGCATTAATTCAATTCAGATCAAGATGTTTGATGGTTATACCAGAATATTATCAGATGTGCGACATATCCTAAGTTTGAAGAGAAATCTTATATCTTTGTGTACTCTTGATCGTAAGGGGTGTAAATATTCCGGAGCAACGGAATTTTGAAGGTAACAAAAGACTCTCTTGTTGTGATGAAAGCTGATATTAAAACTATCAATTTGTACTATCTGCAGGGTACTACAGTATTAGGTAATATTGTTGTAATTTCTGATTCATTATCTAATTCTGATGCTACTAATCTTTGGCATATGCTTCTTGGATATATGAGTGAAATTTGTTTGGCAAAATTGAGCAAGAGAGGATTGCTAGATGGTCAAAACATCGAAAAGCTGAAATTTTCTGAGCATTGCATCTTTGGCAAGCATAAGAGGGTGAAGTTTAACACATCTACACATATTACAGAAGGTATTCTTGATTATGTGCATTTTGATTTATAAATATTTGCTCGTAAGATATCTCTAGGAGATGCTCGTTATATGATGACTATCGTTGATGATTATTCTCGAAAAGTTTGGTCTTATTTTCTAAATCACAAATATTAAGCATTTTCTGTATTTAAAGAGTAGAAGACTATGGTTGAAAGACAGACCGAAAGAAAAGTGAAAATACTTCGTACTGACAATGGAATGGAGTTTTGTTCTAAGCAGTTTAAATTATATTGCAAGTCTGAAGGCATTGTGAGTCACTACACCTTTTCTCATACACTTCAACAAAACGACATATCTAAGCGTATGAACAGGACAATTTTTATATCAAAATCTCGTTGCATGTTGTCAAATGCAGGTTTGTCTAGACAGTTTTGGACGGAAGCCGCTTTCACCGTTTGCTATCTTATTAATCGATCACCTAGTACTGTCATTGATAAGAAGACTCTAATTGAGGTATGGGCTGGTTCCTAGCAAATTATTTAGGCTTAAGTGTATTCGGTTGTACTACTTATGCACATGTTGATAATGGTAAATTGTAGCCTAGAGCAATTAAGTGCATTTTCTTGGTTATCAATCTGGTGTGAAAGGATATAAGCTATGTGAAAGCCTGTTGATGTCGCTTAGAGGGGGGGTGAATAGGCGTTCCTGAAAAATTCTCCAAATGCAACGGTAAAATTCTGGTAGGAACCTCTGACCTAAATGGTAGGAGGCTCCGACTGGCTCTCTCGGACTGGCCGAGAGCGCTAGTCGGAGGTTCCGGCTAAGAACGCTGGAGGTTCCGACCCTGGAATTCTGACTTTACCAAAACACTTCAATAATTGATAATTTTGACAGAGATCAAGTGTGGTGCAAGTAATAGGGTAGGATATAAATGCTGACAAGGGAAGATACAAAATAAGGCAATGATGAGAAACCACAACAGAGACACAAAGATTTTTCCTGAAGTTCGGATCACAAAGATCCTACGTCTCCGTTGAGAAGCTCGAAAGAGCTGGGTCTCGATCGACCCCTTGCCTCACCAAGCGACCACGAAGATCAACTTGGTATCCACTAGAATTTATCTCTTTTCCTTGTGGAGGCGAAATTAACCTTCACAAACTTTCCCGGGACAATCCACAATAAGAGGAAGCTCACGGGCGATGCCTAACCGTCTAGGAGGTTTCTCTCCAAAAGAAATAAGCTCCAAGCAGCCAATCCGCGTCCTCCTCAAGTGCACAAGATTCTCCTAGCCTTCTGTCAACAAAATTTACTCAATTTCCCACTAGATCCTCACAAGAATCACAAAGTATGTACTAGAACTAGTTGGGAGAGCTCAAATGACCTTAGGAAAGGCTAGAGAACAGTTGGAACGAAGTAGAACAACCTCCCAATGGCTAGAAACAAAGTTTAGGCCTTATAGGTAATGGCTGATGTCACTTAGCCGTTACTCACAGATTTTGGCCAGGAGGTTCCGACCCTATGGGTAGGAACCACCGGCCAACACTTAGTCTCTGACCGAGAAGGTTGGTCGGAGTCTCCGACCCAAGGGATAGGAACCTCCGACCCTGACACTGAAACTAGCCTATCCCATGTGTATGTGTTGTGCCAAAGTGATGGACTCTCAGCTATTTGGATCTTAAGCACTTGAGTGGTCTTGGAACACTGTTTGCAACCCCTCTTGATAGTACGGTTTTTCCTCGACTCAAAAGAAAATTTAAAAGAATTTAAAATAAACTCCGAGTCGCTTCGCCGTTTTGTGTCATGTCTTTGTGGGGTTCTGCATGCACCACACCAAGCAACCTAGGACTAATTTTCTGCACAATTCTGGATAAACTCATTAGTCTCTTAACCGCTTTGTCATTAATTCACCAAAACCCACTTAGGGGTTAGATGCACTTTCAATCTCCCCCTTTTTGGTGATTGATGACAATACGGTTAAAGCTTACAACAGAATGAATATATAAATTTGATTTTGAATGAAAGTAGATGAATTTGGCTCCCCCTAAAAATATGCATATATTAGTGAGAGTGAAGTATATATGTATATTGAGTATTTGAGAAACATGGAAAGCCTTATTCATCTATTTTCATCCGTGGGGTGTAAAGTGTGACATGATAAACAGAATATAAAATGCATATGACATGGCAAGCACACAAAACATGAGAAATAAACATCACATCACATTGCATGGCATCACAAGAATAATTTAAATGCTGAAATTAAACTAGGACCATAATTAAACATTCATTACATCACAGAATATGGTCAATACATGTCCAATGGCCAATAGGAAATCTAGGAAACCTAGAGACAAGAGAGGGGGGTCGAAACCTCCGGCCTCATGGTCGGAGGTTCCGGCCATACTGCAGAGCAGCCAACAAAAGTGAGAAGAGGCCCTTTCATTCTGAATTTTCTCCCCCTTTGGCATCAAATCACTAAAAAGAGAGGAAAACCAGGAGAAGAAAGGACTCAGTCATCGTCGGAGGGGATGATCTCAGTGTCGCCGGACGCTGTACTGCCTGCAGTGCTGGTCTCATCATCAGGGGCAATAATCTCGGTATTGCCACTAGTGGCATCATCATCCCTCTCAATAATGGGAGGAATGTCGTAGACTGGCTGAAAAGGAGGAGCTACAGGTATAAAGCCAGGCTGGAAGGGTGGAACATCCGGCACAAAGGTAAACTGAACTGATGGGGAAGCTGCTGCAAGCTCATCATCCTCATCACCATTGTCCTCACTGCTGTCCCCATCCTCCTCATCATCCTTCCCATTATCGTCAACATGATAGGAGTCCTCCTTGTGTCTTCATCAGAAGCTGTCTTAGACTCAGAATCTCCAAAATGGTCTTGTGGAAGGGCCTGCGCCACTGGCGATATGCTGAGCAGTCTCATAGGCGGCAAAAGGATCCTCAAAGACCTCATCTGAAGAGTCATCGGAGACTGTCTTGCCGGCATCCCTCATCATCTCCTTCTGCCGACGCTCCATCTTCTTGATCTTCACAGCATTCTTAGTACATATGTTGAAGATGGCCTTGAGTGCCTTCTTGATTGGTGACTCGGAAGACTGAGAAGAAGAGCCGGACCGAGAGGTAGCTGAAGAAAACTTCACTTCAAGCGGAGCTGGTGGACGGTAAGCTTGGTGCTTCACCTCCTTCTCAAACACTAGTCCAGACATTTCTTCTATCATCTTCATGATATAAGGAGCATAGACGATCCTCTTTTGGGCTTACCACGATGTTGAAGATCTCAAACCAAATGTACTTCATGACGCTGACAGAAGGCTGATTTTTCCTCAGCCTTGCAAGCAAAGTATAGTGGCGAGCGGGAAGAGCTGTGGCATCGCCAGCCTTAGGAGATAGAGTTGCCCTGATCATGTTCAGAAGAATCTTGTAGGGAGGAAGAAGCCCCTCAGTAGTGCCCATGCAGTTTCTGGGCGCCCCATCGGTATAGAGAAACAAGGTCCTCTGAATGGGCAGCGTCTTCTCACTGTGTAGATTCGGCCGGTTGAGATCATCAGGGTCCAACCCCAAAATGGCTGTGAACTGAGAGATAGTAACTTTGTACTCCACACCCTGAGTCCGCCATCTCATCTGAAGCTCATACTGTGGACTCTCCTCAAAGAATACAGTCGTGTAAAATTGACCGATCACTTCCTCACTACAGTCATACTGTAGGCCCATGATACCTCTAATGTTTTTTGTCCAGGCAAAGCTTTATCACATCTTTGAAGATCCGCCCCTTCTGACGCTGCATGTACTCCCAGTCTATATACTTCATCTCCATGACCGGCTTGGGTCGACTTATGAAGACTGAGTTATACCAATCCACCTGGACAACAGTGACAAAGCGAGGGTCTGATAACTCATGAGGAAGAGTATCTGGGTTCAGCTTCCTGTCTCTGCCTCCCCTTGCTACGTCGTGCAGATAATCAAAATGCCGCCTGGCAATGTGGCCAAAAGGTGTAGTGCTGACAGCCTTGTGTTTGATCACTCGGATTGGGTCATCGAAAGTTCCACTGCCAGAGCTACGAGTGCCACCACTGCGAGATCCACCACGCCATGGTGGCGGTGGTGCATCTGAATTCCGAATCACCAAGGCAGAGCTACGAGTCTGTCTTGTAGATGGAGGCTGTGTAGCGGCCCTCTTACTTCCGCCTGCCCTCCGGCTGCTGCTAGCACGAGCCGGTCCCTTTCCCTTGTCCGCCCGTCTAGGAGGCGACTCCTGATCACTTTGGGTATCGGAGATGGAGACATCTTGTCTTGTCTTTTGATGCTTCTCTCCAGCCATTGACACTGAAATACAACCATGGAATCAAGGAAAGTACCAAAGTTACATAGGCTAGCAGAAACAGCCGGTCGAAAGGTCCGACCCAAGGGTCGGAGCCTCCGGCCAGCCCTCTCGGCCAGGCCGAGAGTGCTGGTCGGAACCTCCGGCCTTGAGGACTGGAACCTCTGGCCGACACATGGCTGCGACTTGATCTTCAAAACTAGCCAATGCATTTGATGGAAGACTATAGATCGATATTCTAGGGATGTGCAAGAAGGTTTTCCACCAAGGAAAACTATTCCTTGGTTCACATATTGAGAGATCGGGTAAAAAAATATGAAAACCTAAGGAAAGAGATCGAAATCAATACCTTGAGATGAGAAAGCGCAAAAACATCGACAGGACGGAGTTTCCGACCACCAAAAAGAAAGGAAACATGAATCCTCGAAGATTTTTGATGGTTGGAGTTGAAAATCGTCCAAATGGGGATGGGAGTGAGTTAGGGCTGGAGGGGATGAAATCAGGAGAGAGAGAACTCCACCGCCCACAGGAGAGTATAAACCGATGGTGTGCCAGAACCTCCGGGCTCAGGAGCCAGAGCTTCCGGGCAAATTTTTGATCAGGAATTAAGGATCGAAGCCTTCAGCCCAGGGGCCGGAACCGTCCGACTAGACTTTTCTGGAAAGAAGGGAAACAAAGTATTTTGGCCCTAAGGAGGTGGACATGATTTCCCGTTGACCCATATGTGACCAGCAGCAATCAATGAGTACATAACAATGGTCACAAATGAAAATCAACAATGAAAAGAACCAAATTTTTGCAATGGAAAACTATCACACAAGGATTTTCGTAATATTTTGAAAAAATGAGTTGGGGAATGTTGAAGCTCCGTTCTTGGTGTTAAAACCATTTTCTACACAAGAAGAGACCTAAAAAACACAAAAGCTCACTTTGATTGACATCCTTTTGACCCATTCTTCACTATTGATTAGTCAAGCACTTAGTCATGCAATGTTTCGAGAATCTAAGATATTGAGCTCACTTCTAAGCTCGCAAAACCTCTTCTCATCTAAGAGCTTGGTGAAGATATCGGCAAGTTGGTGTTCGGTTCTCACATGGGTATGGCGATATCTCCTTTGCTTCGTGGTCTCTCAAGAAGTGGTGGCGTATGTCAATATGTTTGGTTCTTGAATGTTGGACGGGATTATTGGCTATTTTGATGGTGGTCTCATTGTCACAAAGGAGTGGGATTTTAGTCATTTTGTAGCTATAGTCTTGAAGAGTTTGTTTCATCCAAAGAAGTTGAGCATAACACGAGCCGGCGGCTATGTACTCCGCCTCGGCGGTGGATAGGGCAATGGAGTTTTGCTTCTTGGAGGCCTAAGAAACTAGAGACCGTCCAAGGAATTGACAAGTCCCTGTTGTGCTCTTGCGGTTAACCTTACACCCGGCATAATCGGAATCGGAAATCCATTAGCTCAAAATCACAACCTTTATGGTACCAAAGACCGAAATTAGGAGTGTGCACTAAATATCTTAGAATTCTCTTAACAACAATAAGATGATATTCTTTAGGCGCCGCTTGAAAGCGAGCGCACATGCACCACTAAGCACAACGTCCGGTCTAGATGCACAAAGGTAAAGAAGAGATCCAATCGTGCAGCGATATAGCTTTTGATCCACCGGTTTGCCGCTGTCGTCGAGGTCGAGATGCCCATTTGTTGGCATTGGAGTCTTGATGGGCTTGGCTCCCTCCATCTCGAATTTCTTGAGAATGTCCTTGAGATACTTTGATTACGAGATGAAGGTTCTATCTTTTTGTTGCTTGACTTGAAGCCCGAGGAAGAAAGTGAGTTCCTGCATCATCGACATCTCGAACCTCCTAGTCATGATCTTGCTAAATTCTTCACTAAAAGAGGGATTAGTAGAGCCAAAAATTATGTCATCGACATAAATTTGTCACACAAATAAATCATTCTTGAATTTTTTAGTGAAGAGAGTAGTGTCGGCTTAGCCTATTTCAAAGCCATTTTTAGTAGAAAGTCGCGAAGACATTCATACCAAGCTCTAGGGGTTTGCTTGAGCCCGTAGAGCGCCTTGTGAAGCTTGTAGACATATTTTAGATGTTTGGGATCTTCAAACCCAGGCGGTTGCTCCACATACACCAACTCGGAGATTGGTCCGTTGAGAAAAGAACTCTTAACGTCTATTGATAAAGCTTGAAATCATGGTTAGCGACATAAGCTAATAAAATTCGAATGGAGTCAAGGCGAGCAACTGGCGCAAAGGTTTCACCGAAGTCGAGGCCCTCGACTTGAGTGAACCCTTGAGCCACTAACCGTGCTTTGTTGCGAGTAACTACTCCATTTTCGTCTGTTTGTTGCGAAAGACTCACTTGGTGCTGATGACGTTTTGCTTGGGTCTCTCCACTAATGACCACACTTGATTGCTGGTGAGTTGTTTAACTCTTCTTGCATGGCCATCACCCAATCCGGATCACCAAGTGCGTCCTCCACTCAAATTGGCTCCAACGACGAGACAAAAGAGTAATTCTCACAAAAGTTAGCGACCCGAGAGCGAGTGGTTACCCCTCTTTGGATATCACCAAGAATGTTGTCGACGGGATGATCTCTTTGCACGGTATGATGAATTGTTGGATGGTGCACCGAGGGGACTTGAGCTCGCACGGTGTCTCTTGGCTCACTAGTGCCCTCGGCTTCGATTCCATCCAACCATGCTAGATCATCCTCTTGATCAACTCTTGTGCTTGGAGGCGCCTCTTGAGTGGAAGGAGCTTGTTCGGTGCCTCTTTGCTCCTTTGACTTTTCTAGCGGCCTCACCTCTCCAATTGCCTTTTTCTCGATGTCGTGTCCCATGACTTCTTCACCTAGCATCTCAAGCTCAACTTGCTCCACTTGGGAGCCGTTAGTTTCATCAAATGTCACATCTCTTGTGGTTTCAACAATTTCGGAGACTTTGTTAAAAATACGATAGGCGTGAGCATTTGACTTATATCCGAGTAGAAATCCTTCATCCACTTTTGGAGTAAACTTGGATGAGCGAGGTCTCTTACTCAAAATGAAACATTTGCAACCGAAAACACGAAAGTAGGAGACATTGGGTTTGTTACCGGCGAGGAGTTCATATGCAGTCTTTTTGAGAAGTTTGTGGAGGTAGAGACAATTTAGTGCATGACACGCGGTGTTCACCGCCTCCGTCCAAAAGATGTCCGGAGTCTTGTATTCATCTAGCATAGTCCTTGCCATCTCGACAAGAAACCAGTTCTTCCTCTCCACCACTCCATTTTGAGGTGGATCATATAGAGCGGAGAACTCGTACTTAATCCCCTCATCATCAAGGAATTCCTCCACTTGAGTATTCTTGAACTCCCCCCACTGTCGCTCCTAACTTTCTTGATCTTGAGCTCGAACTCGTTTTGGGCTTGTTTTGCGAATTTCTTGAAAAATTCCTTGGTTGCACTCTTATCTTGCAAAAAGAACACCCAAGTAAAGCGAGAAAAATCATCAATAATTACGAGCCCATATTTGTTACCTCGGATGCTTAGGTAGGTCACGAGACCGAAGAGATCCATGTGAAGTAGTTCCACTGGCCTTCAGGTAGTCATGATGTTTTTCACGGGATGTGGGTTCCCAACTTGCTTTCCGGGGCTTGACAGCGCTACACACACGGTCTTTCTCAAATGTGACGTTAGATAGCCCGAGGATGTGTTCCCCCTTTAAAAGATTCGATAAGTTCCTCATCCCCGCATGGGCTAGCCTTCGATGCCAAAGCCACCCCATTGAGGATTTTGCAATCAAGAAAGCCTCTGGTTTACTTTATCTAGATCAAAGTCCACTAGATAAAGATCTCCCTTCAACCTTCCCTTGAATGTCGACGGGAATTATCATCCCTTCTAAACGGTAACATCCTCGTCGTAAAACAGCATTATAGCTAATTTTGCACAATTGAGACATTGATAATAATTGTAGCTTAAGGACTTGACGAGAAGAACATTAGAGAGAGATAGATTGTTGAGATTAACAATTTACCTAGACCCATTACTTGCCCTTACCTCATCTCCAAAGACAATATTGTCGGATCTCCTCCATTCTCGTCAGAGTTGAAACAATCACTCCTCTCTCCCTCATCTGGTTGGTGCATCCGATGTCAACAATCCAACTCGATCTACCGGAGGAGTATGCCTACAAAAAGGAATCAAGCTTAGGATATAGGTACCCAAACTTGTCTAAGTTTGGGTCCTTTAACATTAGTCACAAGCGCCTTAGGTACCCACACACAAGCCCTGTACTCCTTATAGCAATCACCAATGAAATGAGCAATCACTTTACCACGGTGATCCTTGGTAATCTCATACGACTCATAGTACAGTTTTTCTAGTCGGAGCCTCCTACCGTTTGGGTCGAACGAGCCTCCTACAATCCTCTTGTCTATCTGGGTTAGCTGGTCGAACCTCCTACCAGTTTTGGTCGGAGCCTCTACCAGACCTCTCGGTCTGCCTGATGAGAGTCTGGCCGAAACCTTCGACCCATTTTGGTCAGAACCTTCGACCGGCCTTCTCGGCCCTGGCCGAGAGGCCTGGTCGGAACCTCAGCCACTATGGTCGGAGCTTTCGGCTCCCCCGACTGACGAGAATTTTTACCTCCTCGCTTGCACGAACATCCATCTTTACAAACTTGAAGTTGCTCCCATTGACCATGGTCCTTCTGAATGGTCTATACTTTCATGAGGAGAGAAGCCAAGACCATGGCCATTCTTGTTGGAGTGGGTAGTGAGGGTTTTATAAGGGCATCCTTAGATGGAACGTTTTTCAAAACATCCAAGACTTCACTGAAAGGGTACCCAACCGCTCATTCTCCCTTTAAGCGTCTCCAAAGCTTCAAGGTTAGCAGCATATGCATCCAAATCATAATTATAGCATCTTGCACATCTGTTGCTTGTGGAGGCATTGGAGATCTTGTTGGCCTCATTGAGGTGGAGTGCTATTCAAAAAGAGTGTCAAATTGGCACTTCAGAGTTTTTGATTCTTGATGCCCAATTTCACAAGTTTTCTTGAAATGTTTCATTTACACTCTTTAAAAATTACGCCATTGAGTCATTGAACAAAAGAGTTCTTTTGTCAATTCCTCAATCCTTCTTTCTGCTTAGCAGTTCTCCTCTAGGCAAGGTTTCTTCTATTCTTCTAGGATGAGCAAGGTTCCTCTTTGCCTTTCGAGGGACTTCTCTTTACCCTCCAATGCTTCATAAGCTTTGGCCAATTGTAACATAGCCAGCTGCAAACCCTTGAGCAATCTCATTCCATATCATCGAACTTTCATCATCACTAAGATCATCCATCATCAATTTTGAAGGGATTTAGATGGGAAGGTTATCTTTCGCCTTTGTGCCATGAGGCAGTGGGGGCTCAAAGTGGTCGTGAGTCGCTCAAGTTGTCGAAGAGGTGCTCCTCGAACCCCGACGATGACTTGATAGCAATTGTGGCAACCCCTCCTTCATCGCGTTCTTCCTTGTCGTCGTCCTCATCATTGGAGAACTATTCCTCTCCAATGTGAGCACGCCCGGTCTTCTTCTTTACCATCCTTGGATTACCACCCTTGTTCTTGTGCTTGGCGGCAATCGGCGATGAAATGGCCGTACTCCTTGCAGTTCGTAGCACGCTGCTTGGATTGCCTCCTTCCTTTGTCATCCTTCTTCTTTTCCTTGCCTAAACCGCCTCGACAAAGGAATTGGCTTGAAACTCCTCACCACAAGAGCGAAGTCTTCATCTTCACTCTCGGAGTTGCTTGAGGCTTGCTCCTCTTGGCCTTCAAGCAACTTTCTTGTTTCTTGGCGATAGCGGCGTTTCTTGGCAAATTGCTTTGACCTCCTTGGCTTTCTTTTCTAGTAGCGGTCATTGATATGATCCTCAAGAGAACGTCACTCGGCGTCGAGTCTCTATTAAAGTTCTTCATCTCTCGGATGAGGGTCACCAAGGTGGGATTCCTTAGGGCGATCGCGCGGAGAAGCCTTGACCACCACATGATCGGTCATATCTTTCAGCCACCAAGACCACGGCTCTTGTTGACATGACCATAATGAGATCCGTACATCTCTTGCGGCGTCTTCGTTGCTTCCATATGAACACCCAATTTGACCCTCGAGCAACTCAAATCTTGGACTCTTGCACGCCGGGGGAATCTTCATTGTCAAGTTGAAGAATATCCTATAATCCTCTTGGCCCCTCAAGTTGGT